>JAJMHN010000048.1:0-71596 GCA_030566025.1 Geotrichum cucujoidarum | reverse complement strand
CTCTGCTTTTTGGGCATTTTTCGACGTTGCATCTTGTCCGCGAGCTCACCGTCTTTGCGTCCATGGTGTCCTCTCAACCTACTGCTGCTGGCACTACCCAAGGCGTGTCGAAACTGAAGGGCCTGCCCATCATCATCACCCACATTAAAGACGAAGACCCACTTCTTTGGACCACACCTAAATTTGACCCATCTGACGACGGAAACAACAGCGATCAGTCCAAGACCGGTTGCAACATTGACCAGAGCAAAAACTCGCAGTCGCACCAGATCCTCGACGAGCTCGACACGCTGGCCAGTGACGCAGGGCTGCAGTGTACCTTCCAACTTGCCATTCCTGGCTACTCGTACACCTTTTAATGTCCATAATTCTCATGTAAATATGTACACTTTATTCTGACGATATGATTTAGTTTCCCATGTCTTGTGTTGGCTATTTGACAAGTGCGCATCGCAGTTCACCACCATTAATGAAATTCTGTTACAGAACTTCACTTTGTACTCAGTAACTTCACAAACGCAACAACTACTGCACTTTAACTCTGCACGAGGCTCTCTGATCCTTGGCTTATCCCTCACGACTTGGTCCCAGAGCTAGGACTCAGGACTCAGAAATAAGCTATATTAGTAGTCTAACTAGAGTTGCTTATTTAATATCTACAAGCAGACTGCTCTGGCCTCCATGGCTTGTACTGCCAGAAGCTGCTTCCACCGCCTTTGCCGGCCTGTTCCACAGCATCGTATACGTCTTCTCAATCGGCTTCGCGTCCATCGAATCGCGCGCCCAAACACGCACCAACTATCGAAACCAATCGCGATTTCTCGTTTTGTTCGCTTCTCCTGAACCAGTGCACGCGCCGCACAGCCTTCCCAATGCGGCAACAAGCTGGGAGGGATCGATCGGCCCTGGCCCAAACGGTTTGACAGAAGAGAGAAAACCCCTGATTTTTGGGCATTTTTCCACGACTTCCATGGAATCGCTGCGACTGATCATGCTCCAAACTGGTTTCCGGTACGGACAGGACACATTTCAGCTAACCCAGTGGTCTCATGAATATACGAGTATTTTACTCTCCGTGGTGAAATCTTTCCTTCTTCCCTGCTACTTCATTCCAACCCACATATTGAACCCCGCGGTCCACCCATCAGCCTTTCTTAAATAACCCACAAAAGTCAGTAACGACGAACGAAGAGCCGGGAACCCTACGCAAATGTCAGCCGCCCCGTTCGACGACGAAGCTGCGTCCTACCGGCTCGCCAAGCAGCAGATTGCCCAGCTCGAGGCAGAGATGGCCGACTTCCGGCAGTCTTCGCGTGAGCTCGAGCTTGAGCTGGAAACCGAGCTGGAGGAGTCTGAGCAGCGGCACCGGCAGGACCAGGAGACTATAAACATGCTGACGAGCGAACTGCGCCAGTCTAAGGTAAGTTTTTTTCTTTTTGCTTCTTCACCGCAAAAAAAAAAAAAAAAAAAAAAAAAAAAAAAAGGTTAAGCTGCATGGATAATTAACTTCTCGTGAAAAATATAGGAAGCGTACAGGCTTCTGCAGAAGGAGTACGCAGCGTCGCAGAACTCGCTACAGCGCGAGATTGCAAAACTCCAAGCGGCGCACAAGGAAGCCAACAGTCGGCTGCGCGAGATTGAAATGGCAAACGACGACATGGAGCAAATGGAGCGGTAGGTTAAACTTTATACCAGGGCCACAAAAAACTCAACTAACAATTTATAGAATAACACAGTCAACGCTAGAAGGCATGGAGCAAAAGTACCACGACTCGTTGGAGCAGATTGCACTTCTCGAGGCCGAAATTTCAAATCACGGCGGCTTGCAAATCGACCTGCAACGCACCAAGGACGAGCTACGCGACACGCTCGAGGAACTCGCCATTGCAAACACCAAGCTAGACCGGCTTAACAACCACACCAGCTCACCAGACCATCACAAGACGAGCACCCCGACGCGGAGCAAGACCTCACGGCAAGATTCGCTGCGCAAGTCAGGCCGGTTCATATTTAACCACCCGGGTGGTGGCGCCGCCGGGATCCCCGAGAACGCCGAGGCTGCCTACGACCCGCTCGACGCCTCCTCGTCCCGTTTGCCACCTAAGCAGCAAATGCCGCGATCCCCACAGGGCATTTCCGCATCGCGCAGCATTCGGAAAATACATGGCATGCTTGACCAAATGAAGAGCTTGGAAACGCGTGTGGCCAACTTCAAGTCTTCCCTCCCCAAGCCCATTCCCTATACAAAGCATCACCACAATTCTCCATTGACGTCGCCCACGCACCATCGTCGGCCTAGCTCGCGGTCGTCGTTGCACTCACGGCCGAGCTCGAGGTCGTCTCTGCACTCGCACAAGGAAACAATTCAAGATTCGGCACACCACCAGCCACCGCAGCCGCAGTCGTCAAGCGCCTCGCCGACTTCCTGCGCGTTCCCGCGGCCGCGGGGCACCAATGACTTTGCGACCAAATACAGCGAGGACTACCTCCGCAAACGGCACTCCCTCAATTACCATGTCGGCGAACTGTCGCCCATCCTGGACAACCAAGAGCTGGCCATGAGCCGGTCCAAGTCCGTCATGGGCCACTTCTCACTCAACCCCAGCCGCTCCTACATTTTATCTCAGCAACCCGTCGACGTCCAACCACCGTTATCCTTCCGACAACCACCACCCGCTGAAGACCGCAGGCTAGAGCGGTCCTCGTTCCAAGCTCTCAATCGCGCACATACAACCAGGGACCCGCGCTCGCAAATGTCAGTTGACAAGTTAAACCTGGCCGGCCTCGTCCTTCAAGATCATCACCCTAATAATGGCCCCGCGCCTCACCCCTCTGCATCCCTTCTCTATTCACATTCAGGCAACGCGTCAAAACACATGCCCCAAAACACAAAGCATACTAATACCGCTTCTCACACGACAAAAACAAAGCCGAGTCTTACCGGGTTCGACGCTCATTACAGTAATCCGTTTCCCCATCCAATGTACAATGCAAACCAAAAGCCCCACGGTGCCGGGCTAAGCCAGACGTCACCAGTAGGCAATTCGCTAGAAACCCGGCCGGGGTCCACTTTTGGCATGCTCCACAGTCGACAAACAATAGGTCATGGAAGAATGGTATAATCACTGATATTGCAATAAATAGTTTTATGTCGCCTGTAATAAATTAAAAGTGCTGTCTACTAAGCGTGCCAATCGCTTGTAAATACAGCTTGCAAAAATTCCTAGATAGTTAGCACAAAAAAAGAGGCACACCAACAGGAATTGAACTCACAAATTGCTCTTCCGAGATAATGTCGCCATACTTGATTCCAAAGTGGGCCGGGCTCATTTGGATCAATTCGAATAAATTCATGTCTCGCAATAAAAGTGCAGCAGCAATGCAATTGATTTTGCACAGTTTCAGAAAATGTAAAGAACGACTGGGGACGTTTTCAAATATGTCGAGCGGAAGGTCTGTGCCGTGAACATGAGCAAGGTGAGCAATAAAATTCGGCAAATTGCGCGGTGAGCTGTTGTCAATAACAAAAGTTTGGTTCCAAGAATATTTCGACATAATGACTTGAAAAGTCCTGATGTTCTCCAAATCGCTTCTTGACAGGGTCTTGCTTTGGTCAATCATTATGATGCTGAAAACAATTTCAACTGTATTCTTCAAGTTGTCAAGTTTTCTGATTGCCTTCAATCCCCCTGTCGTGTTGCGTTGTCCTACAGCAGCAAGGGGAATCAACACCACGCAAGCTTTGTGTGACAAGTAAAAGTCAGCTGCGTAAATCCCTTCTCTTTCGCTTGTCGTCCCTAGATCTGCTTCAATAGGCTCTACTTCACTCCCATCCTCGTGGAAAAGCCTTAATATGCTTAGCGGGGCGACGGAAGTATTGACAACTACTTTTGTAGCAGTATTGGAGTTTGGCGGGCCATTCCATATTGTGGCCGAAAATTTGTTATTTTCAATCACACTTGTGTCAAATTCACTTCCTTCCAAAACTGAACTCGAATCAGAGACCTTGGGGGCATGCCCAAAGGTTGGTCCTTTAGACAGTGAAGCGAAAAAGGGGGAAAAGGATAGAAGATCTCGCGGTTGGATGAGAGTGGACGACTGAGGAATACTAATGCCTTCTTTGCGTTTTGCAATGAGCTGATCAAAGGAATTCCAGCTTTCGTTGCTTTCTTTATCAAGATTGCTCAAAACGTTTTCCAATTTTTCATCGTGCATGACCACACTTTTAGTAGTTTTTTTGGAAACAGGTTCTTGAAAAAATTCCCAGTCAATATCACTCGTAGGAGACTCATATTCATGCTTGCGCTTTTGTACTCTGTTCGTGGGACTGTCGTTATGGTCTATACTCTGTATGCCAAAAGCACTTGAAAAGTCTTTAAATGCCGTTGTTTCTGCTACCGAATCGTTGGACGTGTCAAGCAATTTGTTTGATACATAGTCAGTCCTGAGATTTTCACTTCTTCTAGAGGTTTGAACGGGGTGTGCTGGGACTTTGTTTTCGAAGACCTCCTCATCAGAACTCAGTATACTGTTCATGTCCAAGTCAAATTGGTAAGGGGCGTCGCCATTTCCGGTTATTCTTTCAGGTACTGAAGCTCGATGCGCTATTGGGATTCCGCTATTTTCAATAATCGAATTCGTCTCAACACAAGCAGTCTCAAACTGAGAAGTAGGCAAAGAGCCATCTTTTAAAGTCGCCAATTTCGTACTTGTTGGAATCAATGGTTGCGGACAAACTGTCACCATATACTCATCTTGCACATTGTCGCTTTTGCTTATTTTTGAAAACAGTTCTGCTGTGCTTTTGGCTGTGTACCTTTCTTTGAATAATTCTCTCAACTCGTCAAGACGTCCCGAATTGACTTCTTCTTCTTCTGCAGGCGGCTTTGATATCGATGAAAAAGGAGTCCAGTTCAAACTGCAAACCAGGCTATAAGAGATATCCCATTGCATCCAGTCGAACGGAGGTAACACAGGTGGGAGTCTTGTCTGGTATGCAGTAATTGGAACTTCGGGAAATGGTAGTCTCATTAATGTGATCTTAGAAATTGCTTCTTCGTAAATTCCAGAAGTCACAAACTGCGTTGATACAGGTGTGATTTCATCAGCTTGGGCCCAATTTTCGTGAGAAGAATCTTTGACCAAGTCGTCTTGTACTCTGGAACCTAAGAACACTTCCCCCAAACTAACTGGTTCAGGAAATTCAGGTAGCTCCAACTCAAATGGGTCGATCACACTCTTAGAGTTAAGCAATTTGGATTTCCCAAGTGTCAGATCGTTGAGGTTGTACATGGGCGTCGCAATTTGAATTCCTATCGACTCTTTGCTTAGGTCTAAGTCGGCTAAAGTGGGGTCAGACTGTAGAAAATTTTGGTCTGGTTCCAAGTACCGAACAGCGTCAATAGGGGTTTCGAACGGCAAAAGTGGCATGTCTAGCGTGAAGGGCTCAGGTTCGAATTTTGCCAGTCGGTCTGTTTTAAGCGACATGTTGATTGATTGACGCTCCAAGTCGACCAAGCCTTTAATAACAGATTTGTGGTCCTCAAGAGTCTCGTCTTCACCCAATTTCGAGGAATCTATAATCCAGCTATAAGAAGAGTCTTCTTCAAGTGCTGGAATAAGCGTTACCTCTGGTGGATCATTGAGTAGCGATGTTTTCTCTTTGAATATCTCAATATCCTTTTCGTACTGTCCCAGCATTTCGAAGTCCAGAAAGTCTTGAAGCTTTTCGATCTTTCGTCGAAAGTCAACCTTTTTGGTCCAGCCTTGGCACTTGTAAGTTGGCGCATTTTGGTCGATTGGCTCTTTCTTGTCGTTAGCTAGACTTGGAAATGCTGACCTCAAGTCCAAATTTGTCAGCGCGTTGCTGAGGTCACTCTCTTTAAGGGTGTCGTTTGTTGTCGCAAATGGTTTTGAAAAGAATTGCTCTGAATTTAAAGAAACCTGGGCCGAGCGAGCATAAACTGCTACAGCCGAGCGCGATACTGCTTTGGGTCGAACTGACATGGTTAGTTGAACACAAGGCTGCTACGACAGGAAAAAAAAAGTGTGGAGTGGTTCAAATTTCAGACCCGAAAGCATCACAAGCAGCATGTCGTGGTCGGCACCACAAAGTGAAATTCTCTTACAGCTAGTTCGTGAATCATGACAGCTTCTTAATAACTGGACATGAGGATTGATAAAAGGGTGAATCAAAAAGTATCATTATCATAATAAGTACTGGAACTCAAAAGTAAAGCATTATAATGAAGCAGAAAACACAAGTAGCACATCGTTCACATTGTCAAACAGAATCCTACTGATCTCCTACTAATGCCAAGCAAGTGTCAACGGCTGCTCCGACACGGCCCTGCTTTTCTGTCACGACATCAGTTATCACTTCTTTGTCGAGGCCAGGGAACATTTGAGACAAAGTCTGTACCACATTTTCAAATTCTAGTCGCGAAATGCGTTGAGCTTCCTGCTCTTCGACAGAAATCTGCTGAGCAGCCAGTTCTTCTGGAGAAAGACCATCATTAGTCTTGGGCTTTGGTTTGTCTGTAGAGGGAACTGATGGAGGAGTCGGGGTGTCTGTAGATACAGGGTCGGACTGTTCTGTTTGTGGTGTAGAATCTTGTAGAGCAGGATCGCTTTCAAAAAACCTGCCTAGTGATTTCAAAGGAGCTGTGAAAATGCCTGCAGAATTTTGGAGAATTGCACTCGGGGTAAGGCTTCCACTTGCGACAGGAGTTCCTCGCCGCTTTATGGCACTATCTGAGGGTGATTCGGTGCGCTCTGGAGTGCGGGAATCAGTTGGAGTGTGGGGAGGATTTTTAGAATTTTTGCTTGCAGCTGCCATGGACTGGGTCTTGCTGGCCATTGTTTTGACACTTTCATCAACCTTTTCGTTGAATTCTTCGTCTGAGATACTCAAGTTGGATCTGTCAAGTGTCTCAATGAAACTCACAGCTCCATGCAAAGAAGACAAATAATAACCTGCCTCACCATTCAGCTTGTCTGGATTTCTGAACCGTTGGATATAGTTCAGGTTTGAAATCAAATGAGAAGGGTGCGCTTTAATGACAACGTAAATGAGAATGGGCAGAAAACTGTCGGCATTCTCTTCGCTTTTCGACTGTCGCAAAAGACCAAAAATGACTTTGCAGCAATTGAGCAAGCAAATTACTTTGTCGCGGGGTGCTCTGAACTGGTTGAGCTTACTGAGCTGGTCGCTAGCCAAGTTGACAAATGCTTCTCCATTTCGTAGAAACCAATTGGGAATATCAAGGTGCCGACCCTCCACCCAGTGCCAGATACTGATTTTGTCGTCCAATACTCTATCTCGTAAAATGTCTTCTTCATGGTCGTCTGTACTTTTATTTGCTGGCATTTCTGGAGAAAAGGTTTTTGTGTAAAGTCTGTTCATGATGAGTTTTTCCATTCCTTCTAATGCATTGTCCATCTGCACCTCAGACAGTGTGCTAAACGGCGGATATTCTTCCATTCGTTCAGCAATGAAAGATTTAAATTTGTTGATAATTTTGACTTGTTCTTCTGCTGTATAGTGGCTTTGACTGAACTTTGAAAGAAACGTTTTCAGGTAGCGTGCAATTGGGTCGGCAGACTTGTGCTTCAACTGTTCCACGAATCTCAAAAAATCGAACGGCTCCTCATCATCAGTCGCAGAGTCTCGCCTTTGATCTAATTTTTCATTTTCAGTTTGTGATGTTGATGCGTCTTTTGCTGAAATGGTACTCGGTGCTTCCTTACTGTTGTTGTTGAGAGGTTTTTGGCCTTCTTTAGCGTTCAAAGACAGGGGGTCGAATTGGTCAAGTACGCCTTGCAGTGCCTTGTCTTTCGGAGGCGATATTGAACCAGAGACACTGTTAATATTTATTAGCAGAGGTTGAAAGAATCTCATTTGGAAAGCTTACTTGTCGTATGCGACTCCCACTGGGGAGCGACTGTGGTGATTGGGGTGAATATGTTCCCCGTGGACCCGTGGCGAAGAGTCTCCAGTTTGGGTGTCCGACTCAAATGCCGGAGAAGACTGCGAAGGCACTTGTAAAGTCTCTGAATCGTCACAGTCTATGAGACTCATTTTTCATGCCGCTTCGTGTACTGTATTTGCACTGTTTAAACGCTTGGGGAACGCGGCAAAGATAATTCAACAGTGAGGCACGCCAGTTCGAGTGCTAGCAAGTATAGTACTTCACTCTTTTTTAGCGTTTGTCTAAAGTCTCTCAGGTATCGGCGACTAGAACAGTTTTGCTGTGCCCGTTGATCAACACTTGTGAAGGAACGCTTTCTTGATTGCCCACGCCCCGACGTAAGAATTATATCGGGGCTAGGGTTTATCATATCAGGGCTTTCCATACTACGCGAACAACTGAATACTACAACACGAACTAGTTATCGAGCTGGAAATTCAGTAAGTTGCATGTTTAGCAGATAACGTGTAATATTGCATACGATTTACTATATTGTTATGAACTTTGTGTTCTGTGTGCTCTCTTTGATTCAATTTGCTGGCCTTTACCAACAAGCGGATTGGGACGGCGAACTCCGCACTGCCATTTTGGTTCTGGACCTTTTTCATATTTCAGACTGCCGCACCAACGCTCTCTCAGATCCACAATCTCACAGGTCAATGCCTCTCGTAAATTCAAGAGCAGTCGTTGTTTAATGTGAGAGCTGGCAGCATTTTACCACGTTTCCAATCTTTGCAACAACCGGGTTCGATGTTGGAAGGTTCCTTCAAGCAAGAACTATGCCCTGGAACAGAAAAAAATTCCCTGTTCTTCACCTAAAATGATACGGAACTTGATCTTGATCTCGGCAATACTTTGAAATTCCTGACAAAACTCCATGTGCGGAATTTTGCTCCACTACCTTCCTCCGGGCCACGCGGATACCTATTCTACTCTTTACGCAGAATCATATGAGATCTTGAAACCATGCGTCAAAGCTCGCGGGCCTGATTATCAACACGAGCTCCAGATCAAAACACAAGATGGAGGCCTCGTAAAAATGTTTTCAAGTGTGCTGGGCATGAGAATGCCTTTCACCAAACAACCTTTCCATTGTCATACTAGCGCGGAGATTGATGGCGATGTGCTACAATTCAATGGTGAGCTGTATGATGAGGACATTACAGGAAACGATACAAAGTATTTTCATACCAAGCTGCGCTCAAGTGAGACAGAAGAAAGCGGTAATGATCATTCTCAAATCTTACAGGCACTCAGCGGGGTACATGGGGAATATGCATTCACATATTTGACGCCGACCTCTGCCTCGACAAGTCAACGAATCTACTTTGGAAGAGACTCTATCGGCCGCCGCAGTATGGTATACGCAACATCTCCAGACACCGGTGAAGTCTTGATCTCCAGCACTATGAGTGAAGACTTGCCGTCCGAGGTACGAAATGATATAGTTGAGGCTCTAGGAGGCACGCTATACGCTTTGGACTTCAAGAGTGGGCTTGATCAGGTCACTCCTGACAACAGCCCATTTGGCAAAGTGGTACAGCTCTATGAGTGGAGCAGATCTGTTGAATCAGTTTCTGGCAATGTGGATTATCTTCATAAACTCTTACGTGCTGCTATTCAACGACGAGTACAGCATGTGCCTTCTCATCCACGACCCGAGGAGCTAGACACGCAGTTTGAAGAAGTCCGTGTAGCAATTCTGTATTCTGGTGGTATTGACTGCACTCTGTTGGCTTGCCTTTGCGACGAAGTGCTTCCTCCGCAGTGGAAAGTTGATCTTCTCAATGTTGCCTTTGACAACCCTCGCACCAAGACTGCCTACAACACTCCTGACCGGAAACTTGGGAAACGTTCTTGGGAGGAGCTCAACAAAGTTCATAGAAAACGATACAACATTTCCGAGACTGAAAATACCAGATTCCGATTTGTTGAGGTCAACGTGCCTTATGCCGAAACGCTTGAAGAGCGGCCTCATGTACAAGGGTTGATATGGCCCAAGGAAAGTGTCATGGATATCAGCATTGCAATTGCTTTCTACTTTGCATCTCGAGGGCATGGGTCCCTATTTGTTTCCAGCGATGTTGAAACCCCGGTAAGCACAGATTACACAACTGCTGCTCGTCTTCTGCTAAGTGGGTTAGGTGCAGATGAGCTTTACGGTGGATACACGCGGCATACAAGGTCATTTCTTACCAGTTGTCAAAACTACAATGCTGGCAGCAGCGGAGATGATTTTTTCTTGAACGCTTTCTCAGAAGAGTTAGACCTGGACTTTGGAAGACTGGACTCCCGAAACCTAGGCCGTGACGACAGGGTATGTTGTAACTGGGGCAGAGAAATCCGCTATCCGTTTCTAGACAACGATGTTGTCAAGTGGAGTCTCGAGTGTCCACTAGACATGAAAATGAAGTACCAGGGTCCCCAGTTCACATCACCTGATAAAATTCTAGAATCAGATTTGTCAGGAAAATACATTTTACGGCAACTGGCTCTCAAGTTTGGTCTGAACGGAGTAGCTACAGAAAAGAAGCGCGCCATTCAGTTTGGAGCCAAGTCCGCCAAGATGGAGATTGGTAGTGGAAAAGTTAAAGGAACAGAAAGGTTTGTATAACGGTTGCAACCTCTGTTAACCTGTTAGTATGTTAGTATCGCGTCTATCTTATATATCATGCAGCTTGCCACGTTCATATTCAAATATTACAATCATCATAGAATAAACGCATCGACGAGAATGAAATTAACAGTTTGATGGTCGTTGTGCTCGTGGTTTCGTGGGGAAGCTTGATTTCGGGGTTTTGGGAGTTTTGGCTGAAAATTCCACGCAGCGAAAGGAAAGTTGACACGAAACGCTTCTGCTTTTAAGCTTTGAACGTGATTACCTTTTTACTAAGACTTTGAACTCACAATCTCGAAAACCACTTTTCGTTTCTTTTGCATAAGCTTTCTTACTTCTGCTTCTTTCTTTCTTGCACGCAACTCTGTTCTTGTTCAATTGGCAAACGACTGGATATATAACAATCCGCACATCTCGACTTCTCCGCGCACAAAATGGTTTCTTCTCGACGGTCACGAATCCTTGTTCTCAGTGCCATTACATTGGTCATTTGCTTCATCATGTTTGCATACCCTCGCTCGGGCCAATCTACTGTGAAGAAGTTCAACCCTGATGTTGAGGAAAAGACACGTTTCGAGGCAGAGATTGGAACAGATCACGGTACGTCAATCTGACAACCTCCTTCTTGCGGCAACCAACAACACTAACACTTTGATATAGGACGAGAACAGCCAGCAGAACCACAGGACCTGTCAAACGAGCCTGGCGAGACCTTTGACGTTGCCAGAGAATACAAGCTTCTTCTCAAGCAATCCCCTGTCATGATCTTTTCCAAATCTTACTGCCCACACTCCAAGTACGTCAAGGACCTGTTGCTCAAGGAGTACCACATTTCTCCCCGACCTTTTGTAGTTGAGCTTGATAAGCACCCCCATGGACCTGAACTCCAGAACTACATTGGCGAGGTCACCGGCCGCCGCACTGTGCCCAACGTCCACGTTCTCGGTCTCACCAGAGGTGGTGGTGACGAGTTCCGTGCTCTTCACGGTGCCAATTCGCTGGTTTCTACCATGCAGTCCTGGGCTACTGACAACAGCATCAGAGTGGAGCGCCTGTCCTCTTGAGACACTCACGATACGCTCAGTTAAGGCTATTTTGAATAAAATAGACGAATATTATATATTTATAGGAATAGAAAGTTGTATTCGCCATAACTATAGAGACTCTGTCATCAGCTCCAGAGCTTGACGTTTGACTGCTCTGCTAGTTGCATCAATGGCATTGCTGTATTGGCCACTGTTTCAGTAGTCAGTCTGTCACGACAGCACCAGAACTTCCAGTACACGGTCTTTCACGACATCAATTCCACGCCGAGTCCCTGAGAATCCAGCGGGCGGCTACTGCTGGATGTACATTCCATGCCATCTTGCCTTTGCCCGCATTCACCGATAAGCCAAGATCAGGTCCAACGTCAATAGATCTCATGTATAGATTCCAGTTAGGGCACAGCCCTAATAATGTCTTGTCGGTATGTGATGTACTCAGTATGAAACAAATATAGTGGATATTTGGGACTGTTTTTGACTTTCCTGCCAATTTCACAAAAAGCTATGATTACATAATATATACTTAAATAATTAACTAATATTTTACGTTTACTTACTAAGTAGAGCAGCGCGCGCTTACCCATACACAAATTTTCTAACTTTTCTTCCCTTTTTTTCCCTCTCTTCTTCTTCGTAGATCGACGTAACGACCACACCAGCACTCAACAAAAATGTCCTCCGAATTGACCGTCCAGTCCGAGCGTGCTTTCCAGAAGGTTCGTACATCCGAAATGTTATTTCTGTTTTTGAAGAAGAAGTCGACCAGTATAATGGCTGAAGTGTTCATGGGAGGGGAGAGCCGATGTTGGAGGAAATGTCACGACAGAACGCGATGATGAATCCATCGACAACAATAAGGCACAACTCAGTCAAAATGCTGCAACTCGCTCGAACGACTTTTTTTTTTCCTGTTTAAATACTGTACTTTAGACTGACATGCTAACCGATTTATTATAGCAACCTCACATCTTCCAGAACACCAAGTCCAAGGTCAACAAGAAGACCAAGAGATGGTATAAGGATGTTGGTCTTGGTTTCAAGACCCCCAAGGAGGCTATCCAGGGCTCCTACATTGACAAGAAGTGCCCCTTCGTCGGTACCGTCTCTATCCGCGGTAAGATCTTGACCGGCACTGTCGTCTCCACCAAGATGCACCGTACCATTATTCTCAGACGCGAGTACTTGCACTACATCCCCAAGTACAACCGTTACGAGAAGAGACACAAGAACCTCGCTGCCCACGTCTCCCCTGCTTTCCGTGTTACTGAGGGTGATGTTGTCACCGTCGGTCAGTGCCGCCCCCTTTCCAAGACTGTCCGCTTCAACGTCCTCAGAGTCGCTTCTGGCACCGGCAAGTCCCAGAAGAAGCAGTTCTCCAAATTCTAAATTGGAGTACCCTTCTCTGGCCATGAAATAAACACCTCCCATCTCTAAAAATTAAAATTTTTCTGTCAATGTTTGTATGATGTAAAAATAAACTTCTGATTTTCATACTCATTGCTAGCACGTACCTAATATTCAAATCCAATTACTTCAAGAAGACAACTTGTGTATTACCTTTCGTTTGGCTCTTGCAAAAAATTCGTAATATAAATAATACCGTCCCATTTTCAAAATACATACTTGCACTAGTCGATTACTTGTTTTGTGACTACTTGCGATATCCTAAGAGTTCCAGGAAGAGTTCCATGTTTTACCCATTCTCTTTGCGTTTTGGTCTTGGTGCTGCTGGAAGGCAGAAGCAGTGGGAGGAATACCGTAGTAATCCTTGTCCTTCTCACTAGAAGCTCCGGAAGATGCCGTTGCAGTAGAGCCTTTACCCTTGGCGCCTCTGTCAGAATCACCGCCCTTCTTTTTCCTCTTTTCCTTGTTGCCAGTTTCAGAGTCCGCGTTGTTGGACTCTTGCATGGCAGCATGGGCAGCGGCAGCGACAGCAATGATATCGTCTGTTAACTCCAAATCGCCACTGTCTTTCGAGCTGCTGGCCTTTTGTGTTTGAGGTGCAGCAGCAGCAGAGTTCAGCAGATTCTGGTTGCTGTGGCTAGCTTCTTCCACTGCCGGCTCGCCTGAAAACTTCTCAATTCTTCTGTGTTCGGGTAGAAGCAACAAGTCGTTAAGCAGCTCATTGACAACTTGCTGGAAAGGCTTGCGGTTACCACCAAGAAGAGTTGACTTGAGTCGCTCGTATGCTTGTTTGAGCTCCTCGCCGCTCCAGAAACCACGGGGGTCAAGCGCCGCCAATCCATCCCAGTCAACCTGGCTTTCTTCTTCGTATCCAGAGTCCTTCAAGAATGTCAACAGAGAAATCTTGTCACCAGGCATCATGGCATCGATCTTGGCCATGGCAGCACGCTTTGCCAATTTTGTCCACTTGTAGCGGCACTGAATTCTTGATCTTGTGCCGCCCATTAAGTCGGACACTTCAGTCCAGTTAATTTCCTGGCCAGGGAAACTAGCAAGCAGACCAGTGACAACTCCTCGTAACCGCTCCTCCTCATCAAAGCCCCATTTGTTTTGAATACGCTTGGTACCACACTTGACGTAGTTTCTCCAGCGGTCACGGCAATCTTCTGGCATGCGGCCAATAAGTAGACCAATTTGTTTCCATTGTCTACCCTTGGCCTCCACAAGCTCTCCGAGTTCCTTGTCCTCTGCCGGCGTCCACTTGCCTCGTGCAGAAAACACGTGGTAAGCTCTTCGAATGTGCTTGTACACACTAGCTCGTGTACGGTTGGGCAAGATGTGTGCAACATCATCCCAAAAATTGTCTTTTCTGCGCTCATTCGACCACACGCGCTGGCAAAGATCTTCTCTGCTCATGTTGTTCATGCGGCAGTAGTCCAACATAAAGTTGTTGATGACAATAATCTCGGCATCAGAGAAACTTCCACCTTGCTCAGTACCGTCGCCGCTCCAACTCAGACATGGAGCAGAGCGCTGCTGCATAACGTCAAGTTCGGCATCTGGTGGTAAGCTAACATACTTCCAGTTGGAATTGTCTTCCTTGCGGGTTTGAGTAGGAGCAGCTCTGTTTCGCGGGTTGAGCAAGGACGGGTCCTTTGCCATGGAGATGGCCGCCAGGTCACCCTTTGTAGCTCTTTTTTTGTTAGCATGACTTGAAGATTGATCTTGGTAGTGTTGGTTCTGGCCGCCGTCTTCTTGGTTGGAGGAATGGTTGATAAAAGTCATGTCGTCGTTGAACTCTTGGGCAAATTTCTTTGCCTCGTTCATGAGTTCCTCATCATATTCAGGCTGAGCCTTGCGCTTCTTTTTCGAATCCCTATCGTTTGAAAGTATGTTGTCGTGGTCAAACTGGTTCGCATTCGAGCCTGACGCCAAAGTCCGCACAATTGCACTGGCGTGCATCATGGCGTCTTCCAGTTGTGATTGTTCCTTGGTAGTCATCTCGAGTGGGTTTGGCTCATCAAGTTGTTCCAGTGCAGGGTCGACATTACTGCTTCTCTTGTTGCGCTTGTTCTTATTTTGAGAAGCGAGTTGGTTCTGCTCCTCGATCAGCATGTTGATATCGACTTGGTTGGCGGCATCTTCGTTGAGAGACTCTCCGTAAAATCGGTTCCAGTTGGAGCCGCTAGAGTGGAAAAAGTCTTGCAAGTCTTCGAACGTCGCGTTACTGTTTGCAGCTGCAGCCATTTCAGCCGCCGCTGATGCCGACAGATTTCCATTCGACACAGTTTTGCTTCGCTTCCGCTTCTTCTTGTCCTTAGCGTCAGCTGTTGTATCTCCTGCGTCTTCCTGAATACTGCCATCTGCGTATTCCTGTTCAAGGCTGGGATCAAGGTTTGCGATCTTGTCGACATCTTTTAATTCAGGTGCAATTTCGTCTTCATGGTCGTCTTGTGCTAAGCCTTGGTCGGTGTCGCTCTTGTGCTTTTTCTTCTTGTCCTTCTTTTCCTTCTTCTCCTTCTTGTCTTTCTTGTCCTTTTTGCTCTTCTTTTTGGACTTTGAACTAGCGTTGCCTTGCAATTCCAACAAAGCTTGTGCACCTAGCTCTTGCTCCTCTTCTTCGGCCTCCGGCGCGTCGCCTTCGTTCTCTGCTAGAGCTTCCCAGTCGATGTTTGCGGTCTCGTCCTGCTTCTTCCCAGAGTCGTTTTGCTGGCTACTATCGTGGTCGCCAGTTGCAGCAGCAACGGCAGCAGCAACGGTCGCGACTTCGGCGTCGACTTCACCGGAAGCGTCTTCGTGGCGTTTGTCCTTGCGAGAAGACTTCTTACTTTTTCCCATTTTTAAAAATTAGTTCGCGTGTCTCGTCGGTAATACGGGTAAGTCGTCTCGAGCTACAAAACGTTAGTACTAGTCCGATGTCAACCAAGCAAGCGTTGGTCCTGGGTCGCGAGTAGACATACCTTATAAATCAAGCAAATATATTTTTTGGGCGAGTATGTTCCAAAATGCCCGCGTTCCAAGTGTTTCGTAGGGCTACGCGCTGTACTTTCGACGCGTTATCCTTCTCTCGGTGATCACGGTCGCACGTCCAACAACGGGGTAACTGAGATTTTTCAGGGTGTTTGGGTGTGGAGGATCAATGAGGTGGGTCAAGTTCCTTATAATCGTTGATCTTAACAAAAACACTGATAAAGCGGAGGGTCAACTTTGCAAAAAGGTGGAAACGGGCAAAAAATTTGTAACCCGGACGAGTCAAGTAGTGCAGTGCCACAATGTACTTAAGGGACTGCAATGTACTCAAGAAGTTCAGCCTCGCGCTTCTAGTGCGCACGGCTGAACCCAAGTCCAACGGCTGAGAAGAAAAACCCCAGAATTTTAGAAACTACAATCATGGTATGAGAAAATTAATTAGAATAACATTGATTATATTGATGGAAAGCTATAATAGGCTCCGTGGGAGCCAGCCCAGCATGGTCTGTTGAAAAGAGCCCAGGAAGTTTGAAGCAGTGGCGTCAGGAACGTCAGGCACTCTTGAACCAAGATACTCAACGCTGATGTACTCGAACTCTTCGTCGGTTATTTGCATGTGCTGGCCAGGGAACCTCAGATACTCTAGTGGTAAACTCTTGAGGCCAATCCAGTCCTCGGTATAAAGCGGCCTCTTTTCTAAAGGTGTGACTTCTTTTGAGGTGCTATTGAACTCTTGGAACCACTAGTAAGTCGTTAGCAGTGAACCTTGCGTATTCTTTCCTCGGGTGCTACTTACGGCAGATTCCTTGGGAACGACAGTAACGTCTTCGTTAAATAGAATCATGACCAAGGCTTCCAGTGACGAGAGGTTTTCCGCATAAGTCGCGTTTTTCTCGTCAAGCTCGCCATTGACATCAGCCAGAAATCGAGACTTGTTCAAATAAGTTTCGTACTGTTCCGGGTCCTGTAGCAGTTAGCTAACACTCATATCACTTCTCAAACCATACATACTCTGAAGTATTGTGCGTTCACGCTATGTGTTTGGGCCCAGTCGGTATAGGCCCTAGACTTGATGAGGGCGTTTCTCTTCCTGCAAAAAAAGTCGTGTTCGCCACAAGCAGGCAAGTCGGCAATTCCTAAATATCGCTTGTCAGAATGAAAGGCCTCTCAAAATCGCATGAAGTATTCGCTTACCATTGTGAGGCGAACCAAATGTAATCAGTTTCTTGATTGGAGGGTCGTTGCACCTTTCTGCGTAGGCCCGTAAAAACAGACCTCCCTGTGAAAATCCAAGTGCGTCAAACCCGCTTTCCAGTCCTTCAACCTCTCTCAGCTGTCCACATACTTCTTCAATCTGAGTCCTGATTAGCATTATAAATTAGTGCTGGCAGTTGTCCACATTGACTTACCTGCTCGTTGACATTGCCTAATAACGTCATTTGCGAGTCTTCACTTCCATCTTCCGAGAGACGTATCGTGTAGACTTGGATATCTTTGTGAGCCTTCTGGATGGCAAATATAGCACGCTCCATGCTGGGAGAATCGTATCGGTCTCCCATCCCGTGCCATATCACGACGGGGCGAGGCTTGGTGCCAATACTGGCTGCGCTTGCCGCAGAAAGCGCCACTAATGAGGCAGCACACAATGTCAATCTCATTACTAGATATGCCGATAAGTGTAGCTTAGTAGCTAGTCGTAAAGCGACGCGCGAGGTGCGAGAGCTTTGATATTGGGGAGGAAAGAGCAGGAGTGCCACTAAAAACTTGAAGCAGTAAACAAAACGAGCCAACAGAATTCAACAACACTTTTCTCAACGCGGGGCACGATAGCACAATAAACGTTGTTCTATGGAAATTCTTCAACTCCACGAAGCTCGTGATCATGAATAGCGCACTCCACGCTAAATTATAAACACTTGTGGCTCGTACCTTATGGTTTACGTATGCTGTAAAATGCTGCAAGTGAGCGTACTACTGCTCATGTTGACGCCAAAGCATGAAGCTAGAAACATAAGTACAATAATGCTTGAATGAACTTTCTATAACTGGAATAAACTTATATTATAAGCTGATAAACCAACGCTGTCAATCTAATTACTCTTGTTCTTCTTCTGTCGCTCTCTCCACAGCTTGAGTCCGTTCTCATACACATCCCAGTTCATTCCGACGTCCTCATCAATGTAGACAAACGTCACTCCCAGCTGCCGTTCAACGTCTCTGTTTCTCGACTCGTCGTCAAAGAAGATCATGTCCTTGTAGTCGACGCCAGTCAGCTTGTGTATTTCGTTAAAGTGCTTGATCTTGGTTCCAATTCCCCAAACTTTGTGATCAAACAGTTCCGTGCTGGGTACGAGCTTGCCTTGGTGTTCAACGTGAATCAGGTCCAACATCTTTTGGGCGATTTTTGGCGTGTGGGTTCTTGACGCAGAGACGACGTACTCTACTTGGTCGTGAGAGGAGAGATGAGATAAAATGCTGTATACATCTGGAAAGAATCCGACCGTTTGTTTATAAGAGTCGACAATCACAGTCTTGTCCTTGCCTTGTGTGATCGGTGGGGAAACGTGAGTATCGCACCAGACAGCTGTGCATGGTTAGTAAATGGTTTTTTATGCACATCAGGAACTCAATACTTACGCCATAGAGTGTAGTCCAAGTCAAACACAAATACTTTAGGAAAAGGCAAATCGTCTGCAGTCATTCTGGGCATGTCTAAATATCTTGAATGGTAGTAGGCAAAGAAGAAGGTGTGGGTTTGTCTTCAAGTACTCTCTTCTGATGCATCTTTCTCAAGTCCCAACTGGAGCTTGGGCGTAGCCAGCGTGCTACAATGACTAATATTAACGGCTCTTCGGCTCTTCGCAGGTTGACTCTTCAAAACCTGGATTGAGAAATTCACAAACTTGAAGAAAATAAAGGTTCTTAGTTGCAATGTCAATGAGCCTCGTGGTGCTCATATTCAGTTGTCTGGTTGTGATAGCCGGTGGAGTTGGCTTTGTTTTTGTGGAGCAGTTAAGTACTAGCTTGATGTTCGCATTTGTTGTCGAACCCTCAGTTCTTCTACTTATATCGTTTCATATTTGAAGTCCACAGATGCGACCATTGTAGGGTCCCGTCGGACTTGGGTTGTGTGCAAAACTATGCTGGTGCACAGGTATTGGTTTACGCTACAATGATCTATCATGAAAAATACTGAAATACTTGGTATGATGTAAAAAAAAACTAGTCTTTGACTAGGATCGATTCCGAATAATTTACAAGATACATAAATTACAAGACTTGTCAGACTACCATACACACCCACCTAGTGCACCCCTTCCGAAGAAGTACATGCAAAAGGTCGAGATCATCGCACCTCATCCAAGTGCTCAGTTCCAATAAAGGAAAAGCGCACCATGCGGAAAGGTATAAAACATGAACTGTTACCGACACAAGGCCAGGCAAAACAGCATACAAGTAAATTTCTCACTCTAGGGTGTGCAGGGAAACAACCTCATCAACCAAGTTGGAATAGATGGCTCTTTTGTAAGAGTCAAATGAGGACGTGACCTATAGAAATGATCCTATGAAGTACGTCACTTACAGAAGAAAAGAAAAAAAAATTAAAAGAAGGTGGATTCCAGTCTCTTTTATAGCCAGAGCGCCAGATCAGGGCAAGGTCTATATTGCTAAAATCCAAGTGAAAAAAATTACAAGCCGTTAGGGTCTACAGTAGGGTAACTACGGTATAAATTTTGGTTATGACCGTCGGCGTCAGCCGCACCATACAAATTTAAGTTTTTCCGTTGCAAGTTCTAGTTCCAAGAACCGTTAACCCTGCTGCAAAACCCTAGGGCTTGAGTTGTTGCTTCTATCCTAAATACAATTACGCACTCCTTGCGTGTGGTCGGTAAGACGTTCGGAAATCAGGCACTAGCTGATTTTACAATGTCTCGACGGTAGTAGTCAATTTGTGGTAAAAAAACAAGTTGGACTTGATGCAGTTTGTATTTAATCTAGAACTATCTGACAGTTATAGAGGTTCGAAAAAGCTTAAAATTTAATATATTAGTTACTTATATCCACAGTGACGGGGTACTGGTCATTGATTCCTGGTCGTCTTCATGGTCCAAGTCGCCTCCATGTAGTCCAATGTCCGCGGAGCTGTCCAGCGGTCCGCGAGAATGTCGCAACTGAAAGTCTGACTTTATGCTCACACTTCCACTCGAGTGTGGTCTCAAGTGCGTTGTCGAGTTGAGAAGAGGCACTAAATCTAGAGAATAGTCTGGAACTTTGGCTCTATAGTCTGTCACAGAAGACAACTCGTCTGTACTGGTTCCGCGAGACATGGAAGGCGTGGCAGCAAAGACGGAAGAGTCGAATGATGTCTTATCAAGATTCAAGCTTTTGAGTGATATAGGAGTGAATGTGCTGCTTTGAGGCGCTGGTTCTTGTACTACCTTGCTTGGCTTGGAAGATTGGTCAACAATGTCTACAGACGTAGTGCTCCGCTGAAGGTTACTCTGCAGTCTCATGATTGACGGATTCCTAGACAGGGCAGCTCTGTCGCTGGCAGATGCAGACTCAGATTCGCTGGTAGAGACAGACCTCGTTAGCACTTGCTGACTATATGCAGGCGTCGAGTTCTGGGCATTTAAGGGGACAGAGCTCAGTGAACCCGTATCCTGTGTTGATACTGAATGACCGGAAGCACTTGAAGAGGTTGTTGTGCTGGTATTTGTAGTTTTTAAAGAAGCCGTAGATCTTGCTGGTCTCATTTCCATCACAGGGTCCAGTCCAAATTGCGATGCACTTGAAAGAGACCTGTTTCTTGCATGGTATGTGCTTGACCTCTCACCATAGTTTGTATCGTGCGTCACAATAGAATCATATTCTGGTGGTTCATCTTGAGACGCAGCTCGTGTCATCACAAAATGAGATCCAGTCTCATGTGCTTCAAAAGGAGGAGGTGCAAATGTGGGTTTTCTCTGAAATGACATTTGTTGCAATGCACGTTGCTGCAAGTCGTAGTCCGTCACTTGTATACCAGGGGAGTTAGGCACTGGCTGAATAGCAATGCCGTTGTCAATAAAATCAAACCTGTTGTAGGCTGGTAAAGAAACATTGGCGTTCGTGCACCTCGGGTCAAGCAAATGTATCGGCGAGTCTATGGAAATTTCGTAATGCTTCTTCTTGCCAGGTTCCGCAGCTGGATCTGGGTCTGATCGTGATATCCGCAACACGATCTTTATCCAGTGGTGAATCTTGATATTCTCATAGGTAGAGAACGGATGCAGCATGTCCTTTCTTCTCACAAACAACCGAGGAATCGTTGGCGCAATTTCCAACTCGGTCACACCTTCTTCGCCACCCAGCTCCATGAGCAAATTGCCTGCAAGTCCTTCTTCGCTCAACTTTTCTTGGAGAAGGAACTTTTTGGCTGGCTCCACGCGATGAACTTTCTTGTTGCGGCAATAATATTCTGATGTTTCAGTGATGTACACACGTATGCGATGAAGTTCAATCTTTGCCAGCGGTGTGAGTTTGAAAGAAATGGGGACTTGGGTTCCAATAGGAAAGGCCTTCCCAGAAATGATTATTTCGTAATGCAGTTGATCTTCCCATGGCTTTATAATGGCGATAGGCTCGTTGGCTTCAATGTTGTTGTCAGAAGGGCATCGCACAAATGTTACCGGTTGGCTGCCGGAAATTTTTGATCGAAAAGTTCCAGGTCGCTCGATTGACGCCTCTAGTGCGTATGACACAGATCCGAAGGTATTTTTCAACGATTCGGGGAGTGATTGAGGAATGGGGAGTTCAAAGTTGTAAAAATATTCACCTGCCTCAAACGTTTTGTAACCTTTGGATTGGTTTTCTGACTCAACAGACTCATCCCTAGACATGCTTCGGCGGGGCCCCAGGCTAAGAGAACCGAAGATTGGCTCTCTTCTCGAAGGGCTGAGAGAAGGGGATGCCTCACGACGAAGCTTTCCGGCGAGAGCACGAACCCCTCGTGGAGACTCTGCAGAGTTGGAAGGCGTTGAGAATGTTCGGCGATGTGACTTGCGACGTTGATCCGACGTGTCCGGCAGTCGACATGGGGTTATTGGATTAGGGGATGTGGGGCTAAGAGCAGAAGTAACATTTGCAAGTGCCAATGCCGTTGTGTCCAGGGACAAGGAGTTTTTGTGGTGCCCTTTGTAGTTTCTTACCATGTTTGCCCCAGAAGAAAAATCTGGCGTGGGGAACATGGCGTTGAAGAAGGGCCAGGTATGCGAGTGGACATCTTTGGTTTCGACATTTTCAGACTTCTTGGGCGGTATTCCCTCTGGCCATTCCGTTTTAGCTGTGCCTTTGAAGGTCAGTGATATCGATCTAATCTTGCTTGGCTTGTTGACTCGAACCACCAAAGTTCCGCGCAGCAAAGACGGTAGTCGTTCCAGATACTCTTGAGAGTTAAACCCTCTAAGATATATCACAGGCTCTGCGAGAATAATAGAAAGAGATATGCTTCCTGAATTTATCAGTTCGTTTTCAGGGATGTTGAAAGAAGCGTCGATGGGAGAAAAGGCGTCGCTTGGGAAAATTGGAGACGAGTTGTTTTGAAGTGGGAGCTTCAGGGCTTTTGGCAAATGACGATGTTGAGAAACCATCACTTAAGTTCAACACTAACAATGAAGGACTGGTATCGAATAGTGAAGAAAAAATAATGAAACAAGATGTAAGAGGAAGAGAAGAAAAGAGAAGAGAAAAAATTTTGTGAGAAAAGACAGAAGAAAAAAGTTAAAAATCGTTACTGCCATTGAAGTTCTGGAGAAACTGAACTAAGAAATTAATGTCAACGATCTTGAGGTAACAACACTACAGAAGTGGCCGAAAAAAGAAATACATTACGAATGAAGTCATCCACGCTGCTCCCTTTTACTTGGCATACGCTGACGATATAAACGGTCGGCATGGCAGTTGGATAGAGGCCCCGGATCTCTCAGCGCACGCCCGATTTGGAAATACCGTTGCTCTTGGATCACCGGCCACTGCGCGCGGAAGGATCAGAGGTTTTCACTCAACGTTTCTGTACATCGTGACGCTTGTGACACTCGCAATGAAATGTACGCAACAAGAAGGGAAGAAAAAGCAATGTTGTGCAATTGCAATGGTATCCGAAAGTTGTCAAGTGATATTTCTGCGCCAGACTCTTCCTCCCTCCCAAGCGAACAGAGACATTGTAAGGGCCAAGTACCAACACCACCCCAGCAGGTCCGCCAGTAGACAAGCACCCCTGCCTTTTGTTCTTTCCGGCTGCCCATTTTTTACACTTGCCAGTTTTCAAACTTGTTGCGCTCCCTTGGTGCAATTGGACTAGGAAAACTGCGTAATGTTTTAAGCGGCGACAAAGGGACCTTTACCTTTTTAGCTCGCATAAACCAAGCACGCATTGCTGTCAGTGACGGATTTCAGATTGTAATTTCAGCATAGCATTAATGCCATGTCTTTTTCAAATCATGTGAATCTTACTTTTTGAAGCACTACTACAGATGGAAGTGGACAAGACAGCCACCCCTGACAAGCAGCCTTTTATCACTACCTCATACAAAAGCCAAGAATTTCTGCATTAAGGGTCTAAAAGTCCGTTTGCTATATCTTGCCACTGTGGAATTATTTGAGATACTTGTTCTTTTTCCATTATTATACAATAACTTGCTTCAATGTCTTATGACCATACTCCAGTCCTTTACAATCATATTCAACTGCAAAAGCCCGTGCTCTTGGATTTATAAACTAGGCCCCGGTTACTCAAAACTCAAAAGCCTCTAACATGTTGCAGAAACTGTACTAGGGTTGATTTTACGCTGATTTTACGCTGTCTTGGCCCCGGAGAGTGCCTGTCAAAGTAAGTTCGTGGCCTTTGGCTCGTTCAATCACCGACGTACGTTAACACGACGTTTCGACTCAAGCTATTGCAATTTACAGCAGCTGGCCCATTAATATACACAGTTTTACAACATTCTGTAGCTTTGTAAATGTTTGACGTTTCTCATAGCTCGTTCGAGGTAGGCCCTAGAGGTCTTTGAAAGCATGTACTCTCATGCAGTTACATATCTTTGTGGCAAAGTGTATTTGTGGCGCGTGTTCCTGGTGTGGCTAGTGTGAAATTTTACCTTCTCAGTCTGAAAATAAGCAGTCACTGTACCCAAATATTCACAGTGGTATTTACCAGTCCGATTTCTTACTACAATTTATATTAGCTAATGATGACACATGATTATGTAATTTATTTACAACTGTGAGATTCTGGCACAGGCTTTTGCCCAGGGCAGCGTGCTAATTTTTTTTTTTTTCATTTTTTTTTCTCCGTCACACTATCCTGTTTAAATCACCAACTACACACAACTAGCCAAAATGGAAAACGACAAAGGAACTCTCGTAAGTGAAGACTTGAATCATTTTGATGGGCAGAAAAGCACGAGATTCGATATTCGATGAAAATGAGAGAGAAGATGGAGAAACGAGAGATGTTATGTCAAACTACCAACGAAATCAAGTACGCATTTACGATACGCTACGACCAATTATCGACTTTTCAGCAGCGAAACTTATGAACGGGGTTTCTGTACTTGGTGGATTCAGCAAATTGTTTTTGCCATGCCTCAAAAAAGTGCAAACCTCCAAGCAAAATCGAATGTACGAGAAACTGTGCGAGGCAAGTCTGACCAGATCGAACCAGGAAGAACTTGAATAGCCTCTTTTCAATATATCGAACAAAAGCCATATATTTCATTTCTCACCTTTGGCATCAGTGAGGTTGACCTTGGACTGTATTTTTGGTGTCTCTCGCTCTCGGATTCTATCTTTATCTCTCAATTCAGTAACAAGTCGCTTTTCTGCCTTGAGACTATCCATACCTTTTGCACAGTTAAACTAACTTGATTTTTAGGTTGAACTTTACGTTCCCCGCAAGTGCTCTGCCACCAACCGTATCATCAAGGCCAAGGACCACGCCTCCGTGACCATCAACGTTGCCAACGTTGACGAGTCCGGCCGTGCCATCTCCGGTGACAACACCACCTACATCCTCTCCGGATACGTGCGCTCCCGCGGTGAGGGTGACGACTCCCTCAACAGACTTGCCCAGGCCGACGGTCTCCTCAAGAACGTCTTTTCTTACTCTCGTTAAAGAACAACAATATTAATGAAAAAAAAATGGGAATAACAAAAAAAATGGGAAAATAAAAAGTTTTGATAATGTTTGAATTAATAAAAAAGCATGCATTTAGTACAAAAGCCGTAGAATTTACCGATTGATGGATAAGATCAATCCAATCAGTCCAAGACTTTGAGCTTATCAATTGAAGTTAGTTTGCATCGTGTAAGGTAACGTGACTCTGTAGTGTTTTTGCACTGTTTGCAGCTTATCTCAAAGTACGCAACAAAATTTCATCCACCGTTAAGGCCAATACTCAAGATTTTTAGCAAGCTAATGATCACGATTGCCGGCCCAAGGAAGGTCTTGCACAAACTTTTTTATGGAGCAAAAATCATTACCGCATGTAAATAGATCACGTGTTTATTATTCACGTGACTATTACTGTATGCATTGCTGCGTGCGTTACTGTACGGCTGAATTGTAACTATGTGAGCGAGGGCTTGGCCGTTAACTGTTTGGTGAGTCAGTGACGCAGTGCTACAGAAGGGCCGCAAACACGGAAGCCGGGAAGTTAACGTAGATCCATACTCAATCGCTAGCTGCGAAATAGCAGTTACTAAGTACAGGTGCGCCAGACCGTGCCCATTCAAGAAGGAAGCAAGCGAGCAGGAGAAAAAAAAATTACAGAGATGGTGGCATGACTTGCACTAGCCACTGTATTATCCGCCGGACCTGCCGCGGTACCATGCTGGTTGCTGCGTATTAGCCAACGGGAAGCTTCCCAGTTCCGCGGCAAGTGACAAAGTTTGCCTTGCCCATGAACTAGCCGCGTTACTCCGACGCTCAAACCAAAAGCCCTATCACCAGCAAAGATTAGAAACAAAGAGCGAAGAATTGCTACCAGTTAGCACTTGCGACAGGCGTCTTTTTTAGTCAAAAGAACGGAAAGGGAACGAGCGGTTCTCAGCCAGGTCAAACTATGTCCGTCCATTGGTAAGCTTCCAGGACCAAAACCCGCGATACAATTGACAGAACGGCGACAAATGCAATAAGCTCAGCATTCACAATAGTAAAGCTAGCCTTGAAAAAACTTGGAAGTTATTTCCACGGCTTTCTGTATTTTTGCAAAGCAGGAAAATTTTGCTGCACTGTGGGGATTCGTTCCAAACAAGGACAATCAACAAAACGGCGGCAGCAGCATGCAAAGTAGAAATATTAGCAATAAATTTAACAAATCCAATGTGTCTCTGGAGCACATTTATTTTTTATTTTTTTTCATATAAATTTAAGAGCAACTACTGGGGGAATATAAATTGAGCAGGATATCGGTTATTTTTTTGGAATTTTTTTTTTCTTCTACTTCTTCGCTCAAAAGATCTAAAATTCTTTTAGACTCACCAAGATACCAAGTACCAATCATGCAGTTTTCCATTTCTGCCGCTTTGGCTGTCCTTGCCATGGCCAGTAACGCCAATGCCGACACCATCCTCGGCGCGTTCATCTTCCACCGTCACGGTGACAGATTGGCCAAGCCCACCACCTCCCTCACCACCCTTGGTGCGACCCAGCTTTTCAACTCGGGCAAATTCTACCATGACAGATACATTGACCCCGAGAGCGAGTTCAAGATTGAGGGCCTCAACATTACCTACCACGAGGCCCAGTTTACCGCCCAGGCTCCCAACTCGGATGTTATCCAAAACTCCCAGTACGCCTTCCTCCAGGGCCTTTACCCTCCTATTGGCACCTTGGACTCTGAAGAGGCTAGCATCAGTGAGACCGAGCTCATTCCTCTTTCTCACCGCCTTGCCAATGGTAGTGAGTTGAGCTCTCCTTTGGACGGTTTCCAGTACGTTGTCGCCCAGGGAGTCGACGAGGACGCCCCCGACACCATTTGGATCAAGGGCGACGAGTCCTGCCCCGCTTTGCTTAACAGTTCCAACCTTTACTACGAGAGCGCCGAGTTCCTCAACCTCAACGAGTCTACTTTTGACTTTTACCAGAACCTCTCCTCGGTCATTGGCAGCGGTATGCCCAAGTCCAAGCTCAACTACCAAAACGCATACTCTGTCTTTGACTACATTAACGTCAACAGTATCCACAACGGCACATTTGCTGATCTTATTGGCGAGGATGCTTTTAACCAGGTTAGATACCTCCAGGACCTCTACACCACCCGCCTCAACTACAACTCTACCAACGCCAACACCACCATTGGTGCCCAGACCCTGCTCGCTGCCATGTACACTCACTTGAACCAGACTCTTGTTACCCAGAAGCCCCTTCTCAACTTGTTCACCGGTTCTTACGACACTTTCAACCAGTTCTTTGGTCTCTCCGGTCTTGTTGACCAGGACTTCCAGACCTTCAGCGGACTTGTCAACTACGGCGCCTCCATGGTCCTGGAATTGTTCCAGGAGGACGGCAGTTCTGACACCCGCGTCCGCTTCATGCTCAAGAACGGTACCGAGACTACCAACGAGCTCACCACCTACAACATCTTTGGCATGGGTAGCTCCATGCTCTTCTCCGAGTTTGAGACCGTTGTCCAGAAGAACTCCATCCGCACTCTTGAGCAATGGTGCAACAGCTGTGAGGCTTGGTCCCTTGACCTCTGTGCTACCTACACCCCCGAGTACACCACCTTTAACAATTTCATCAACTCTCAAGGCGACGTCAGCTTGGCCACCCTTGAGAAGGCTTTGAAGGACGCTGTCAAGGGCGACAGTGGTCTCACTTTGGCCGGTGCCGGTGGTATCGGTGCCGGTGTCACCATCGGTGTCTTTTTGATTGCTGGTCTTCTTTTCCTCGCCTTCAAGAAATTTACCAAGAAGAACACTGAGCCCGTTCTCCCCATCAAGGAAAAGAGCACCAGCGAAACTGCTTCTGTTGGCACCGGTTCCACTCGTTAAATTTAATTTGTTGTCGAGTTGTCTTTTTGTTTATTGATTTGATTCATATTGTCTATTTTCTCTTTACATATTCCAATGTGTGAATAATGTTTTACCTATAATCATCCACCTGTTTATAAAGTTCATGAATAAAAGTAATGCTAAGTGTGTGTTTTTATAATTGGATCATGTTCATTAATTGTTGTAAGCTAACTGAGCAATGAGGAGATTGGCCATTTCGCCGCCTACAGTCCCTCTCTGCGCTTCTGCAATATCCCTCAATTGGACTATAAAATCCACAATGCTGGTGTGAATAAATTCTTCTGTGGCGGAAATTTCTTCGGCGCTACCTACAGGCACGTTCAGACGCAGCTTGGCCAAGTCCAAGATTGAGCTCAAAACCACGTCGACAGCGTTAGACACAAGGCTTGTTTCGGCCGTTTCGAAAAAGCACGAGTCGAGATCAGCTGTAACCCGACTATGCCTTTCAATGAGCTCTCTGAGCTCTACTGTCGTTGCGGTAGCGTCATTGAACACAACATCCTCCAGGTACTCTTCCCATGGCCTCCAAATGTGATCTATAGCAATTGTGCTCCAATGATGTCCCAAAGCATTCAAAAACTGTGTTGATTGTGACAGGGACCCATAGTTGCCTTGCACATACATCGTCTTGATTGCGTGTTTGACGTGCATAACTTGTAACAAACGTCTAAAGACCTTGTTATATACCGTGCGTGCATCTTTATTCACAATAATGTTGAGTGGCTGGGGAGGTTCATATACCATGTAGAACACACTCGTAGATTCAAGATCTTGCGGGTTTGTGGAGATGCCTGACCTGGACTCGGAGAAGCCAAAGTTAATACACTCCAAGGCTTTGACATCGTCAGGGACCTTTTCAGGAGCTAGGCATTTAACTGCGTTTACAACACACTGAGGTAGCGCTCTGTTGATCTCCGCGGTAGAAGGTGGCCATATGCTGCGACGCCCAACATCGTTTCCATAAGCGCCCATGTTCAAACTAGAAACCAATGGTGCTTTGACACTGTTGTAGGAGCCAAAAAGTATGTTTTCCAGGTCAAACACCAATATGCCAGAACCTAAAAGCATGATATTGCGAATCAAGACCATGTGTGCCCTCAGATGGCGCGCACCTTTGTCGAATACAATCTTGAAAGTCAACCTATTCATGAGCCATGACTGTATCGATATCAAGTCTTCAAGAGCAACGCTGGTAGCTGCTTGAATCGGAACGCAAAGTTGATGCAACGTAAGTTGTGACGAAGAATTGAAGAGATCCAAACACAAGCCTTTGAGAAGACTGGTTTCGTCTTTCGGCTCAGAGAGTGAAAGTTTTCCAAAGTAAGGAATCACATCATCCATAGCATCAAGGGTATCTAAGCAACTCTGAGCTAAAGAAGAAGTACGATCCTGTGTTGTTCGTTCAAAATTCCTTTTATCTGAGCAAACAGGTTCATCATTGACGATTGCGCGGTAAAGTTGAATAACATCAGCATGGTATTTCAATACCTCTTCTCTTGCATGCGCTCCTGATCTCCAGCGTAACTTGACTTTTTCTAGTTCCTGCAAATGCAACATCACACTCTCATCACTGTACTGTGCTAAGAGCAACAGACAGTTCATAATACCCACAGATTTCGTGGCTAGTGCTTGACTGAAATATACCGGGACTTTCTCCTCTTCGACTGCAAATAAATTGATACCAAGATCCGAAGTCACCTTGACAAAAAAATGACTTGTTCTTGATTCATCTAGGTCTGTCCAAAAATGATTGAACTGTTGGCCTAATCCCACAAAGTCTTCAAGTTTGTCGAACCATTGATCTGCTGCGCTTGTTAGAACGAGCTTAACGAGCTGATAGAGGCGTTCATCAGCTGATTCCAACAAGGTACATCGGCGGTAGAGCGCATTTAAAAGTTTGCACGAGGAAGGGAGCCTATTCAAGGCGAGAGCCTTGGAAACATCGTCACAGCCCAACAAATTTGCCATCATGCTAACCACGCTCCCGGGGAGTTGGATGGCGTTGAAAAACTCTAGTATACGCGACGTTTGGCTCTCATTCACAAAGTTGGAAATGACATCTACCAAGATGTTGATGCAATTAGCAAACGCAAGAAGGATCGGACCAGCAGTGTCTGCGTGTCTGTAAATTACTCTAACAGTGTATTGTAGTCTCTCAAGCCGACTCCCCACTTGGAGGCAATAATCAATAATTCCAGAAAGAGAAGTCCAAGTAATTCCTGACACGCGAAATTTGTATTCAGTGGCGGAAAGGGTGAAGATGTGCTTTTTTTCGTCTAAAACGAATAGACTACTTTGATGCCCACATACCAATAGCTTTAAGCAATACAACAAGTATTCAACTTGCAAAACCACGCCTGAACCATTTGAATTGTATACTGTATTTTCAGCATCCTCGATATACTTGTCGGCAAAATCTTTTCCCTTATCTAAGAAAAACAACGAAAGTAGTTTTTCGTTCCTCTGTTCTTCTTGCTTGGTTTGCGGAGTAATTTGCTGGAGGTAGTGTCGAATTCGTGGATCGAAAGAGTCCCAAGTAGTAACTCGCGTCTCAATGTCGTCGCTTTGATCGTCGGAATCGAATAGAAGGTACGTGGATTCTTCCTGCTGAGGCGAGTTTTCCAGTTGGACTGTTAATGGTGCCGGCTTTGGAGCATCCTGACAAAATTCAGGGTCTCCAATTAGCTGTAAACCATGCAAATTAAATAGACCATCTTCTAGTGGAAGGTGTATATCCTTTGATTCTAAATTGTAAGCAAACAGAACATGGAGTCAGGACGCGTCGCACATACTGTCGGCAAAATCAACATTTGCATCAAAAAGAACACTCTTGGAATTTGGAGTAGGCCGATCAGGTATCATAGAAGGCACCTCAAACGGGCCATGTTTGTGAGATAATGGTGCCATTACAGACTACCTTTTACATAGTGTTGAACGTGGCGCGTTTTGATGGCGTTTTGAAAGTTGTGTGTGGAAATAAAAGTTGAACGCGTGAACAAAAATATACTTTCAGTTTTCAACAACCAATTCAACAATGGCGGAGGGAAGATGAGTACTCGCAACTCAACAAACACGCCTGAAGCTTCTATCAAGCCTACTAACCCGTTAAAATTAAACAACATATTAGAAGAATTGTGAGTTGTCATTGCATTTTAGTTGGAATAGGTGCTAATCAAAGCAAGCCAATACATTCAACAAGAATGCCGACCAGGCCTTTACCTCATGCCCACCAACACGGCGGTGCATAAAGAGCCAGGATATCAACTTGGACCGTTTGCCAAAATTCTTGAGAGCTCTAGAGCGTCGCCATGGGAGTGTGTGTACTTTGTCCGAGGCGGTTATATCGGGGCTCCATGCCCAAATCAGGGCAAGCCCATCAAGTTCATGGTCTACTTTGTGGATGGAGCAGAGCTACGATCTTCCAAGAGTCTCTTAAAAGATACATGTTCTCATGAACTGTCCCTTAATGACATATATCCCGTGTTTGAAATCAAGCACCCTGACTGCATTCTGCTGTCGAAAGACATAACGGAAGGGTGTCTGGAGAAAATCCAACAACAAGAACAAGAACATTACAAACTTCACAAAGACGATTTAGAGCCCTTCAGTAGACTACAACACGGTCTAGACATTTTTTGTTTTCTCATGGACACTCTGCCAATTCCAATTACTGCGACACCGATAGTCGAAGATCCCTCAGCTCTGATTTCTAACAGCCTTTTAGACCTGAGACTCGCCAGTAACGATGATGAGGACAGCCTTTTGGAAAGCATAGACGTTATCAAGCGCCTTTTGGCTCAAACCGACGCCAAGAGGTACATATAAGACTTAGACATGTCACTGGAGGAGTTATTTGGCACAGAGAGTCGTTGTCTCGACTCTCGACTGGCAGTTGCTGTATTCAGTAGTTACCTACATTGTGCCCCACATAGGCAAGTTGAAGGAGAATCCAACCCCAGAAACGCGCACATAACCAACCATACAACACCACATGAAGCACACACTGTATATATCCATACCGCTCCAAGCCACAATACTAAGCAGAACTCATTTCAAAATTCAAATACTGTAATTGAACATTGATTAAAGAGGCCGGACTTTTATGCGCTTGGTGTTGCTTAGTCATGCTACAAATGCCGTATCAGAGCACGTAAGACCCAAACCGCTCCTGTTGCCTCTTTACTTGTTGTTCACACTCTCCAACGGCAGGCAATAAACGGCTCGAATTCGACGACGACCTCCCTATAACGCCCGTTAGTCATATCAAAAGGCCTTTGCTTAAGTGTGGTTGGCTGCTAATCTACTGGATATTTGCATTATACCAGGGTTTGCCTCTCTACTGCTTGCAAATTGTATCAACGTCCAATTGAGAACGATCGAACTCTACTTGGACTATTGGCCTACGAGTTTTTACTATCACCTTCTATTACACTTAGCAACGAACCAACGCCCGGCCAACAGGGACAAGAGCTTGATTCTCCATTCGCGTTTCCTCGCTGAACTCGCAACTGACCAGACCGATGACAGACAGCATTGACAACTCTCCTTTTGACTTTGGGCCTTCTCATAGGACAAAGCATCGTGTCGCTTCTACCGGTAGCGCACGTGCCACTCATGAGAACTTCAATTCTCCGGAGCAGCTAGCTCCCTCGTACAGACAGTATACAAGAGCTTTCAGTGCTACTTCGATATCTTCTGACCTAAAGTATCAACAACCGAGCACTGTGGAGCCTGGTGTTCTGCAGAAGGGCGATGGGATTTCACACGAACAAAGCAATTTTGGGTCTCCTTCTGGACCTGCTCATGCAGACCACTCCGAGCCAGCGACTAGCCCGCAGAATATTCCACATAGGAAAGAAAGCTCCAATTTTCCTCAAAAACTCAAGAACTTGTTTAAGTTTTCCTCATCTTCGTCACCTTCTATTACACCTAGCAACGAACCAACGCCCGGCCAACAGGGACAAGAGCTTGATTCTCCATTCGCATTTCCTCCTCCAGTGATTCCTGCTGCCAATGATGAATTTGATTTTTCTCCTCAGTCGCAGAGTCCTGTGTCGAGCCCCCGTTTACCATTTTCTGCTTTCAAAAGGGGGTCCGCGTCTGCTGGAAATAGTACTCCCATATCTCCTTTACTGGACTCGAATGACGCGGCCTTTTCTGATTTACCTCTTCCAACTGACAGCTCTCAAATTCTTGAAAGTGACATTATCGGTTTCCCTGCCTATCACACACCAAATTTCTCTACTACTCAACAATCTACTCCTGCGCCTCCTTCTCCACATCAAAACCCCAATTCACTCTCAGTCAGAACCCGCAGGCTTTTACGACTTAGATCTCCCTCCAGCCCTCCTGTAGTGACAGAATCCAGTGCTACCTTTTCCCAACAGTCTGACCAACCCACCGAGAAGGCCGCAGCTTCTCCTCGCTTGGGCAGCAATCGAAAGAGCTCACCATTAGGCAGTGAGTCCACCCAATCTAAAACTTCACCGAGTAATCATTTTGGAATTTCACAGCAGTCTCCCTTTCATCGCAATGACACTCCAAAATCATATCCCACCGACACGTCTCAGCAGACTTCTCCAGCAATGCTACCAGAACATGAGGGTATCATCCACGACGATTCCGACTCTGCTCCAGCCCAAAAGAGATCAATAACTCGCCAAATTCGACGGGTATCTTCAGCACCTAATGTAATCAAAAACATGTTGTCCAATGCATCTTCTACTACGACAACCCCATTACAAGCACCACAAGAAACAGGGCCGGGTGCAGCTGCATTAGCAGATATCACTGAGGTGGATTTGTCTGAGTCGAGACTTACCGACGATCCAGTCAAGGAAGACTCTCCTGGCCCTTTAACGTCTCCCGCAAACGTTTTAGCAGGTAACTCGCAAGAAGCTGCGCGTTCCCGTCAAAACTCAAAAAGCTACAGCCGTTCATACTCGTCCAACTCCGTCAAAGTGCGTGACATTGAGGTACAGCCAAGCTCCTTTGAAAAGATTAAACTCCTTGGCAGAGGTGACGTGGGAAAGGTTTTTTTAGTTCGCGAGAAAAGAACAAACAAATTATACGCCATGAAGGTTCTGAACAAGAGTGAGTTGGTCAAGCGCAATAAAATCAAAAGAGCTCTTGCGGAACAGGAGATTCTTGCTACAATCAACCACCCCTTCATCGTGACACTCTATCATTCTTTTCAATCCAAGGACTACCTCTACCTTTGTATTGAATATTGTGCTGGAGGTGAGTTCTTTAGAGCTTTGCAGACGCGTGAACGGAAGAGTATTCGTGAGGACGATGCTCGGTTCTATGCTGCCGAAGTGACCGCTGCTTTGGAATACCTTCATTTAATGGGCTATATCTATCGCGATCTCAAGCCTGAAAACATTCTTTTGCATCAGTCTGGTCACATTATGCTTTCAGACTTTGATCTCTCAAAGCAAAGTGGTGGCTTGGGAGCTCCTACAATTATTCGTGGAGGATCTTCGTCCGCAAATCGTCCTGCGCTGGACACGAAAGCCTGTATTGCTGATTTCAGAACAAATTCCTTTGTGGGTACGGAGGATTATCTTGCGCCTGAAGTGATTCGCGGAAATGGCCATACTAGTGCAGTCGATTGGTGGACACTGGGTATTTTGATCTATGAAATGTTGTACGGCATCACTCCGTTCAAAGGCAAAACAAGAAACACTACTTTTGCCAATGTTTTAAAGCAGGAAGTAGCTTTCCCCGATGGCAATGGATTCCAGTCAGTTTCAAGTGGATGCAAATCAATTGTTCGCAAACTTCTCATCAAAGACGAACGAAAACGATTGGGTTCGCGCGCTGGCGCATCTGATATTAAGGCACACCCGTTCTTCAAAAACACACAATGGGCATTGCTCCGCAACCGGGTTCCTCCAATCGTGCCAATACAGACAAAGGCTAGCAACGACGAAAGACTCCACAAGAGTCACCATCGAAGTGACAACGCTAGCATGGATTTCATCACTGCACAGGAAGTCGTTTCAGAATCTTCGGCCAAGAGCGATCCTTTTTTCGGCTTCAATTCAGTTACTTTGCATCATGAAGGGGCTGACGACGAGGACGATCTGAACGACCCTAATGCTGGGTACAGCATTGGGCCTATCGAATATAGCATGACCAGCCAAACATCCAAAAACTTGCAAGCCAAGCATTTTGGTATCAAAGGCGGCAAGTAGAAAAAAGAGAGACAATATTGCATATCATCTTTACTCTCCATCGTCTCCTATGTAACTAGAACAAACGGCAATAAAATATTTAATTTTTTTTCTCAATTCCAAGTCCAAACTATACAAACAAATGATTACAAAAAAACAGATTAAACAAAAATCACAGGGCACAGTGGTGCCAAAATAGTAGTTGAATTTTAACGCTTGCGCTTGCGAGTTTCGTCAGCCTTGGCCTGGACATCGCGTCTGTCTTGCTTTTCGGCCTTTGCGTCGAGCTCGTCCCAGTCCTCGCCAGACTCGTCCTCAGATCCAGATCCGGAACCTTCAGACGAGTAAGCATCACTGCCTTCCTCCGAGTAGCCAGATGACTCCTCATCGGAAGGATCTTCGTCAGAAGCCTTGAACTCAGACTCCTCCTCAGACTCCTCGTCGCCACTAGCGTCACTCTCCATGTCCAAGAAAGACCAACCTCCTTGACCGAAAAAGAAGTCATGGGGGTCTTTGGCAACAGTTTTCATAATCATGGGCCAGTTAAGGTTGAGAGGTCCCTCAAAGTACGGCAAGTCCATTTCGTTAAGCCATTCCTTGACACTGTCCAATTGGGTGACAGGGATAGAGTTGATGTGTGTAACAGGCTTGTTAAAATCCTTGTAAATGATGACCATGTCGAATTGCCTCAAACCAAACTGAATTCTTTCCAAGTGTACAACTTCAATCTCGGCAAGAGTCACTACCAAGAAAGGAGGGTCGACAAGCTGAATCAAACAGTCCGTAGAAGGCTGACACAAAACGTCAGATCTGAAAGGAACACCAGTGAAACCAAGTTCTCTAGTGGGGATATCCACGTCGAGCTTTCCTTCACTTGCGTCAGAGATCTTTTCAGCAAAAGCCTTGAACTCTTTGTTGAGAGCAACGCGTCGCTGTCGTTCCATCTGTTCCTGCTCGAGTTCATCTTCGTCACCGTACTTGTATCGTCTACGCTTGTTTCCGGTCTCATCGAAAGCAAGGTCTGTAGCTTCTCTGTAGAATTGCACATCCTTGGTCTTTTTCTTTCCTACCATGATGGGGTTCTTGAGATGGCAGTGGATGAGCACGATCAATTCATGATCGCAAGGATGGAAAAACAAGTGCTTGACGTTGCTAAACAAAACTTCGACGTTGTGTTCAGATCTAACTGGTGACTGGTATTTCAAACCGTTTTGGTGAATCTCCAAGGAGCCAGCAACACGCTTGCCTTCAGGGACAGGGCGCACAAAGACGGAGTCGAGTCTAAGAGGACGGCGCTTCTTCATCTCGATAAGCTTACCTTGATCCACAACGTCCTCCAGCTCTTTCTTCTCAGCTTCCCTCTTTTGAGCGTCCTTCTTCAGGTCAGTGATTTTGCGGAAAACTTCACTCATGCGTTCAATCTCCCTGCTTCTGAATGTGATACTGCGCACGAATTGCGCACTAACATCTTCAAAGGGCATTTCGTCCTTCTTGGCAACACCCTGTCCAGGAGAGTTGAAGTTGAGTCGCAAGTAAATGTAGTCACCCTCTTCATTTTTGCTTCCGTTCTTGTAAGCTGAAATGTGAAAGGGAACGGGGCGACCATTGATGGGTAAAATGATAGTTTGATTTTTGCTGTCAACAATGATTCGAAGATCACGAGTATTCGTAGGAAGTTGGCCCTCTCGCTTGTACGACTCGAATCTCTTGAAAACCGCCGTGTCTTTGTTTCCAGCTGACTTGTTTTCGTCAGCATACTTTTCAACACCTTGTTTTTGTAGTTTTGCGTGCAAATCTTTTTGATGCAACTTGCGCTTGGTCTCTGAATCTTCGTCTCTATCACGGGCTTCACCACGAAGCTTACTCTTGAGAATAACTGATTGAGGTTTCTTTTCTTTTTTAACAGGCTTCTTTTCTTCTTCCTCGTCCTCAAAGTAGAAAGCAACAACAGATCTGTTAGTAGGCGAGTCGGTGAGAACAAGAGGGGCCTCCTTGGTGACCAAGACAGTGTCAATCAAAAGCAAAGAGTATGTCTTGTTTTCAGAAGCTTTGGCTTCCGGGTTGGGGATGTTTTGGAATCCAACGGAAACGCAAATAGCCATGCCTTCACGGAGCGTGTGGTTGTTCTTTGCATTGAGGAGCAAAGACGTGTCTCGAAATTCAATTCCGATACCCCAACCGACATTCTTCAAAAAGTAGTTGGCAAGTGAAGGGTTCTTGGCTTGAATAAAATCAATGGCAGTCTGGTAAACATCGTTCGTCTTGACACCGTCCTTGATTGACTCTAAAACCTTCTTTTGAAGAGCAAGAGTGAAGGAATAGTTTTGCTCCTGTAACTTGGTAGGGTCGATAAAGTACGTTCGGCCAATGTTTGAGCAGTAGGACTTGTATCTTAGACCAAGGAAAGTGATGATAGTGCCACCATGCAAAACATTGTCGTTAGACATGGCAGAAGGTTTCAAATCGAATTCACCTCTCGACTGGATAACTGGCGAGTAGCACCAGTCAAGTTGCATTGGGTCAAAATTTCCACCCATCTTCAAATCTCTAATGAAAAAGTTGTTGTCGTCGAGTTTAGCCTCTACATTTTGAGAGATTTTGTAATGTGTGACTTTTTTCTCCTCGTTGATAATGTTGAAAATCTCCGTGGCAAGGAACTTGGTCATGACGCCTGAACTTGCTTTTGCGGCGGTCTTTAGAGTTTGCTGTTCGTCATTGTCCTTCAATTGCATCAGTTCGGCAAGAACGGGTGCAACATCAACGTCAGTGAATTTTTTGCTTGAAGCTTCTCTCAAATCGTTCCATTCAGTGACAATGTTTCCTTCAGACTTGTCCTTGGCCAAAACACCGAGAGTCGAGCCAATTGAATCGATCTTGTCAATCAAGTCGAGAAACAGCTTCTTGTTGTGTTCAGCATCCTTTGATCGGGTCCATATTTGAACACTGTCGGACTGAATTGGTGTCAAGTGTTTTGCTACAATAATTAGTAAATGCACAATTTAAGAAAAATATCCATGGGCGCGACGTACCTTTGCCAGCACTTGTGATGATGATTGTCTCACTCTTGGTGATGAGCAAAGCAGTCGATGGGAACTCATAACCCAGCAGCCAAGTGTGGAGAACTGAACTCTTGCGGTAAGGATTCTCGTCGTCTACTTTACCAATGAGAACAAAGATGGACTCAGCACCTTGTAGCTGTGGATCCTTGGACTCAATGGCATCGTGAATGAGCTTGACACGTTTAGTGAACGTGGTTCCATCAATCTTGATGTCGGCCATATTGAAGAGTTGGAATTCCTCAAAAAACTAAATTTGCAGTTCCTGATTTTTGATTGAGTAATTAACCCACAAAAACGCGTCAAAAGACTTTAGAGGATAGGTTTCGAAAGTGGCGATCAGTGTTTTGAAGGTGATGGAGATGAAGGAGTGGAAAAAAAAGTGAAATGTAAATACGCTCGACGCGAATGGAGGGTAACCTCGCCCTTTAATTAAGCAAGTCACGTGTATACACCAAAATAAGAAGGCTAATTTATATTGGCAGGCGCAGAGTTTCGTGATTTAATTTTTTTTTTTCTTTCCTGTCTCGCCTTTGATGGACGAGGAAATCGACGAGCTCTTTTACAATCTGTTTTCTATTGAGCCGACGGAAAGCGCGAAGAATGTGACAAAATCTCTTGTTACGCTGAACTATTTATTGCCCGGCGTGTTCCAACTGGCGCTGGATCTCATTGAACTCCACAAAGTTATCGTGAAAGATAATTTGGTGAAAGGTAACAAGCTGGACAATGAAGGCCTGTCTGGGATCTTTACAAAGCACGTTTGTGTGATCTGGGAAGGGAAGGAACTCTGGACTGTCCAGCCTGCGGTGAAGCGGAAAAAGGGTGCTTATACGCCCTCCCCGTTACAAGGCACGGCATGGGGTTATGTGGTCGATTTGGAGAGGTGGCACTGTTCATGTCAGGAATTCACAAAGTCCAGGTACACTAGCAGTGGCGAGTTCTGTGACGTTTACAAGGATAGCCGTTCAGGCTGGGGTGGATTGGGCTTGGCTGACACTGGTCGCGTGCCAACCTGTGTACATCTATTGGCCATTTTCCTCTTTACGCGCGGAACATGCCTTTTTACATGGATGGACAAGCAGCAAGCAGAGGAACGGTTTGAAGTTGTGGCTACTGGTGATGCTGCGGGCAATGAAGAGGCTTATGCCACCAAGACGATGGAGTCTGTGGAAGACTGGTGCGCCCTTTGCTCTTGAGACATGAAAGGTGGATTCTACACTACGAAATTCAAACGTGCGCTCTGCGTCGTGCTCATGAAACGTCGCGCGTGGAGCTGCCTGTGGTGGGAAAATTACGTGCCGGCTCGTGGTGAAAAGGCGCCGAATCAGCAATTCTTGGTTGGGCTAATTTTTTCCAAGTCTTCTTCACCACCAAAACTTTTTTGTTCTTCACTCTTCTCCACAACAACCACCAATCCATCTCTTCCTCGATACCAAACGACAATCGGCAATACCACGATAGATCAAGACTCTTGTCGCATTTGTTCCCATAACTTGTATTATATATTGTCATTATTATTATATATGTTTGGTTTCCGATAGCCCCAACACGATTTGAAAAAAAACACACACACACCTCCACGACAACTACACATCCACCAACTAATCCACTAATGATAGTGAGTATACTCGAATCATTTGACTTGTATGCATGTTTTCTGACCAATCCAGGAAAAACTTCCATGGTATTCTAATGCAAACGAACCTTTCCCGCCGCGCCGGAAATATGTCCGCCGCAAGGCGATGCTAGATCGCGCAAAGCAACTAGCACAAGCATCTACACAATCATCAAAAGCGCAAGCATCACCTCCATCATCGTCGCCACCGCCATCATCTAATACCACCAACACCCAACCACATACATCATCATCTATTGCATCAAGTATAGACTCAAAACCCGCCACAACACCATCTACATCCTTTTCACCAGCTCGGTCATGGGCTGACACCATTGCATCCAGCGATCAAAAGCTAAAAAAGGCAAACAAGTCACCATCTATACCCAAGTCGGCTCCTGTCGCATCACCCACGTCACCCTCATTCAAAGAACAAGCCCCGCAATCTGCGCCCACTTACACACTACCCTCTGTTGCCAAAAAGCTTCCCTTGGGCCAAACATTGGTCAACTACAAGGGCAGCACGCCGACTGATCAATTTCCCCCGATATACTCTCGAGGAATCATTAATACCGGAAACATTTGTTTCATGAACTCCATCCTGCAAGCTTTAATCCACTGTGTTCCCTTTCTCCAACTCCTCGACTACATTAGCAAAAATGCGCTACACAGCATCCAAAGCGACACACCTCTATTGGATGCCTTGATTGAGTTCCGAGGCGAGTTTAGCCAAGCTCCGCCATCAAGCAACGGCAGCAGTGACGCTGAGCTGACCTCGCACTCTACCTCAGGAGGCCTCATCAATGTCAACCCTCACCCTCTTTCCCCCGAATCCTTTTACAGCAAACTTCGAGTTTTGCCCCGGTTCAGCCATCTCAAGCGTGGTCGTCAAGAAGACGCTGAGGAGTTTCTCGGCTATCTTTTGGAAGGCTTGCACGACGAGTTTGCGCGGGTCATGAAACCCTTTGGTGGCGATTCGCAGTCATTTGGAGATGCGCCAGTTGAAGACGAAGACGAGTGGCAAGAGGTTGGCAAAAACAACAAGGCTTTGCAAGTGCGCCAAGCTGCAGGTTTTGGCCAGACTCCAATCACCCTCTTGTTTGGCGGTCAGTTCAAGAGTATTTTGAACGTTGCCAAGGTCAAGTCGCCCTCCATCACGCGGGACCCGTTCCAGCACGTGCAGTTGGACATTTCCGATCCGGATGTGCACTCTATTGAGGACGCGTTCATGCACCTTGCGCATTTGGAGGAGCTGCAGTACACGACGTCAACGCGGCAAGAGGTCAAGGCCACGAAGCAGATTCTCATGGACGCTGTCCCCCGCATCCTCATCATCCACCTCAAACGGTTCTCTTACATGTCGAACGGCGGAGTTGGTGGCGGGGTAGGAGGACTCGGTGGCAGCGGCGGTAGCGGCGGCGGTATCTACGACAGCGAGGTGGTGCAAAAGATCTCCAAGCCCATTTCATTCCCCGAGCAACTCAAGATCCCCCGGGAAGCGCTGTCAAGGACGCTTGCCAACGCTACAGGCGGGCCGCCCTCGTTCACGCTGTGCGCCGTCGTCTACCACCACGGACGGTCTGCCGGGTCTGGCCACTACACGGTCGACGTGCGCACGCCAGACAAGAGCAGCGAGCAGTGGATCAATGTCGACGACACGAGCGTGACCAAGACGGGCGTGCCACTGTCTCCCTCCAACTCACCTGGCGTCGTGCCCAATGGCGGCAGCAGCAGCGGTAACGTGTGGGGCAGCACTGGCAGTAACAGCGCGGCTTACTCGTCACCGCTGTCGTCGTCGTCGTCGTCGTCCATGTTCCAGGAAAGTTCTAAAACAGCCTACATTTTGTTTTACGTCCAGAACCCGCGATGAGAAAAAAAAACAAGAGGTTATTCAACAAGAAAGAAAGAAAGAAAAAGAGAAAAAAAAAAAAATTAGAAAAGTAGAAAATAGAAAAAAAAAATACAAAACAGACTTGAAAAATTTAAAACCCAGCATGATCATGGTTTCCTCAGATGGTCTTGAATACAAGAGCCCGGGCGTCTTTTCGATTATGATTCAAGAAGAAAGCGACTTGGGTGGCTCGTAAGTAGGTCGGTCCATTTCCACCCAGGGGGTGGGTGGGCTTTTCATTAATGATAATAATGAATACCTACATTATGGATTTTAGCTGCATCAATCAACCCAACGCATGGATTGCTGGAATTTGGTCCATTGCTTTTAGTCTTGTGGCTAGATACTTTGACTATCAATTAAGTAACTACCAATCAATGAATTAATTGATCAATGTAAGGGGGCGCGCAAAAGAAGTGGAGAAGCCGGGCTTTTAACTAGGCTGGAAGGTCTGACTCGGATTCGGACGATACTGAATACTTTGTTAACTGATGGCCACACTTTTCAAAGCCCGTGGTAAGTGGTTAATCAACGGCCGCAAAACTTGATTTAAACCAGTCTTTTTGTATTGAATTGACTCCCGTTCATCAGTCTATCAATCCAATATCCTGTATGATTTATTTTGCTCTTACTAGGCCAGCTAGAACCAGCAAATCAATTCTTCAACCCAATCAATCAATCAGTGAAGCCCAGCCAGGCCAAGTTGCTTTCTTCTTTTTTACTGCGTTCCTTCCTTGGCCAAGCTTGTTTGCCGCCGTGCGCTTGTGGCCCGTATTGGCCTTGCCTTTATTGGTTCACTGGCCAGTGGCCACCACTGCATTCTTCAAAATCAAGTCCAATTTCATTGAATTTCAGAGCACTTTTATGGCCTGTGCATGAATAGTCAGCCAACTAATCAAACCAACAAGTTCTTGATTGAGGTATTGATTTGATTTTGCCACTTACTTGAGTAAGTAACTTGACTATTTGCGCTGGTTTATTTGTTTTGGGTTAGACGAGGGCTATTGCAGGCTCTTTGGAATGCACCTGCAAACTTGCGAGCCCGATTTAGCGCGCCTGCTCGAAACGGACAAGAGGCCACTTTGGGGGGCCCATTCCAAGGGGCGAGTGAACGCAGACAAGAGACAGGGTTGTACGACGACGATTTGTACGACGATTTGATGGGTGGCACAGAATAGGGGGTGAGCTTGGAGACCAGAGTTTGAAAAAAAAAAAAAAAATTTAAAAAAAAACTATTAGAAGGGGTAAAAAGGTATAAATTATAAAAAACAAGCGGTATTAGAAAATTAAGAGTCCAAATCAAAAAGAGACTTTGCAAACTGGGTCTATAAACGTAAAGGCCGTAACCTTTTCAATGCAGGTAAAGTAAAATAATAATAAAAAGATTTCAAGATATCATGCATTGGTTGTTTACAGGAAGTAAGCAACGGCGGCAACAACACCGGCAAGAGCACCAGAGGCACCAATGGCACCGGCGCCGCCCTGGGAAATGGTGGTAACGGCAGTGGTGACGTTAGCAACGGGCTTGGAGGTGGGGACGACGGGGACGGCGGTGGTGGGGATGACGGGGACACCGGAGATGACGGGGCAGGTGGTGACGGTCTCGGTGGTGATGGTCTCGGTTCTGGTGCAGGGGCAGTCAGTGACGGTGATGGTGCCAGCCTCGGTGACGACGATGGTCTTGTTGCCCTCGGTGATGGTGGTGGCCTCGGGGCAGTAGGTGACGTAGGACTCAACGACGGAGGTGGAGGTGATCTCGCAGGGGATGGTGACGGTGGTGACGTTGGCGAAACCAGCGGAGGCAACACCAGCAAAGGCGGCAAGGGCAGCGGCAGTGAACTTCATTGTGATTGTAAAAGGTGGTAGTTTTAAGAAACGAGTGTGGGGGTTTGCAAGCGAGCGAATGAACAAGAGTGGGTGAGGAGGAAAAAAAAAGAGAAGAACTTGAGGGGGGAAAAGGGCTGCTTTTATAACTTTCTAGGGGGCTTGTCTGGATATTGTCGACCTTTGCCAGGCCTTGCACCGGGGCCGTGATCGAACTCGCTGAAATCGCTGAAATCGCTGAAATCGCTGAACTCGCAGGAGGAGCGCACAAAATATTCAATAGCACGGCGCTATTGCCACCCAGGGCTCCCAATTGGGAAGCGCCCGCCCAATCGGGATTTGGAATGGCCGAAACAGGCAGCGCGCATCTACAGAGCGGCTGGCCACCCACCACTCTGGCGGCGGGTACTGGCAGCTGCGTGATTGGCTACTGCAATATTACATGGGATAATTGCTTTTTTACGCAACTGTGGCAGTGGCCGTGGCACAAGATAAGGCTGGCCCTAACCCCGAGTTACCACGGCAGCAGCGCCTTTTTTGAAGTTTTTTGGCGCGGACAAATTCAAAGCTCACGCCGGCGCACTCGGGCCAGGCCAGCAAACTCAAAGACCACCACGGCCTGGCTGGATCACGGCTGGATTGCAGGGCGCGATCCTTGAGTGATCGGTCGTTTGTTCCCTCGGCAATCATCGTCGCCACAGGACCACACGACCAGGACAACAACAGGGACCCTTTTCCTTGTGGCTTGTCAAACGGCCTTGGTTCTTGTTGGAATGGGCCGGTCTGTTTCTTTGTTGCCCAGCCCAGAAATGTTCACTGAAAATATTCAATTAATAAAAATCTGCTGCATTCCATGGCCACGCGCCAACTCGGCTAGGCTGCAAAGACAAATACGCGAGATTTCAAAAAAACACAAAAAAACACAAAAAAACGCGTGTGGATCGCGAACCTTTTGACAAAGAACGATGCGTTGGCACGCGCAATAACCAGGGCAACTCCCCTTTTTTGCTGTGGATTCTAAACGGAGACCACACATTTTTCAGCTCTTCAATCGAATCAGTCCAGGCCAGGAGAAGGTCCCGATCAAAGAATTGGCAAGTTGTCACCGTCTAAATACTTTGTAAATGCATTCTTCATTAGTGCTCTATTTGCCAGTCTAAATACCACACGGCGTTGTAATCATCGTAAACTATGTACATGGGCCCAAGTCTGGGTCTTGGTTTGGGTCTGGGCCAGGCACGGGAAGTGGGTCGTCCTCGCTGTTGAACTGCGAGTCGGCCACCGTCCCTGGTGGCGACGACACCGCCTCTTTAGCCGGACTACTACTGCTGCTAATGTCCACCACGGGCGAGGAAGAACACCCCAGGCCCACGCCCACGCCCAGCGGCAGCCGGAACTCGACATCGCTGGCCGGCTGCGAGTCTGGCACCACCGCCACTCGGTCCACCACACCACAAACCCTGCTTGTTGATCCGGCACTCGACCCGCTGCTGCTTTGGGTCAGCACGTGGTCCTCAATCTCCTGCAGCTCCCTCAGCTCCTCGTCGTCCACTGCTTGGTCCTGGCTCAGGCAGACAGCCTGCGCAGACACAAACGTTGCAAACGCCGGCGACGGTGAGTGCGACAAGGCCTTGTCCTCTTTCTCCTGCAGGATCTGCGGCTCCGGGGTCTTTGGCCCCTCCACCACTCCCTCCTCCTCTTTCGCCCGCTTCTTGGCCTCTTGCTCCTGCTCTCGCCCCTCCTCCTTGATCTTACCACCCCTCCGTTTGTGGCCCCGCAGCGTGCGTTTGGGCTCGCCCGCTGCCGCCGCTGCCGCCGCCGCCGCCTGCCCGTAGTTGACCACACCGCCAGCAGTCACTTCAAACAGCACCACCCGCGACTTGTGCATCACCACCGGGTCAACCTCGTCCGCGTGCCGGATCCGCGCCGCGTGGCTCACCACTCCACCGTGCCCCTGCATGTGCTGCTGCTGCTGCTTGAAACTAGCCACCCCCGACCCAACAGCGGTAATGGACGCCACGGCGCGGTTCGTCGCGCTCGACACGGCCACGTCCGCCGACGGCACGTCCCGGTACAGCACCACCTGGCTGTCCAGGTACCGCAGCCACGGCCCCACCCCCAGCGGCGGAACAAGCACCTGGCACTTGCGCGAAAAGCTGTACTGGCTCACCAGTTTGCCCACAAGCACAATCGACACACCGCGGGAACGGGCGAGCGAACGCATGCTGCCAAGGAGACGCATAAGGGTCCGGCCACGCCGCAAAGCGGCTTCTTGCCGGCCGGAACCACCACCACCACCATTGGCGCCACCACCACCACCACCACCACCACCACCACCACCACCACCGGTCGCGGGGTACGTCTGGGCCACGAGCGCCGAAAAGTCGTCAACAACAATCAACCGCGTCCCGTCCGCCACCACCCTGTTCCCGTTCCCACCACTGCTCGCAGCCTCTTTAAACAAGAACAGCAGCTGCGACAGTACGGTCACATGCACATGGCTCAACAGCCTCTCAACGGGTTTCCGTTCAAACCTCCCCAGTTTCGCCATCCTCCCCATTGGCAGCGTCGCTTCCCTACCCCCACCCGACGTCAGCCACAGCACCTTTTGGCCCTTGGCGACCGCGTCCACCGTCAACTCCATCGCAACCGCGGTTTTGCCTGACCCCGGTGGGCCTGTGAGCTCGAGGACCGTGCCGGGTGGGAGGCCGAGCCCGGAGTAGGAGGTGGGGGTGACGGGGCCGGCGCAGAGAAGCGTGTTGAGGTCGGGGCTGGAGGTCGTCAAGGGCGCGTGCGCGTGGCGCTGCGCGCGCAGCTCGAGCAGCACGTCGGTCAGTTTCATGGCGCGTCGTGATTTGACATGTAATTTGATTGGATTTGTAAATCAATATTGATGATTGATTGATGTAAAATAAAAAGTCGCGTGTGTTTGTTGGAATCAGAAGAGAAATTAATTTTTAGAGTTGCCTAAAAAAGAGGGCGCGTTGTGAACGCGCAGCACTTTATGCCCCAACCCTGGCAATATCAGATCAAGTTCCTGAAAACTTGAAAGTTCAACGCATGTCGGTGATTGAAAGTTAGACTTCTACTCGACGACTACTGCTTCCTTAAAATTTATTCATTCTTTAATGTTCTATTAGTCTGTTCTTGCCAGTTTTTGACTTGGGTTTGAGACGACCGTCAAGATGCAAAAGTTAAACTCCATGGCAGCTTCTCACTTGTGACTTTGTCCCTGAACGGAACTTTGTTCCAGCCTTGAACCTTCTAGACCCTGAAAAAACGGCAACTATAGCACTCTGGTTGTCACAATGAACGGTCAGGATTTAGTATAAATAGAGGAGCGGTCTCCCTCTTTCAAGTCACTGCACTGTTCACCAGCTTCAACCATTTAATTTTGACCAAGTGACTACCATGAAACTCTTGAACCTTTTATCGCTCTCCATGCTCGTCCAGCAGTCTGGACTCGTGTCTGCGCAGTTCCAAGAGGAGATTATCCACCACCATCGCTACCATATTGACCACGACACCCTCAAGCTTCTCGTCCCACTTTCGCGCTACGCCCAAATCTCTTACTGTTTGGGCACCCTTGAGAACCTGCGGTTCCCATTCCGGTGCCGGTACGGGTGCACGCAGTTCCCCCAAACGGAGTTGCTTAACCAGTGGTGGCAGCGGGAGTGGACTGATAGCCCTGTTGCTGGGTACATTGCCCTTGACCATGCACGCAAGCTGCTCGTGCTCATGTTTAGAGGCGCTCATTCCACCTCTGACTTGTTGCAGTCAATGCGGTTCCGCCAAACCGAGTTTGTACCCTACAGGGTTGACGAGGACAAGTGGAACGATCCGGCCACAAACCCTTACTACTGCAACACCACGGCTATTGACCCAGATACTGGCCTTTACAAGGAAATGGGCTGCAAAATCCACGCGGGGGTCAACCACATGTACAAGCGCACCATGCTGCACCTCAACGAGCACCTTACCGAAATTCTTAGCCGCCCGCAATGGAAGCACTACCGCTTTGTCGTCGCCGGCCACTCCATGGGCGGCATCATTGCAGCCCTCGTCGCCGCCGACTACAAAATGAAGGGTTACGACCCCACCGTCGTCACCTTTGGCTCCCCCAAGTTCGGCAACCGCGCGTTTGCAAACTGGTACGACCAGCTCTTTGACACCCAGTCCACCGAGTCCATCCTCACCGACCACCGCCGCCGCTACTTCCGCGTCACCAAGGAGCACGACGTCTACACCCACCTACCCTTCTCCCCTTGGTACTACCCCACCTCTGGTGAGGTTTTCATTTCAGACTCGGAGGTGGACCAGCCGAGTGAGGACCATGTGTACTTTTGTGCGGGCCAGGAAAACTCGCTTTGTTCGCACACGACTTATACGGACCCCGCGTCGCTCTTGTTTAGTGAGCCCACGCACATGCACTACTTTACGGATTTGCATGGCTGTGCCTTGGACCATTCGTACATTCCCATTAGAGATGTGCCTCCTCCCGCCAACATTGACGGTCCTTACTAATTTTTTATTGACCCACAAGTGTAGCGAGTTTTTGTTGTATAACAAATGTATTCAAAGTAATTTCAAATAAATAATCCATTTTAATTATTATTTTGCAACATTAAAATCTAACTATCAAAAAAACAAAGCTTCTCTATTCACAAATAATTTTCTTTTGTCATGTTTCCATGTTTAGTTGGCGTCGGGGAGCTCAACGTCCTCCTTCTCCTCCTTCTCGGGCTGAGCGGCCTCACGAGCAGCCTTGTCGGCAGCGAGCTTCTCAGCCATCTTGCGGTGAGCCTCGGCCTCCTGGGCAGCTCTCTTGGCCTGGCGCTCCTCCTCAATCTTGGAGAGGTATCTGCCACGGATCAAGTTACCAAGGGAAGCAAGCTCCTCGTACTTGGCAATGTATTGGGCCTTGAGGGCGTCCTCACCGTCGTCGTACAACCAGTTCTCAGCAGCCTCGAGCATGCCAGAGAGCTTGGTCTTCTCCTCGGGGGAAGCAAACTCAGCGTACTGGTCGTCGAGCTTACCGCGCATGTCGTAAATGTACTCCTCAAGAGCGTTCTTGCGGTCCTCAGTGTCAGCAACGAGCTTGTCCTCAGCGGTCATCTCGTTCTCTCTCTCAATGAACTTGTTCTTGGTAGCGTCGTCAAGACCAAGGTGGCCGTGAACAATGGAAAGAGTGTCCTTCTTGACCCACTTCTTGACAGTCTTGTACTGAGGAGCAGGCTCGTCCTCACCCTCCTTCTTCTCCTGAGGAATCTCCTCCTCAACCTCAACCTCCTCGGCGGTGTAGGCAGACTCGACGGTGTAAAGACCGCTGGGATCGTGTCTCAACTTGATCTTGACAGCAACGGGCTCGCCAGCCTCGGTGGGGCGGACACCCTTGATGGTCCACTTACCGACCCAAGGGTTGACACCCTTCTCAAGAGTCTCGGGGTTTGTGTATCTGGCCTCAAGCTCAAAGTCCTCAGAGCGGAAAAGAGTAATGACCTTAGTGTTGGGGAAGTGACCGTTGGCGGGGAAAACCTCAAGCTCAGAGACATCCTCACCCTCAACAGGGGCCCAAGAGTAGGTGACGCTGTTAAGGTTAATGTCCTCAAACTTGAAAGGACGGACACGGAGGGTAGGGGAGTGGATGGCGCAGATGAAAGCGGCACCACGGGCAATAGCCTCATCCTGGTTAAGGGTGAAGGAAAGCTGCTTGCCACCAAAGAGCTCAGTAAGCTTGGTCTTGATCATGGGGATACGGGAAGTACCACCAATAACCTCAACAGAGTCAAGGTCCTCAACAGAGACACCAGCAGAGGCGAGAGCCTTGGAGATGGGGACGTTCATGGTGTTGACAAAGCCCTCAATGTAAGCCTCGAGCTCCTCACGCTTCATGGAAGACGAGACGTCAATGTCCTCCATAACAGACTCGACATTGAAAGGAGCAGTGGTGTTGGCAGAAAGAATCTTCTTGAGCTTCTCGGCGCCGGTAAGGACACGGGAGAAAGCCTTGGGGTTGGTTCTAATGTCAATCTTGTACTTCTCAACAAAGATCTCGGCAAAGTGGTTGGCAATGGCAAAGTCAACGTCACGGCCACCAAAGTTTCTCTCGTAGGCAGTGCCAAGAACCTTGAGCTCACCCTTCTTGAAGGCGCCAATGGAAACGGTAAAGTCGGAGTGACCAACATCAACGAAGGCGACAATTCTGGGCTTGTCCTCGGGAAGGTCGGTCTTGAAGACACCGTAGCCGACGGCAGCAGCGGTGATGTCGTTGACAATTCTGACAGGGTTGAGGCCAGCAATGATGGCGGCATCGGCAGCAGCACGGCGCTGGACGTCCGAGTACCAAGCAGGGACAGCAATGGCAACATCGACGACGTTGCCACCCTTGAGCTCAGCCTTGGTGATGGACTTGATCTTGTTGAAGTACATGGCAGCAACCTGGGTGGAGGTGAACTCCTCCTGCTTGCCCTGGAAACGAACCTTGGTACCAGCCTGGCCGTTAACGTCGACGAGGGGAGCAGTCAAGAACTTCTTCTCGTTCTCAAGGTTGGGGTCGTCAGATTTGAGGCCGAGAGTGCGTTTTAACGAGCCGACAGTGTTCTTGAGGTTGGAGATTTCTTGCGACTTGGCAGATTCACCAATGAATCTGTTCTTCAGGCCAAAGCCGACGAGCGAGGGAGTAGATCTGTTAGAGACCTCATTGACAATAACGTCAATGCCACGGTTGCGGGCAGCGCCAATGACGGTGCTGTAGTTACCAAAGTCAATACCGATGGGGACAGACATTGTTTATGCTGTGTATGTGATGATGTATGTTGATGTGACGGGTGGACAGACGTGGAATCTGGCTTTTCGGAGGTTGTCGATTAAAAATATAGAAAAATTTTCAGTGGAATATCTGGGGCTTAAGTAAAGATGGGTACCACTATAGTTTGTATGGCAAGATTGAAATTAATGTGTGGCCTTGGGCGACTCCCAGGCCGCTCTATTTATATGGCGTACACCCGGTTGCCACTGACATAATCACATGACCTAACCCTGCCCGATTGAGACAGGGTCGAATGTTCCAGTTCCTTCCAGCGCAGACGCGAAGACCCGGCCCGTCTCGGTGCTTGCCCTGACTGCGCTGCAAGTTGCGCTGCAAGTTTGCGCCAGTCGCGGGGCATGTGGATTTGTAACTGGCTCGTGTATACTTTGCTGTTTAATCTTACATATGATCAATAATGCTAGAGTTGTTACTTATACAGAAGACTGGATAATGGTGACCAGTGTGTTCCATCCCGGAGAGTTCAAAAGCAGGCTAATGTTCTCTGGGCTCTGGTTAGTGGCCACAGAAATCAGAATGCCCTCTTCGTATTCCGAAAGCACACCCATGTCGTGGATGTAGTTCAGCAGATGGAAGTCGCTCACGCTTGACTGCACCTGGCTTGGAGCACTAGACAATCCGTAACTAGTAATTCCCAACTGCTTCGCCAGCGAGGCCATGTCTTGCGACACGCCAATATGGGCTCTGTTTTCAATAGGGAAACTACCAGGAATCGACGAGAACAGCGGAGTCTCGTTTTCAGGGAAACCATGAGTTAGTGTAACCAACAGGTATTCAACTGGGAACGCTGGCTTGGCGTTTTCTTGGACCTTGCGCTTGTACTCGTTGATCTTGCTGTAGAAGACGTCGGGGACGTAACGAGTTGACGAGGGTTCCTTGATGCGCATAACCGACGGGTTCACACTGGGCTCAATCAAATCGGCTTGGATCATGGCTTCAGCACTTGTGCTCACCTGGTAGCTTGAAATGTCAATTTCATTCTTGGCGTTACCAGATATCACACAAGTGACAAACTTGGACGAGTATTGCCCGTTGATGCTCCACTTGGAGGGGTTGGGGTGTCTCTTTTGTAGTTCTGCCGCAAAGCAAATTTCCAACGAAGACAAAAAGTACGAATCAATGTGTCTCTTGCACACAACAGAGCCGTCCCCTGCACCAGCATCGAGAAGGTCAGTGTAGATAATGCCGACTCTTTGCATCCCACATTGCTTTGCAACCTTGTCTACCTTACTCTCCTCCTCCCAAGGAAGTGACAAGGTAACACCATCCAGCTCGTCATGCTGTGGAGGTTCGTAAATAGCTTCGACAACGGCCTTAATTCCCAATGGAACAATGTCGTATGGCTCATAACGACCATACATGTATCCAATTCTTTGGCAACCAGTCTGACGCCACGACTCGATAAATGAATTGACAATTGACGACGAGCTAAACTCCACATGATCAACAAGTCGAAAGCTTTGCTGCTGCAATGTGATGGCTGAAGGTTGGCATTTAGAGCAGATGCCCGCTGGCCAAGGAGCGTGGCCACTTGGACATGATTTTGCCACTCTGAAATCAGGCTCTTCCAATGGAGCCATGTAAGACGAACCCATATTCTTGTTCGCTTGAGCATTGAGTTTTCGCAAGTAGGCATGGAAAGATAAATGCTTAATGCTGTGCTCCTCTTGGTACCCGGTGTCAAAGGGTTCCAAGGGCATACAGTAATCGCACATGCCCTTATCACCATGTCGACACATCTTAGGATCACGAGCACGTTTGATTTTTCCGTCAAGCTTGTCCAAAGCGTCATCCACTGGCGACTGCTTTACAGATTTGAAAACATCTTGGGCCGATGCTTTAGAATCAACAAAGCTGACATTGTTGGAGTTTTCCTCAGCCGAACCCTGCAACTCACCAATTGTGGCAAATAAGAGATCACCATGTCTAAACAGTTAGCATAATTTCTAGCCTTTGCATTTTTAGAAGTACTCACTTTAAACCAAGAGTCTCAATGGATTTTGTCACAAATTGGTCGACGGGGTGTCCCTTCGAAGTAGGTGTATTGGACAAATAAAACTGACTGGGATCGTAACCGGGCAAATTTGACGCAAGCTTCTTCCGTTAGATAGTGTTTGAAAAAATTTTTCCAGACTGGCAAATCACTTACCTGGGTCAACGCTTTCTCAAACGAGTCTGAAGGCTCAACTGTCGCCTTGAAAGTGCCTTCTTTGCATCTAAACCTCAAAATCTAGCTGTGTTAAAAATACCCTGTATCGAAAAATTGGACGACTAAAACGTACCATTATAAAAACTTCCAATTGAGTTCAATAACTGATAATATAGATATTCCAACAAGATCCTTGAGGTATTCCACGAATCTAATGGTTGGTCGCTGAGAGAGTTGGCTCGAGTTCTGGGACTTCGTTGTAGGATGGCAAAATTGATTATTAAGCACTACTATAACAGCAACATAATCAAACTTTTGAAATAATTGCCCAAAACTTCAACGTGTCAAAGCTTGCAGCTGTATTACTTGTTTCTTGGAGCCTTTGACTTATAGCAAACAAGGTTCAAAGTACTAACGGCATATATCACAATCATGGCTCAATCAATTTCCATCATTACGCCACTGATTTACGTGTTCGTTGTGATCACGTCGCTGATTATTTTCAGCTCAGTGTACAGGAAACGCAAGATCTGTAAGTGGTTTAGCTGTAATCCCTGGATTTCGCAATTGCTAACCGTGTCTGTTTTAACTTAGCATCTCTGACGAGCATGGAGCCCTTCTACCCTACTAGCTTCGCTCGTGATAACTTTTTCCACCTCAAGTCGCTTGAAAAGACACCCCCAGAAAAGATCATGAAGGCTGCTCTGATTCGATGGGCCGCTGAAGATATTCGCAAGCTTCTCAAGCTCAAGAACAACAAAGAGATTCTCTCTACTCTCCACCAACGTGGATCCGTTGGTGACAACACCTGGACCAAGTTTACTGCACAGGAGAAGGCTTTGGAACTTGAAATCAACCAAATTGCGGTCATTGCCAACGAGCTCAAGCCTGGTTGGGCCAACCTTCTTTTCCAGACCGCTACTGAAATCACTCAAAACGAGGGTTTGAGGAAGCGCATTGCAGACACGGAAGACATGAAAAAGGACTATCAAGAGAAGTTGGATATTATCCAAAAGAAGTCGCTAGAGGAGCTTTCCAAGTAATCATAAATGTATTTATTTAATAGGAAAAAAAAAAAAAAAAAAAAAAAAAAAAAAAAAAAAAAAAAAAAAAAAAAAAAAAAAAAAAAAAAAAAAAAAGAAAAAAAAAGAGTAATGATTACAGAATAAAATGCTACATTACAATTACTCGCGTCTGCCCTTCTTCTTGCCAACGACCTTGAACGAAACGTTCCAACCGTCATTAACAGGCTTGGGAGCGGTGGCTTGCTTGCTCAAAGCCTCACTCCATGTGAAGTTACCAGCGGCCTCAGTGTCGGCAGTCTTGCGTCTCTTAAGAAATTCGTCGGCAAAACGGCGGCCATCCATGGTAGTAGAACTAGAGTAAATAGTCTCAGCAATGATTTCCTTAGACTCCGGAGAAGCAGGGAGAGACAAAAGCATGGAGAGGAGCTCATTCTGGTTGACGCCAGCCTGAAGGTCAGTAAGAGAAGACTTGCACCAGTTCAAGAATTCCTCGCTAGAAGAAGAGAGCTTGGCAGCAGCAACAGGAGCAGTAGTAGTGCGAGCAAGTTCAACCTTGCGGTGAATGGGGCTAGCAGCAGTGCTAACAGGAACCGAAGTAGGAGTACTGGTCAAACCAGCACCAACCTTCTTGCCGCCAGGTCCAACAGTGGTCCAAGCACCACCAGAAGTGGTACTAGTGGAGCTAGCAGCAGGTGCAGCAGTGGCACGAGCAGAGTACGAAACGCTGGAAGGAGCAGAGACGTCGGCGTACTTTCTGGTGCCAGCAGCAGAAGGAACAGTAGCAGCAGGAGTACGCTTGCGAGCAGCGGCTTCTTCCTCCTCTTTCTGGATTTGAGTAAGCGACTTCTTGGGAGCAGCACTAGGAGAGGGAACACCGACAGTGGCCCAAGTGGCACCAGATGGAAGAGAAGGAGTAGAAGCCTGAACAGGGGTAGAGGCACCAGATCTAGAGGACTGGAGAAGTGCCACGGCAGCAGCGGCAGCTTGCTGCTGCTGCTGTTGAGCCTTGCGGGTCTTGCGCTCAGCGGCCTCAATTTCTTGGATTTCTCTAATCGAGAGAGGCTTAGGAGCAGCAACTTCTTTCTTGGCCCAAGGGGCCAATGCAGGGGCAGCAGGTTTAGGAGAAGCAACAGGAGCCTGAGCAGCGGGCTTTTCGGGTTCAGGCTCGTTCTTTTCAATCTGAACCTGCTCAAGTCCCTTAGTCAATTCCTCAGCAAGAGCGTCAGTCTTGGGAAGGGGAGGTGCACGAACACTGGGGGTTTGCTGACCAGAAGCAGGGACAGACTTCTTGCCTTTCGATTTCTTGGACTTCTTGACAGAGACTTCCTCCTTTGTAGCTTCCTTGACGGGTTCAGCCTCAGGCGCTTGAGAAACAGGAGCCTTTACTGGCTCTTGCTGAGCAATCTGAGATGGAACAGGGGCCTCAGAAGCAGGAGGTGACTTGGATGGAGGCTGAATAGCAGACTGAGAAACAGTTGGAGCCTCTTCAGGGAAGTAGTCTTCACCTTCCAAATCGGCTTTGTTGGTGTTCTTGACATCACGAAACTCATCAAAGATAGATCTCTTCAACGAAGCATCGGCAGTCAAATCGTTGTTACTGGGAACTCTTCTAGGAGTTTGGGGAATAGATCCAGGGGCTCTAGGCTGCCAAACATCATTATTTAAATGGTTCAAGTTGACCTGGGAGCCAGAGAGACCTGAAAAATCAAAAGAGCCGCCGCCTAGAGCAGAATGCAGCTGAGATTGTTGTGGTTGAACCCAAGGGGACATTGGAGACATGGGTGTGGCAATAGGAGACATTGATCCCCAGCCAGAGTTTTGCTGTTGGTGTAGTTGCAGAGAAGCAAATTGCAACTGCTGTTGGCGACGAAGAGCTTCACGCTGGCGAGCAAGCAATTCTTCTTGCATACGTTGCTGAGGGTCCTCAAAGTAGCCACCGCGACCGGGAATAGGCTGAGGTACCAAAAAGGGCTCAACGAAATTGTTTACCTTTGTCATGTAATCTTTCAAAGTGTAAAACTCAGATTCTTCGACCCTACGAATGTGTAGAAAGTCTTGAAGCCACTTGCTGGAGTACCATTCTTGCATGCGGATTCCGTTGAACGGACCTTGCTCAGCACCAGAAGGGTCTTTGTAGATCCAGTTGATGTTTTCTGGGGAAACCATAGTAGGAACGGGACTGGAGATCCCAGGAGGTGGAGTGCTAGTTTGGAAACCAACACCTGGGGAGAACAAATCATTTTTAGGGATGATTCCATTGCTTTTGAAAATTGACTCATTGTTGGAAGAGAGCAGAGCACTGCCTCCAGCGCCAAATGGGCTCCATGAAGAAGTCACTCCAGGGAGAACATTGGAGGCCGCTGGAGACTCAACTCCATCGCTCAACCCAAGAGCCTTATTATGAGTGAGAGCTTCTTTATGAAGATCAGACAACGAAGGCTTGGCTGACAAAAGCCTGTCAGCGAAGGGAGTTGCGTTGCCAGGATTAATGCTAGTTTGGTTGTTATGGTTGGAACCTATGGGATGGTCAGCACCAGAAGAGTCGAGGTGCTGGGCGTCGTAAAAGAAAGGCTGCTGCAAGCTGGGATCAAGAACAGCGGGGCCATTGGGTACAATGGAATGGAACAGGTCATTCTTTTCTGCTGAGTTTTTAATGACGTTGTTACGTTTCATCTCTTGAAAGATGTCCAGCATTTCGTCAATTGAATAATTTCTTCCCCCGGCATTGTACAAAACACCTTCTTGAACAGTGTTCCCCTTATCTTCATTCTGCAAAGCAGCAGTATCCGAATCGCTCGGCTCATCCCATTTTGATCGAGATGCAAATGGTGTCGACTTGGACTGATTGTTTCCAGTCGCATTTCCAGGGGAAGAAAATTGAGATCTCTGAAGAGTGCCGCGGGATAAAGAAGGAGACCCCATGGAAGGGCGACCTCCTTGATTAGAAGAGCGAGAAAGGCTTAAAGAAGCCGCATTTGCAAATGACATCTGAGAGTTAGACGAAGGTGACAAAGGCGAATTTCCGTTTCCCGCAGCTATTCCTGACCAAGGAGTCTTTCTGCGAGAATTATTAGAAAGAGAGCCTAGTCCAGGGGACATGGGACTTTCCCCAGTGGCGTTCGAGTCGTTGTTGCGGTTGCTGTTTGTTTGCTTAGAATTGCTTGACGCCGCCTTTGGACGCATCCTATAAACCTTTGTTAGTACACGAATGGATCAAAGCAAGATGCTGACAAAATTCAAGGCGTTTTCAATTCATCGCAATTCCACAATTCTGCGATCACTATAAATGACAATCTACATGAAGGGAATTGTGATAACAGAAAAGACTAGCCTTGCATGCCTTGATGGGTACATACCATTCAGGGCCGAATGACATTGATGTAGAGTTGGATGACATTATGGTAGTGGGTAGATTCGAGATGGAAAAAAGGCTGATTTGCTATATTTACAATGAATGTTGTGGACGTGAAGCACGGATTGGTTTATGCTAAGGAAGAGAAGTTGAAACTCAAGAGATTTTACCACTCGTTTCCAATTTTTGCCCTCAAGGAACCTGGGGATTCTCAAATTTTCAAGAGTAGGGTAACACAGTGTTTCCCACGCAACTGGCAGAAAGCAAAGTGAGCAGTGACCGAGACAGCTTCCATGGATGATTGCAACTGAGCTGATTTACATACGAGAAATTCATTCAACGGCCTTGCTGGCGATAACTTGTATGCTGAAGAAAAGGGCAGTTTCAAAACCTTGGAAGGTTTAAATGGTTGGACCCGTTTGAAAAAAATAATCGATTGATGAAAAATAATTTTGTTTCTGAATGAAATGTGACAACACGAGCGCGTTGCAGTCTTTCAGACCAACGGGTGCAAAGATTTGACCAAACAGAGGCGTCAATGACCAGTAGTGAATACATCCATAGTATTAGCTAACTACTCTTACATAGTGATCCATTGTACAGCCGTTATCAACGTTCGCGAGGACTGAATTAAGGTTGGTTTTAATAGGTGCGGCTGAAATCTGATCATTCATGACCATGTTTAAAAGGAAGCGATCAAGCAATGTCTTGATACCACTTCAGCTGTTTTATCAGGGCGCCAATTTGGAGTGAAATTAGTAGTTCTAAATAGAAGGCAAATTGTAATAGAAGGTGTAGCTCAGTTGACGTCCAACCAATGATTTCCACGTACGCTTCACAAAAAGCCCAAATAATTGTTCGACACATGAGAAAATTACCAGATCTTGACAGTAAATTCAAGAATTAACCACAGGATTTAATTACCGTACAATGTAAAATTGTAAGTCTGTTTTTTTTTTTTTTTCCGAAGTTTAGAAGGCTATAGTAGCGCATCCAGACGATAAATGAACAGCAAAGACTATCGTACACTGTCCAACGTGAATAGTGATATCGACCTACCTATCTTCAAATCTACCGGAAAACCTACAGAAGCACACTTAACAGTAATTTTGAAAAAAATATAGAATTGAGCAGCACGAAGCAAATATTGTGAAAGTGGTTTGTCTATGCATACCGCAAAATTGTTTTAGTTATAGTTTCATGTGCATAGTAACCATCCTACACACCCACAGCGTGAAAGTATACTACGTTGAGAATTCTAGAAACAAGTCGTTTAATTTTATAAATACTTTATGTCATATCTCATCTAGATTCCCATTCTCTTCTCCAGTTCAGTGTGGAAATCAGCCTTAAGCTGACTGTGAGATTGACCAGGGTAGATCTCTTCCCAGGTGACATTGGTGTCCTTGTTCATGAGAATGTCGTGATGAGCACTTGAGGGACCACCAAGCATGCTTGGCATCAAGTCAGTGGCCTTGACGACTTCCATTTCCATAGTTCGGCGAATGGGCTCGCCGGCACCGTATGTTCGTCTGTAGCCTTCCATCTTGAGATCTAGCTGAGTCTCTTCCCACTTCTCAAGACGAGCTTGCAATGGATGCTGGCCATTGACTTGCGAAGTCATAGACATGGGGCCGCCATTACGCAAGGCGTCGTGTAGCGAGTTGACACTAGGAGCGCCACTGCCGTAACTGGTGGTTGTGAGTTTCGAAGGAGCTGAGTTTTCTGGGACAATACGGAGAGACTAAAAACAAACATTAGACACTGCTTTGAAATCTCAAATGATCCATTGAACTGAGAAACATACCATTGTGAATGTTGTGATTTGGTGCGATGTAGTTATCAGAAGGATAGGAATGGTGGCAAGTCCCAGATAAATAACGATACTGACAAAAGATTTAGTCACGTGACTAGTACCGAATTTATCCTTCGTTATAAAAACTTCGTAAAAATATGGCTCTAAAACTCGTAAAAAGGGATCGTGAAAGTTGACTATTTGATTTCCATTCAATTTTGAGCCTCCGAGAAACTCAATGTATATTTTGGAAAAGTGCCTGGTGGCAATGGTTTGACTGTTAAGTCTGCCTACTAAGTACGTTGTAGAAAGCTATGACTCCCAGCCGAAAATTTCATATCTCACATTTCTATCAATCTACTACTTGCAAGTCACACGCAAAGATGTTGAGAGCATTGAAGCCAAGATGCTTAAGGCCGGCTACACAGAGGATTAGAGCTGGCTTTTATTCTACTAAAGCCACTCTACCTCCCAAAGACAAGACTTTGAAGAAATGTAAGCAACTTCTTTTGAGACTTTAGTGCCCATTTGTTAACTCGATTTTTCCAGTTGATTTTCCTCGAGCAAGTCAATCAGTCAGATCACTCAGTCAGGGCGATCAGGAGAATCTTGAAGGTGCAGTTTTCAACGGATGGGTTGACCGTAAAGCCAAAAAAGTCGGAAAAGGTCTGGTATTTGGACGATTACGGGATGTCAACGGCGACTTGATCCAACTTGTCGATAACAACGAGCCGTCACTTATCAAATCGTTGAAGCAAGAAAGTGCCATAGCAGTGAAAGGACGCGTGGAGGACAATGTTAGACCAGATGGCACGAAGGGACTTGACCTGATAGTTGAAGAGGTTCAAGTTCTAAACGAAGCTGGTGTCATTGGATCTCAGTTGTCAGAAGACACAAAAGAATGGCCTCCACAGTACCGTTACCTTCAACTTAGGACACCGGAATTTCAGAAGAGACTGCAGAAGAGAGCTCAGATCATGTCTGTGTGCAGATCTACTCTTGATGAGCTGAACTTTACCGAGGTTGAGACACCGTTGTTGTTCAAGTCTACGCCAGAAGGAGCTCGGGAATTTCTGGTACCAACAAGAAAGAAGGGCTACATGTACGCTCTTCCTCAAAGCCCTCAGCAATACAAACAGCTTTTGATGGCATCTGGTGTATACCGATATTATCAAATCGCTCGCTGTTTCCGAGACGAAGACCTCAGAGCTGATCGTCAACCCGAGTTCACACAGCTCGATATGGAAATGAGTTTTGCAAATGGCGAAGATGTACGCGACGTTATTGAAAATTTGGTCAGAACTATATGGGACAAGGTACAGGGGAAGCAATTCTACACCTTGGAGGAAGGCATGCTTTTTCCCATTGAAGGTAAAGCCCCGTTCAGCAGTCTTGGGTACGAAGAAGCTATTGAGAGGTTTGGAATTGACAAACCGGATCTAAGGTCTTCTCTTGAAATTTTCAATGCTTCCAAATTTGCCAAGGCTACTGGGCACGAAGACTTTCCTGTTTTTGAGGTCATGGTTTTAAGAGACGGAGCTTTCAAACCACATCTTGCAGAGGCTTTGTCAAACTCTCATGAATATAGCACAAGAAAGCCGACTGTTGTCTCCGTTGGCGACGTCTCCATTTGGCATACAGCTTTTCCTAATGTGGACTTCTTCGACTTGGAAGGTCTCAACAAAGAACTCGCACTCCAGCCAGGAGACCTTATTGTGGGAAGCGACCGACGTGAGAAAAATTACGAAAACCCCACACCTCTTGGACGTGCCCGTCAAATTGCAATTGGCCAAACATTGCACAAAGGTTCGTATGTGCGTGAGACAAGCAATGGCGATGAGATTACCGAAAACGACTTTGTTGCTTCTTGGGTTACGGACTTTCCTCTTTTCAACCCAGTAGAGCTTGAATCTGACAGTGAGTATCCTAGCTATGCTACTGACAAGTACGTTTCGACACATCATCCCTTCACCATGGCTCATTTGGATGACTACGAGAATCTGTCTACAGATCCTTTGTCGGTCAGAGGTCAGCACTATGATCTAGTAGTCAATGGAGTTGAATTAGGCGGCGGTAGCACTCGTGTTCACGATGTGAATTTGCAGAAGTACATTTTCTCAGAGATCCTTCAAATCTCGAATCCCGATGTGTTGTTTGGACACTTACTCACTGCATTTTCTACGGGATGCCCACCACACGCGGGTCTAGCAATTGGATTTGACCGCATGACGGCAATGCTTTCTGGAACTGACTCCATCCGAGATGTCATTGCTTTCCCCAAGACTATTACTGGTGCCGACCCTATGATTGGTAGTCCAAGCAAGTCGACGTCTAACCAATTGAAGGACTATCATGTCAAGATCTGTTAAGTCTACTCTCCACCTTTGTATATAACTATAGAGCTAGAAACACCGAGAACGTCAGAGAAAAAACAAATATGGGCTGATCTTATTATGCTACCCAAACTTGCCTCATACTGATTGTTTAGCCATCTACTCGTCGTCAATTGTATGAATCTTTCAGCGTAGACTTGCAAAATTGTCCCAAACGCCAATCTTTCCGAGGGCATGCCGCGGTAAGTTACCGCGGATCATCGGCTTCTCTATCCAGAACAACGCTCTTCTTATCTTGAGTAAAACCGATTGCGAAAGATATAAATATTGCCGGAAAATCACTTGACTTTCATAACCTACTTTCATTTACTTTAATTGCATTCCTTTTCTTACACAACTTCTTGTATTACTTCTCTCATCATATCCAGCGTTGTGGATCAACTCAAACCTCCCCGACCATTGAAACTCTCAAATGCCCATCCAAGTTACTGCCCTGGAACATGCTCCCTTTGGAGCTACCATCACTCTACCTGAAGGCGTGACGGACCCTTCACTCCTCAACGACCAGGACTTTGAATCGCTCAAGAAGGCCCTTCTCACCAACTTGGTAATTGTTATCCCCAATCAGGCTGAATTGCCTGCTTCTTCCCAATACCATCTCACACGCCGATTCGACCCCACGTGCGAAGGAGGGTACGGCCATGCAAAGGAATTCAGACACGAAAAAAGTGTTCTTCGCCGCGACGGCAAGTCCGTACCTTCTCAGCCCCAAGTTCAAATTCTTGGACAGGGTACTTTCAAGGGCCACGTTGGGCTGGAATCTGTTGATCTCAGACATCCCACACACCATGACTTTCACCATGACATTTTGAGCCAAGAGGATCAAGATGCCGGATACACTCGCTTTTACAGATGGCATATTGACTCGGCGCTTTATGGTCTTTCGCCTCCACTCTGCACCACATTGCTTGGAATTCACGTTCCTGGGTCAGACGAAAAGCAAAAGATCAGATACGAAGACACGAAGGAGGAGTTTGAAATTGCCAAAGCCGGTACTGCTTTCATGTCTGGTGCTATCGCGTTCAACCTCCTTTCCAAAGAGGACCAGGACCTGGCTCTTGGAACAACTGTCGAATATGCTCCCCATCCATACATCTTTATTTCACCTGCAAGAGCTACGTCTGACGGTCTAACTATGGTAAGTGAAGGAAAAGAGACGCCTTTTGAGGACCTACCTGAATGGGAAAAATCGAAGGTCAAGAAACTGCCTATGGTCTGGACCAATCCAGAAACTGGTAAGCATCACTTGCAAGTGCATGGCTGCTGCGTTTACAAGCTGCACCGCGCTGACGGAACAGTCGTCGAACTTGAAGAAGCTCGCAAGGAAATTCACCGTGTCATGCGTCCTGCCATCTCGCCCAAGAACCTCTATGTTCACAGTTGGAAGAGCGGCGACTTAGCCATCTTTTACAACCGGGGCGTCCTGCACAGTGTAACTGGGCAATTCAAGGAGGGTGAGAAAAGACTCATGCACCAGTGCAACATTGCAAGCGGTGTGGACCCTGTCTGTGTTCGTTGAATAGTCCGACAGGACTTTATGCATTTTCCGCGTATTTGAAATCATTGAAACCAATAATAATCCCTCTGAATAGATACTTAATGAATAATTTGAACGAATACGTAACAATGAACGAAAAAATTGAGAACTAAAAACAAAACTTTTATGATGAGGTGAATGCAAATAATTTTTGAAGTGTTCTTAAACACGAGTGAGGGAGAACCCGCTTTTAGCGACGCGGCACATAAACAGGAAAATAGTGCCAACGGCCATGGGAACTCCACAGAAAATGGCAAGACCAACCCAATTGTCTGCTTCAGGACCCATAACAAGACCAGCCATGGGAATAGAAAATAGCATAAAGGTGCCCATGCAAAGGAAGCACATGCCAAACCGCACTCCCAATCTGGTCATGTCGGTAGTCAGCTCGGGAATGATGAATGGCGGGAAGGCACCTACAGCTCCCGAAAAGAAGCCGTAGAAAATTGTGAAAGCAATAAGAGAAGCCTCTTTGGTGATTGAAATCCAAGAGAACAAGAGAATAGTACAACAAAGCGTTGTGAATGAAGTGCAGGTCAAAGGCCCGAGAGACTTGGCCATCAAAAAAGTGGAAAGACGGCCAAAGAATGAGCCACAACCAATGATGGGGATAATGTAAGTCACGATAGTCTTGGTGGAGTTGATGTGACGAGCAAAAGACTGCAAGTAAGCGTAGGGGGCAATGACGGCAAAGAAAGTGGCCGAGATGCCAATAACGAACAAAATGAAAACAGGGTCTTTGGCAGCTTCTTTGTCGAACCAACTGTCAAAGGCCCAAAATTTTCCCTTGTACTTGAGACGGATCTGCTTTCTAGTCTCAATCGAAAGGCGGTCTCTCATGACAGTGAGAATGATAGACAAGCACGCGAGATCGATGAATGCCAAAATTCTAATTGTCCATTGAAAACCCAAAAGGTTGAGAAGATTGTTCGCGGCCAAGGGGAAAATGCAGCCACCAAGACCACCACCCGAAGTCATAATGGAGATGGCCATGAGGCGCTTTTTCTTAAAGTAAGTGCTGGCGCAGCTGATAGCAGGTCCAAACAAGGTACCCATACCAAGTCCAATTCCAAATCCCTGGGCAAGCAAGAGCTGGTAAAACTCAGTGCACTGGGCCACCATCATGAATGAAAAAAATGTAATGCAAGTGGAAAAAATAATGAGGTGGTAAAAGTATCCCAGGTCAAAGAGACGGCCGGACAAGGTGCCTCCGAGTAATAAAAATCCGGTTTGGATCGAACTGATCCAACCCATTTTAAATGCAGGAACGCCTGGCATAAGGGTTTCCTTGTAGTAAGACTGGAAGGCGCCAAATGAAGTGACAAGGCCCCAGGTCACAAAGACGGCAAAGAAACCTCCAACCACTTGTAACCAGGCTCTAGCGCCCCCGTCGGGGAAATACGTCGGGTCGTTGTGGTATTTGTATGAGCGTATGGATTCTTCGTCTTCCTTTTCTTCTTTTTGCGAGGTATATGAATATACTGATTTTTCGTCGGGCATGCCAGTCATGTCAAAGACAGGGACGTCGATTAGCGTTTCTTCTGACTTGTCTGGGCTTGCCATTATGAATCGAGTTGCAAATCGTATGTAAAATAAATGTCTATAATTTTGAAATGAAGATTATTTCTGTTAATTCAAGGCACTTCCAGGATTATATATAGTCTTTTCAAGGATATAAAAAATTTGTTGCGATGTTGGCATTCAACATTCAAGTGCGTTACAAGATCGGCTAACTTCGGATAAACTCTAGTGAGCGAGGAAAATTTGTATGGCACGGCATTTTCCAATCGCAACACCACGCATTAAAATGATGGTAGACATCGGGTAATTTTTTTTTCTTCTCGCTCCATAACACCATTTACATAATTTCAGGGCCCTCACCATGAAAACGGTGCTGATGGATACTCAAACACTATATAATGTAGAAGAGTTTTTCCGAACATATACCTTCACAAAAGGTTTTGCGTCTCATTTACACAATCTCAAGTCAAGCGCCCTCGAGCCTTTACAAAAACGAGGAATCAAGTCCTGTTAGTGCAAGGCAAAAACCCCTGGTCATCTGTAACGTTGACGACCACAAACGCCAGCCATACTGTTTCGGTTATTGGTCCTAACCCCCAACACACGGGGCACCCATAAAGGCTGAACAAATAGTTAGCCGATGCTGCACTGGCGGTTTACCATCGCTGGCAACGATTGATGCGGGCTTCTAACCGAAACAGCTCTTGCCAGGCGCGCTGTCAAGTACCCTACTCGCAGAAAGAAAGAGACATTGGTTAGCCGAAAACATTTTGGGTACCCTGTCGCATTTTTTTTTTTTTTTCGGGCTTGTTCAATAGCCGAACTCAGGACAGCCAAAAGCTGAGTGCAAAAAAGGATATTAGAACGCGTTTTTTATAGTTCGGTTATTGAAAAACTAGTGGTCTCCTTGAAAACTGAGGTACGTTATTGCCAGCACCGTTGAACAAGGCTCAATTACGTGTTCACCGTTTTCTTATCTCCATAGCCGTTCTTGTCGCGTTCGTATATCAAGTGGTACGCCGTTGATAGGACATTGGTAAATAGCTACGGTATAGGTAGTTAGCTGTGAAAGTTTATCAGAAGAACTGTCCACCAGAACTTTATCCGCTAGTCTGAGAACTACAAAATTTCAGCCTTGCTTGTGTTCAGTGTTAGATTCTTGACTCCTGAGTAGCCGAACAAGCACGGCTGAAATTTACCAAAATTTCAAATGGCGGAACAACGATTTCAAGAAACATCCAGCTTCTATCGATATAACTACGCAGTTTATTGGCATTGTCTAACTGTGATACATGGAGGGGTCTTCAAGTATTAAGTAGCATATTTCTACTGAATTGGAGAAAAAGAAGTACTAAAGAGAGTTTGAGTAATGCTGGAAGCATGATATTGAACGAAGAGTCGCATTAAATAGGTAGGTTGTTGTTTCTAGAGTGTATTTTAAACGGTAGGCAAGTTAAAACGTGAGATTGTCGTTTAGAAAAAAGCAGCCTTGACAGTCGAGTAAATAGCCATGCCGGTAAGAGCGGCTTGCGCTACACTTGCAGACAGACCAATCTTTCTCTTCTCGGGGTCACCAGAGGAGTAACCAATGTGGAACAAGAGTCTGCCCGTGAGCCAGGTAAGGTTGAGAATTGCCACAGCGCGTGGGTTAAAGAGACCAGCAATGACGGAAGCAATGACAAAGATGGGCATGTGCTCGTGGAAGTTCATGGCCGACTTTTGCGTACAGTTGAAGATCTTCTTCTTGGGGTCCTTGGCGGCATCTTCCTCGGTCGCAAAGAGAGCGGGCAGAGCAACATTGCTCCACTTGCGGGTAGTGCCAACGGAGTGGCCCACGTAAATTCCAAAAGCGGGCACTAGGGCGAGGGAGGCAATGACAAACTTGTAGTCTTCGGGAAGAACGATGGACATGGTAAGGTAGATGATTGGTAGCTTGATAGATGAGAATTGAGTTGAAGATGGAAGCAAAAGACAGCGGGCAAGCCTAGGTATTTATACAAGAGCTTCGGCCTGGGTTGATCAATCAAACGTGAGGTGTTTAAACTTCCAGAAGACTGGGAAGTATTTCACCCGCGTGGTGCGGTGGCTAGTGCCCTCTCCGCCTTGTTAACTGCCTGGCATGAAAAACAAACCACGCTTTGACACTGTAGGCGAGTATGTACAAGCCGCATCGCCAGCTAGCATCTTGCGTGTTCTGGTTGCCGGCCAACACTCCGTTTAGCCTGCTCAGAAGGAAGCATTAGAAATGCTTCGAACACCCAGCAGCCTGAGTCGGAAATGTCAAGGTCTAGCGGATCGTTGGGTTCTGCCGCACTCCGAAAACTTGGGCCCAATTAGACAGCGCTGACATTTTCTCCAAGCAAGTTTCTGGCCAATACGCACAATCTGGCTTGGCCTGTTGGATGGCTTCGTCCGGTAGGGCCCCTTGGCTCATCTCCGAATTACAAATGCACTCGGAGCTAAAGGGCGTTGGTTCCTCCGTTGGGCTTCACGCTGGTGCGGCTGTACTTTCGCGGCTGCCCCGATTGCCAAACGGCCCAAACCTCAAAAGAAAAGAACATGAATTAAGAACAATCTTCATAGCCCAAAAAGAGTACCAAACACAGCTGTTCACGCCGCGGCAGACTTTCGAAAGTTAGGCCTTGAATGAAGACATGGCCAAAAAAAAAAGTGCCAAACGCAGCTGCGCGCGACCTACGATATACTTTCAAAAGTTAGGCCTTGCATGGAGACATAACCTACAAATAGTACCACTGTCAAACACAAAGCCTGTTCATAATACGATTGTACTCAAGCAATACTCAGCATCTCTGTTAATTTATTAAATTTAAGCAACCGCTACTTAGATCATATGGCCCTCCAAGAAATATGGAGCTCTGCCCAAGGCCATGTCTCTGCTAAACAAATACTTGACCAGGAGGCTCGGGACCCTCCATCCACCAGGCGCCATGAACACCCCGCCCTGACGGCCCAAGCTGATAATGAACTTCTTCTTGAGTGGGTCTGTCGGCGTGTACTTGGGCAATTTCGAGGTATCAGACTCTGGGATGCCATTTAGTGCGTCCTTGAGATGCTGAGCAAGGACGGGCCTGATTACAGCAAAGTGGTCCTGGAGATTGGGTATGGTGCCAGGCGAAATCACATCTCCAACAACGTACACGCCGGGAACAGCCACCGACTTGTCAGTTCCGGAATACACACCCAAATGATCCGTGAGCTTGATGTAGCCATCCTCTTGCAACCACGCCGCAGGCAGGAAGCCGGTATTGGGCTTGGCGCCGCTGGAGGGCACGTACACGTCCACAATGTGCGTTGTTCCGTCCGTCAACTTGAGCTCCTTCTTGTCTCCAACAGCGGTGCACTCCGAAATTCTCACCCCAGAGACAACTTTGATTTTGAACTCTTGCAGCCGACGATCAATCTCCTGTCCAAAGCGTGAAGGCACCAGGGGAATGACCCCACGCTTGCCCGCATAAAGGGTGACCTCCTTGTCGGGATAAGTCTCTGCCAACTCGGCAGCGAGCTCGACACCGAGCGGGCCGGCGCCGCCAATGGCAATGCTTTGGGCTTGCTTGAGCGATTCTGCAAGTTTCAAAAGCTCGGCTTGGTTTTGGGAGCCGGGCTTTGTGTTCAACTTGAACGCAGGTGTCGTCGTCGTTGCCCCTGTCGCAATAACGAGCGTGTCATACTTCACCCGCTCAACGGCTCCTTCTTCCTCGGTCTTTTGCACCACCAACTCTTTGGCGTCTTGGTCGACTTGCGTTGCGTAGCCGTGCACGAAATGCAGCCCGCTATTCGGCTGACCCTGGACTTTATACTTTTCAAAGTAGGGCAGGAACTCCATAAAAAGGTTTGAGTCCCTGATGAGCTCCGGCTCGATTAGGGCGCGTAGTGAAGCAAACGTGTACAAGAACTCCTTGGATGGTGAGACCAAGGTCACTTTGACAGTGGACTTTTGGGTTTTGGGCAGGGACGGAATGGTCTTTTTGAGGAGCGTGTGGGCGAGCGCAATGCCGGAAAACGAGCCACCCACAATGACGATATTGTGGGTATCTGGAGTTTTGGTGTCGCTCATGGTTTGTAGTTTAGGAGGTCGTGGAATTATATTTGTTTATCAAGAAATCTTGATCTGGTAAACATGCCCTGGTTTATATAGAATTCATATATAACGGCCAACTCAGGACCCGCGTTCCTTAAATTTGAAATTACGGAACTGACTGTGACACCCGTGGTTCAAAATGACGCTCTTCAGTAAACCCATCTTCAGTAAACCCAAACGTCAGTTGTCAAACCCCAACCATGTAGTGGCGGGCTTTGAAACCTCCCAAGCCCAGCCGATTTCAATGCCCTAAATCCACCCCCCAGAGATCACTAGATCAAACCAAGATCCGGCACTCGGACACGAAATCAAGCAAACGTCGAATCTGTCCGGTGTACCTACCAGACTGTTTTATTTGATCTAATTCTTCATCTCCGAAACAGAATTATCCGAGCAACAAGCAAGTCCTGATTTCGGAGTCAGATCAATGTCATTTGAATGTTGATTTTTTTTGTTTAAACGGGTTTCAGTTTGCCACCCGAAAACGGACTTTATCAGATGGGTCTACGTGTTCTAATTGGTTAATTTGTTGGGAAGTAAAACTTTAAATCAGCACGCCGTACGGTTTGAACTTCGAAGGAAGTGGAGAGCCCGGATAACGACAACTTGGAATTGTTACTACTGACGCGATCCGAAATGCTTGCTTTGCTCGCTTAAATGAAAATAACTAGATAAATTAAATACGACTCAAATAACTATCATGATCTTTTCTATACTTTATATATTAATTTATCGACCTTGTTAATCAATGGTCTCGCCGGACATGAACCGCGGGGCCTTGGGCAGGTTGAGGTGCTTGCACTTGCCCCTTTGCAACAGCTCATTTGGAATAGGCGTGCCGTCAGCCAGCATCCCCACGCCGCCCTGGCGGCCCAGCGTTATGAGGAACTTCTTTTTCAGGGGATCCGGGTGCACATACTCGATTTCATCGGGTTTAGCGGTGCCGGTGCCTTCAACTAGAGGGAGAGAGAGTAGGTCGTGGGCAAAGATTTTCAAGAGGACGTTGGTTTGGTTTTGAATGTCGGCAAACACGCCCGGCGCGATTGTTTCACCGAGCGCGTAGGTATGGAGCACGACGACGACATCATGGCCAGATTCACTCGACACGACCCGCAGTTGCGGCGATGTCTTGACGTAGCCGTACTTGTCTAACCATTCCTTGGGCAAGAACTGCGTGTTGGGCGTGGCTCCGCTGGCCGGCACGTACATGTCAACGACGCTAGTAGAGCCGTCAGTCAAAGTGAGTTCGGTCTTGGTGTTATCCTCGACCGGTTTCTCAGCGGCCACACGCACGCCGGTCACGACATGCACGCCCAGCTCCTCTTTGAGCCGGCGCGCTGTTTCTGCGCCGTACTTGGCTGGCACCGAGGGCATGACGCCGCGGGTGCCGGCGTAGAGCGTGACGGACTTGGTTGGGTAAGTCTCGGCCAGCTCGGCCGCCAGCTCGACACCGAGCGGGCCGGCGCCGCCAATAGCAATGTGCTGAGCTTGTTTGAGCTCCTTTGAGAGCTTGAGAAGGCCCTGTTTGGTCGCATTGCTTGGCTTGGTTGTGAGCTTGAGCGCGGGGGTCGATGTCGTTGCTCCCGTTGCGATAATTATCGAGTCGTAATGCAACCTTTGCGTTTCTGCACTTTTCTCGTCAGTTTCAGAAACCACATTTACTACAAGTTCTTTTGCATTTTCGTCCAGCTTGACAGCGTACCCCTGTACAAAATGCAGCCCGCTGCTTGGCTGTCCCTCCACCTTGTATACTTCGAAAAACGGCAAAATCTGTTGAAAAAGGTTTGAGTCTTCAATCAATCCTGGATTCACAAGCGCTCTTAGCCCTGCAGGGGCAAACAAAAACTCCTTGGAAGGTGAGACCAAGGTGATTTTGAAGAAGGGTTGCTTGGCGACGGGAAGGGATGGAATGACGCGTTTCAAAAGGGCGTGTGCGGCCGAGAGACCGGCAAAGGCGCCACCAACAATGACGATATTGTGAGTTCCAGTAGCAGTTTCTGTTATCAGCGATCCGGTCATTTTGAGGATATGTGTGCAAATAAAGCTAGTGCAAGGTTTATTGTAATCTCAAGGACAAATCGCTTCCTTTTATATAATTTCCCTCCAGACTTGGCCGCGCTATCCTATTACACCTCAGCTTTACCTGATTCAGATCCCTATTTTTGATCAATACTAAATAACTTGTTCTTTTCGTTTCGCCTTTTTTTTTTTTTTTTTTTTTTTTTTTTTTTTTTTTTTTTTTTTTTTTTTTTTTTTTTTTTTAGTTATCGTCGCCAGTATTGGAATTTATCAAAGAGAAGAACCTGAATCAGGGCTCTTGTTCCAAACGGCTGAGAAAAAAAGCCAAGATTCCAAAGCCCGTCATGCCGGTTCAGCCTCACTTTGTTAGTAATGGTAATATACAAATATATGTAACATCTGAGTCATTTATGTGATTTGTTTTACGTAATGCTTGAGTTTAGTGGGGAGTCAGATAATGGGCTGGCTTGTAAGGCTTTGTCGAAGGGCTCGGTCCGACGACCCGCGCACAATTACCCGATTGCATGTGTTTTGTTGTCGTGTTCTCGCATGCGCAAAATTTGTAAAAACAGCTCGATGGGTTTGCTAGTAATGCGAGGGTAATAGTGTCCTCGGGTGGTCAAGAGAACAACGGTGAATACTCGTATGTCTGCCGACATCTAGTTAGCTTCTTTCTTGTAGAATTTCGACCCGAACCCAGGATATGGAACCAAAAGGTCACGGGTACGGTATATCACGTGATGTGTTTGTTGGAACCTTGATTTTCCGTAACCCAGCCAAGGCCGTGAACTACACGGCTAAAGTATTGGATGGATCAATGATGCGCTGAATAAGTAAGTAGGTTTAGAAAACTGGCTTGCTACTTAATATCCAAGCGAAGCGCTCGGTCCAGCCAATCGATACGGCCTTTGCTAAAAAATAAAATGAAAATAAAAAGTCGCAGAGCGTTGTGTCGTTAAGCGCCAATATCCGATGGCCTTTGACCCTTTTTTTTTTTTTTTTTTTTTTCCGGGTTTACCGTTCTGTTATGAAATAACATCTAATTTCCACTTACGTCATAAGTTCCAAGTAATATGTCACATGACTAGTAGGCGAAACACGGCCCGACCGGATCCCTGTTCGCGCGGGTCGCAGTGCAACCCGAAACAACTCTCATCGCCTCATCAAGAGTCCAGGCTCTGGAGATGAGACAGGTCCCTGGCTGCACCGCCAGCCACCTTCAACCTCACGAGCCATCAAGGCTCTGGCC
>JAJMHN010000047.1:0-123727 GCA_030566025.1 Geotrichum cucujoidarum | reverse complement strand
CACCCCCACCTCCACCTGGATTCAAAGGCGGAGCACCGCCACCACCTCCACCACCACCAGGTTTTGGGGGTCCAGGTGCTCCTCCCCCTCCGCCATTACCTTCTGCACCTTCTACTCCAGGTACTGTGACACCCTCGCCTGTGCCCACGCCTACTGCCAATGAATACCAGGTTGGCATTCGCCCCAAGCGCAAGCTGAAGCAAATGCACTGGGAGAAGATTGAAAAGACAGATCACACAGTCTGGGCAGTTGCTTCAAACGACCGCTCGATTGCCGACGACTTGTATAAGAAGGGTATCTTTGAGGAAGTTGAGCGAATCTTTGCAGCAAAAGAAATCAAGCGTATGACTGTAAAGAAGAAGCTCAAGGAAGAAAAGATTTCATTCTTGACTACAGATGTGTCGCAGCAATTTGGCATCAACTTGCACTTGTTTATCAATGATTCTGTTGATGTGTTGGTCGAGAAAGTGCTCAGTTGTGCTCCTGAAGTGGTTGAAAATACCAACATTTTGGAATTTTTGTCCAAGAAGGAGCTTACTGACGTATCCAACAATCTTGCAAGAAACTTCCAACCCTACTCTACTGACTGGACAAGAGATGTGTACGAAAGCCCAGAGAAGGATCCAAACGAGCTTGCCCGTGCTGACCAGATTTACTTGAGTTTGTGCTACAACCTCCAGCACTACTGGTCCAGCCGTATGCGATCCATCTTGGTTATCTCTACATACCAGCGTGATTATACTGATCTTGTTGCCAAACTGAGGGCTATGGACGCTGCTTGTCTGTGCATCAAAGAGTCTTCAAGTTTCCAGCGAATTTTGGAAATCATTTTAGCTGTGGGTAACTTTATGAACGAATCGTCTAAACAGGCCAGTGGTTTCAAGCTTGGAACCCTTCAACGTCTTGCATTTACCAAGGACGACAAGAACACAATGACCTTTTTGCATTATGTGGAGACCATTGTGAGAAAGAGCTACCCTGAAGCTGAGGCGTTTATCGACGAGCTCAAGGATGCTTGTGACGTTGTCAAGTTGAATGTGGACCAATTGAAGAGCGACTGCAACCAGTTCATGCAAACCATCAAGAACTGTCAGACCTCTGTTGACATTGGCAACCTCAGTGACCCTTCCAAGTTTCATCCCAAGGATAAGGTTCTTGCGTATGTGCTATCTGGCTTGCCCGAAGCTCGTACCAAGCGTGACAACCTCAATGACCAGCTCAAGACTACCATGTCTGAGTTCTCCAAGGTTATGAAGTTCTACGGTGAGGACCCCAATGATTCTGGCGCCACTTCTTCTTTCTTCAGCAAGTTTGCAAATTTCGTGAACGAGTACAAGAAGGCCAAGCAAGAGAACATCCAGCGTGAGATTGACAACCGTGCTTACGAGGCTCGCAAGAAGCTTATGGAGAAACCCAAGAAGCAGGAGCAGCTCGAGTCCGGCAACCTTGTGGCTGTATCTGGCAAGGGCGGAAACGCCGTCATGGACACATTGTTGGAGAAGCTACGCGCCGCTGGCCCTACTGGCGACGCGCGCAGTGCAAGACGTAGAGCAAATGCCCGCAAGAACATGGCCGACCAGCGCCGTATCATGAGTCAGTCGAATGCAGATACCATTCTTGCTGAGGGCACTGAAAACCGTCGGTCCAGTTTGCGACGAGAAACGCTTATGGACTTGCCATCTCCTTTAATCAAGACGCGGGAAGAACTTGAAGCTGAGCAAGATAGCGGTCACTCTGTACAGAATGGCGACAACAAGGACCAGCCTATTGTTCTTGACGACGACACGCCTGTCATTATCGAGGAAGAACCAGAAGAGGTCTCCTCAGCCGGAGTCTCTGAGAAGGAAAGCGCGGTGCGTCGCACAAGTTCTCTTCCATCGCCCAATGGCGACAACAAGGAACGCCGTTCGTCGCTGATGCGCAATTCGTCCATGTCGACAGACGTCGATGAGGTTGGTGGCCGTGCCCGCCAGCTCTTGCTTGAATTGAGATCTGGCGAGCAGCCCTCACGTACGCCCTCTGCTGCAGGTAACTATGGCGGCGCTGCTAGTGGCCGCTTGGCCCAAATGCGTGCCCGCCAAGCCAACCGCCGCAAGAGCCAGGCGTCATCTGGAGGCAGTGTGGACCTGACCGCTTTGGGCACCGGCCGGCTGCACCGCAAGTCCCAAAGCGAGAGCGGGGACGAGCTGCGCATTCATGGTGATGCACGCACGGAAAGCGCAAGCCTTGAGAAACTGGCTGAAGACTCAGTAGTCGAGGTTGCCAATGGAGAAGGTGATGAAGCAGAGGAGCACGAGGCTGCTGACACAGTGGAGAAAGAGGAATGATTTTTTTTTATAAAAAAAAACAAAAACAAAAGCGAAACGAACACAAAAACAAAAAAAATTCAACATGCAATTTATGTATAATCCACGATTTCATATTTAATATTTACTGATTGATACAATGTCTTTTAAAATGCTCTCAAAGGTTAGCTTTTTCGTTGTAAAGTTGGAGTGAGCTGTCACACGAGCAGGTTGTGGGGGTGGCACTGCGCACAAGCCACTTGGTTGAGGCTTCCTGCAGCTAAATGGCATCATCAAAGGTAACATGCATTGAATTATAAGCAGGGTCTGTTTCATTACAAAAGTATTATTATTATTATTATTTTTTTTCTGATTCTTCTTTTTTTTTAAACGGTCTCAATGTATCGTTTGACCTCCCAGTTTGTAACCGCGTCGTCCCATTCCGCGCATTCGTGGAGACGGGTTGCGCCGTAGTGATCGACAAACGCGTCACCCAGGACCTCGCGGGCGAGGGAGCCCTTGGCCATGAACTTCTCGGTGGCGGCGCGCAGGTTGCGGGGCAGGCGCTCAAACTTGTCTGGTGAGGACTGGGCCATGGGCGGGATGGTCAGGGGCAGCTGGAGCTTGATGCCGCGCATGCCGAGGGCAAAGATGGCGGCAAGGGCGTAGTGGGGGATGACGTCGGCGCCCGGGGTGCGGATCTCAAAGCGCGTGGCTTTGGGGTCGGCCAAGGGTGGCGAGATGAGGCGGATGCTGGCAATGCGGTGCTCGAGGCCCCACGAGACGGTGACCGGAGCCCAAAAGTTCTCGACGAGGCGCTTGTAGGAGTTGACGTTGGGCGCGAAAAGGGGCATGACGTCGGGCATTCCCGCCAAAACACCGGCAAGGAACTGGCGGCCCATGTCCGAAAGGTGTCGGATGTCTTCCCATTGCGGGTTGGGGTCTGGCGATTCTCGGGCAAACAAGTTGCGCTTGTCGGCGTCGTTTGATAGGAGCGAGACGTGGATGTGGCCAGAGTTGCCCGGTAGACCCTGAGCGGGTTTGGCCATGAAGCAGGGCATGATGTCGTACTTGGCTCCAACCGTTTTCGCAATGAACTTGAAAAGGGTGCCCTTATCAGCAATCTGGTCTGCAGGGCAATAGCCTATTGCAGTCTCAAAGACACCAGGTCCGGTCTCTGTGTGCCAGCCCTCAAGATCCACGCCCATTGCGGTACAGGTCTTGAGCATTTCCTCTTGGTAAGAGACGTTTCGGCCCAGACGGAGCAAGGAGTAGCCAAACATTCCCGGGGTAAGCGGTGTCAGGCCCACTCCGCCCTTTTCTTGCACAGAGTCCGTGGTTTCTTTGTACTGGAAAAACTCAAACTCGAGGCCAGAGTAAGGCAGGGCATTGAGGCTCTTGTCGTCCCTAAGCTTTTCGCAGACTGTGCCCAGGACCGACCGTGGGTCAGGGGCAATGGGCTTTTCGGTCTCAGAGTCCTTGAAGTGGACCAGAAAGAAGGGCATGCCTCCCCTCGAGTGGGTCGCACCACTGGACTCCCAGGGAATCCTGCGGAACGACGTCAGGTCAACCACCGCCAGCAGGTCCCTGTATCCGTTTTCCTGGTTAGAGATGGCCTGTTCGACGGGGTAGGTCTTGTCGTGCATGTCCCAGCCAAAGATGACGGAGCAGAAGCCAAAGCCGGCCTCGACGATAGAGAGGAACTTTTTCTTGGAGATGACCTTGCCGCGCAGAATGCCGTCGACGTCGACGCCCGCGACCTTGACCCACTGGTCGTCCGCAATGACCTTGTGGACGTTATCTATTGTGCATTCGATGGGCATTTTGGGTAATGTGATGTGTTTGAACCGGGATGATGTAGGGGAAGAAGTGGTACGGAGGAGGCAAAGAGGGCCGGGGTCAGTTGTATTTATAGTTTGGTGAAGATCGCGGGAGGAGGGGCAGAGATAAAGACGCGACTTGGGACTTGCGCCCTGTCCGAAACCAGGGAACCTGCCGAGAAGGCCCTGCTCAGAAGACGCGCAGAAGTAACTCAGTGCTCGTAGCCGGGGTCCTGGGCGGTGGCTGGGCTCGTGATCTGGCGCTGCCCTGGGTCCCTGGGTAGCGAGTTTGCAGGGCGCATTTCTTGCTCTCGTCAACGCCTGCCCCGGGTCAAACCAGCTCGCGCGCGCACTGGACGGACGAGCTGCTCGCGCTCTCGGCCCGCGCCCAGACGCTGCTCCAGCGCGAGACCGCCGAGGCCACCGCTGCTGTGGGTCGCGAGCACTGAGTTGCGCGGGTTGGGCCCCTGGATCTCGCGCGGGTTCGGCTTATCTGGCCCTTGTTTACTACCGCGCGCTCGAGGCTCGAAATATAAATATCCGCCCACCTGTCAATATTCTGACACCTTCTTTCCAAACCAGTCATAAACACATTCACCCCTTCCAGTTATCTCAGTACACAGTTCCAAACATACACACACAATGGTCGCTCGTCTTGCCGGAAAAAACGCCATCATCACCGGTGCCGCCGGTGGCATTGGTCTCGAGACCGCCATCCAGTTCGCCATTGAGGGCGCCAACGTCATTCTCTCCGACATCAACGAGGAGACCTTGAAGAAGGCCACCGCCATTGTCAAGGAGAACGCCGCCGAGGGCGTCAAGATTGAGTATAAGGTCGCCGACGTCTCCAAGGAGGCCGAGGTCAAGGCCCTTGTCGCTGCTGCCGAGCCCTGGGGCGGTGTCGACGTCATGTTCAACAACGCCGGCATCATGCACCCCAAGGACGACGGCGTCCTCAACACCCCCGAGGACATTTGGGACCTCACCCAGGCCATCAACGTCAAGGGTGTTTACTTTGGCTGCAAGCATGCCATCCAGTCCATCCTCGACAACAAGAAGGAACGCGCCTCCATCATCAACACTGGCTCCTTTGTCGCTCTCATGGGCGCTGCCACTCCCCAGATCGCCTACACCACCTCCAAGGGCGCTGTTCTTGCCATGTCCAGAGAGCTTGCCATCTGCTACGCCAAGAACAACATCCGTGTCAACGCCCTTTGCCCCGGCCCTCTCAACACCCCCCTCCTGCAGGCCTTCCTCGACACCGAGGAGAAGTCCCTGCGCCGCACTGTCCACCTGCCCTCCGGCCGCTTCGGCGAGGCCATCGAGCAGGCCAAGGCCGCCGTCTTCCTTGCCTCCGACGAGTCCTCCTACGTCACCGGCCAGGACTTCCTTGTCGACGGCGGTCTGACCAAGTCCTACGTGACCTCGCTTGGTGCTCCTCCCAAGGGCCCCGACAACGTCTCCTTTGGCAAATAAGCTCGGCCCGTTGCAAAGTCTCTCGGGCCCGACCGCCACGCCTACTCTATTTAAACTTTCTGCCGTGTAATATCTAAAGTGTATATACTTCACGCTGCTCTAATAGTTCAACGTGCTGCCCTTGCCCTCTGCGTCCAGTACAAAAGTAGGTGCGGCGGCCCGTTTTTTTTATCAATATTTTTCTCCCATTTTCCCTGAATAATTTTGAAAAGCCCGCGCACCCTCTGCAACCCACTCGAGACAAGCTAGCCCCAGCAACCATGGAGAACGTGCTGTCGAAAATCCTCTTTGTGCCCGAGTTCTCGGCGTACCACGAGTCCATCAAGGCCCTCACCTACGTCGGCAAGGGCGCGCCGCCAAACTTCACCTTCAAGAAGATCAACGCCCCTATCCCGAGCAACAAGATCCTGATCCGGATCAATGCTGCCGCGCTGAACCCCGTCGACCTGCATCTCATGAACGCGCCCATCTCCTTCACATCGCCCGGCCACAAGGGCATCGGCCGCGACTTTAGCGGGACCGTCGAGGAGGTCGGCAAGGGCCAGAAGAACAACTGGAAAATCGGCGACAAGGTCTGCGGCATGTTCATCCACGTCAATGGCCAGGGTACCGTCGCAGATCACATTCTCATCAACCCGGATGTAGACCACATCATCAAGTCGCCGCCCAACCTTTCTAACGAAGAAGCTGCTTCTTACCCGATATCCTTTGGCGCTGCTTACAAGGCCCTTAACCGCGCAAAACTCGATGATAAGGCTTGGGTGTGTATCCTGGGCGGTAACACTGCCGCTGGCCAGTATGCCATTCAACTTGCTCGCAATCACTTCAATGTGGACAAGATTGTTGTCACTGCGTCTGCAAGGAGCGAAAAGTTCGTAAAGGAGCTCGGCGCCGACATGGTCATTGACTACAAGTCAGCTACTAACGTTGGCGACTCGCTACAGTACGTTCTAGGCCAAAAGAAACTAGAGAGCGAAAACTTCCGCGCTTCCAACAACATGTCATATATCGAGGACGCTGGCGCCAAAAAGTTCCGTTTGATCCTCGACTGCGTGGGCGGCACGTCTGTTCTTGTCAAGGCATATGAACTGCTCGAGCCTTACTCTGCTGGGTCGGCATACGTGACACTTGTGGGAGATGCACCCATGTCCCTGGACACTGTGTACGGCTCCAGCAGCTGGAACATGGGTCGCAAGCTCATGAGCGCGACCGGCATGTCTGGAATCAACTATGTCTTTGAAAATGTCACTCCTGGCGAGTGGCTGGACAAGTCCTACGACTTGTTTGTAAATGGCACCGTCAAGCCCACCATTGACAGCGTATACGATTGGGGAAGCTATAAAGACGCATTCACCAAGATCAGATCGGGCAAGGTCCGCGGCAAGGTCGTGCTCAAAATCTCTGATATTTAAAATTATTTCACAAGTAAATCACTACACATCCCCATAGCATAAATTTCAATAACATTCAGGACATTTACCTCCAATAACAGTCTCAAAGCTTGTTTAGTTGTTGCTCAAACTCTCGTTCAACGTTCCAACCGTACTATTGATAGTGAGAACACCACCCTAACCCTTTGCGTAGTTTTGTGAGATGCTTTTGCCATCGTCCTTTCCCATACTTCTCAACGACATCCACTTGTAGCACCAGGTTATTATAATGTCGCTTTTCCGCTCTACTGAACCGCCCAGTGCGCTGGAGCGCGCTATTGGTAAGTTGTGGCCTTTTTGTTTGCTGCTGCATTGACACTAACATGAGGGGTGCTATTCAGACAAGGCCACCGACCCGACTCAGACCGGTGAAAACTGGGAGTACATCATGGACGTTTGCGACAAGGTCAACGACGACCCCGAGGACGGGTCCAAAAACGCAATTCGCATTGTGAGCCAAAGGCTCGTGGGTAATAACGCTAACAAGCAGATCTACGCTCTGTTGCTGCTTTCCTCGCTGGCTCAGAACTGCGGGTCCAAGATGCACCGCGAAATCGCCTCCAAGGCACTCACCAACCAGCTGTTGGACCTGGGCCAGGACAGGCAAGTGCACCACAGTGTCAAGTCTAAGGTCTACTCGACACTTGAGACACTCAGCAAAGAGTTCAAGGGCGACCCTAGCTTGCGCCAGGTCCAGGATACCTTTGAAACTTTGAAGCGGTCAAATCCGTCACTTGTCCCGCCACAAGTTCCGCAAAAGCACCAAATGACAGCACTAGACAGACAGAAGGAGGAAGAAGAGTTGCAAATGGCTTTGGCGCTTTCCTTGCAAGACAGTCAGGGTACTAGCGCACCTGCACAGGCTGCTCCGGCATCCAACACTGGTAACGCGTCGACTGGTGAGGCTACAACTGGAAAGACCGCTGCCACTGTAAGCAGAGTCAAGGCGATATATGATCTGACTTCCGATGATCCTGGCGAGCTTTCTTTCCGTCGCGGCGATGTCATCACCGTTTTGGAAAGTGTATACCGCGACTGGTGGAAGGGTTCCTTGCGTGGCGAAGTTGGAATTTTCCCTCTCAATTATGTCATGCCCATCCCTGACAAGACCCCTGCCGAAATTGCCCAGGAGAAACAGGATGAGCAACGAGTATTTGACGAAGTCAGGAATATTGAAAAGCTTTTATCTCTTCTTACCAATGCCCAAAGCCACCCTGCATCGCTCAACATTGCAGAAAACGAAGAGTTGCAACGACTTTACCAAAGCACACAAGCTATCCGACCCAAGCTGGTTCAAATGATTGAGGTGTACTCCCAGAAACGCGACAATCTTATAGATCTCGACCGCAAGTTCATTAGTTCCCGACGCACTTACGACTCTTTGATTGATTCTAGTCTTGCTCAGATTCCCACTGGTGGTTCTGGCCAGCAGCCTCAGTACGGAGGCTACGGCCAGGACTATTATCCTGGCCAGTACCAGCCGGGGGCTCCTCCACAAGCAGCATACCAGCAAACTCCTCCTCCCCACCACCAGCTTCCTCCGGCCGCTTACGGCCAGTATCCTCCTGCCCCTCGAGGCCAGCAGCCAGGCTATGGCAGCTATAACAGCCCTCAAGTCACTGGTCAGCAACACCCGTACCCTCCTCCTGAAGCATCTCCTGTTTTGCAGCACTCTCAACTACCGCACCATCAACAAGCACCATCTGCTAGCCCTGCCCCGTCCTACCCACCCTCAGAACCGTCATCTCATGCACATGCTCCACCCACCCAACAACAGCAGCAACCTCTTTACCCTCACCACACTGCTAGCCAGACTTCTGCCCCCGGTTATGCGCCAAGCGCCCCTGGATCTTCTGCGCCACCTCCACCCCAGACTCCCTCTGAACCTCACCAGCAGCCCTGGCAAGTACCCTCAGCACCTAGCTACGCCAATGACAGCTATTCCGGTGCACCTCCCCCTGCTCACGTTCAAGCATCTCATGAAGGTGCTCGCCCGCCTGAAAGTGCCCCGTCGGCGCCACCGCCACAAGCTGCCTATGCATCCCCGCCTCCCCACGAACAGTATATCCAGCAACAGCAGCCGCCGCAGCAACAGCAACAACAACAACAACAACAACAGCAGCAGCAGCAACAGACTCCCCAGGGATATCCTACAAACGCCCAGGCAGGGTACTATGTAGCCCAGGGCGGATTCTAGTCAAAAAAAAAAAAAAAAAAAAAAAAAAAAAAAAAAAAAAAAAAAAAAAAAAAAAAAAAAAAAAAAAAAAAAAAAAAAAAAAAAAAAAAAAAAAAAAACCGCTTACTTTATAGCATACTTTTATATACACTGTAGGCAATGATATTTTGCCTATAGACAATCATTAATCTACTCTATTAGTTTCTTTTCCTATTGAATTTAGTATGCAAAACCAAGACGGCTTGAGTCGATTCATACCAGATGTTAGCCAGTCTATAAGGTTACCTTATGTCTTCCCCCTCTAAGTGTCTTCTGCTATTTTTGCAAGTCTTTAAAATCAGCACGTGACAAAAGCAGTATAAAATATCTATAGAAGTTACTTAATGGGTGTAGTCATCACACATACATTTACATTCAACGTAAGTCAAATTTCTGACTTGTCCCAAGTTTCCTACTCCCCCAGAAATCATCGCCCTCAGCATTCTTGAACTTGTCCTTCAACCCGCGCTCTAAAACTGCCAACGCCACGCTGTTTGACCTTCCAGCCAAGCCGAACTCTCACCTCGTCCAAATATAAAAAAAGAACGTTATCTGCACGCGTTTGAAGACCATTACTACTGCTTGAATTTTTCCGACCGGCGGTTGAAAGGCTACATCTTTAATCCGGCTTCAAGCACCACCAAAATCACACCCAGGGCCCGTTCCTGAGTCCCTACTATACACGAAACAAATATGTCGTCCTCCCAAGCATACCAACGAGAAGAGCAGGTGAGTCTTTGTCCTTCTTCTTCTCCATTTCTCCACCCTTCCCCTATTATACCCGTCTATCAACCCCAGTGTCAAGTTTCAACCTAACCAAGCCTCTGATGTAGAACGACGCTCGCCTGCTCGAGCTCTCCAACAAGATCTCGCTGCTGCGGTCTGTAACCAACGACATCCACGCGCAGGCCTCGGACCACTCGCTTATCGACCAAACGACGGACAGCATGAGCCAGATGTTCACGTCGATCAAGTCCTCTGCGGGCCGCCTTGCCCGCAGCGTCAAGGCTGGCCATCCCATCTTCAAGACGGCCGGGCTGGCAGTTTTCATCATCTTGCTACTTTACACCATGTACAAGTGGCTCTAATTTTCATGTGGGATCGAGAGAGCGTGAGAAGTGTGTCATGGGAGGACTTAGAACGATTTGTACATTAGAGACACAAGGTGAACATTACCAGGAGCTGTTTACTAAATATTTATATACGTACGTTAATGGGACGGTTGAACAAACAGGTCACAAGGCGGAGGTCTCCTTAATTGGCGCCACCAATATCTAGACACGAACTGTTAGTATTTCTGGGGACTCACTGATTGATTGTGCTTACCTTTTCCAAGTCTGTAGTTGCCGATTGATTTGCCCCAGTTCATCTTTGAGCGGGTCACGGGCAGCTGTCGTCTCAGAGCCTTGAAGGATCCCTCGTTCAAGCCCACAAACGTGTGGTTGACGTCCTCCTGATATTTGCTTTCGTACACTGCAATCTTGTTGACAACGGACAAGGGGTCCTTTGCGTCGACTATTCCGACCTCCTTGCGGGTCTTGAGGCGCACGTTGCCGTCCTCAAAGTAATGCACGTCGACCTCGATGCTGCCGCTGATGCGCCCAGACTCGGGCTCCAAAAGGTACCAGGAGCGCCAGCGGCCGTTCCAAAAGTTGTTGGGGCTGTAGCGGCTGTCGACAATGACAATGGCAATGGTGGAGTCAGCTTGGGGGAAGACGCCAAAGCCGGCTTCGCTTGGAAAGTGCTCGGCAACGTATTGAGTGAGAGATGAGTGCAGGGAGTCACTGTCAGGAAAGATAATCAGTATACATCAGTTGAATAGCGAACAGCACTGTAAAGACTTACATGTCATAGGATGTCGAGGCATTGTAGAAACTGACGCCCGTTGCTCTCTAGAACCATTTGTTAGCCACTGAACCTTTAAACCTTCAGTACTTTCATACCTTTGCTTCATGGTCGTATGAGAATTGCTTCTGGAGAACAGGGTCAACAAACTTGTCGCCCTTTTGGTTGAATGTGCTAATGACCGTCTACTAATGTTAGCATTGGCAATGGCAGCGTGAAATCGTGGAGCTAAGTTACCTTGGCGCCCTGGTCGAGCTCAACAACGGTGAACTGGTTTACTTCGTACTCAGCGATATGCTGCTCCAGACCGCGGGTGATCTGAGGGTTTTCTTCTTTCAATGCCTCTAAGTCTGTATCGCATTAGCTTTTCGTCAATTGAGTCCATGTCTTTGGCAATCGTCAGGTTCATACCGTCAAGAACATTGGCGAGCTATCGACGCACTAGTTAGTAACAACGCTCGTGTAGATCGCAACATAGACTCACCTCTCCAGGAGGAGCGTCAGCAATAAATTTAGCAACGGCTGCGTCTACCGACATTATATATGTATCGTTTCGAGTTGGTGATGGTGTTTGAATGGCAAAAGGGATAAATGAGTGGTAGGGAAAAGTGCCAACTCAAAACACACCTCCCAACCTTTCGCTGGAGTTTTTCGATCAAAGCCCATTTTCTCCAACATCGCTTCCATTTCGTGAAATAATACGCTCCTTGCCGCGTCCGGGTCACGCTCTTTTTCTTCATACGCGCAATATATATAAACGAAGCAAAAATGGATTACGACAATGTTCTCTTGAACCAGCCGGTCGTGTTTGACAATGTATGAAATTCGGATCAATTGTTTATAGAAAGAAAACACGTCCTAACAACACAACAGGGATCTGGAACTATCAAAGCAGGCTTTGCAGGCGAAGAGCAGCCGAAAACATTTTTTCCCTCATAGTAAGTTTGAGACGTCATTTTCATCTAATGTTGACGCGTATACTAATGAACCATCTACAGTGTGGGGCGCCCGAAACACACGCGAATCATGGCAGGAGCGCTTGAGGGAAGTAACTTCATTGGACCATCAGCACAAAAGAACCGGGGTCTTTTAAAAATTAAATACCCTATGGAGCACGGCATTGTCACGGATTGGGACGATATGGAGCGCATTTGGCAGTACGTTTACTCTGATGAACTACGGATTCTTTCAGAGGAGCACCCAGTCTTACTTACAGAAGCCCCAATTAACCCACGAGCGAATCGCGAAACAGCAGCACAAGTCTTTTTCGAGACGTTCAATGTACCAGCACTATACTTATCAATACAGGCAGTTCTTGCCTTGTACGCGAGTGGAAGGACGACAGGTGTGGTACTGGATTCTGGAGACGGAGTCAGTCACTCGGTACCTGTGTATCAGGGATTTGCGATTCCAAGCGCAGTGCAACGGATAGATGTTGCTGGACGAGATGTCACGGAATACCTGCAACTATTGCTGCGCAAGTCAGGCACAATTCTTCAAACGTCAGCAGAAAAGGAGATTGTTAGAGAAATCAAAGAACGACATTGCTACTTGGCAATCGATCCTAAACGAGAAGAAAAGGAGTGGGCAATGATGGGAATGGACCGACTACATCCTTCTCTAGAGTCACTGACCAAGATGTCAAGTGACGCAGGCGCCTCGGGTGACCAATCTTCAGCCGGCTCCCTACCCAATGTCTTCCGGCTACCAGACGGTCGCGAACTCAGACTGGGAGCTGAACGTTTCCGCTCTGCAGAGATTCTTTTCTCTCCTTACCTTGTTGGCAGCGAATACAACGGTGTGCACCAAATGGTGAGCGACTCCATTAACCGCGCCGACCTCGAACTGAGGTCAGACCTCTACCAGTCCATTGTTCTTTCTGGGGGATCTACCTTGACCCACGGCTTTGGCGACCGACTCCTCTCTGAACTAAAAACCATTGCACCTAAAAACACAAAGATCAAAATCTACGCGCCCCCAGAACGCAAGTACTCAACGTGGATTGGTGGGTCCATTCTGGCCGGCCTAAGTACATTCAAGAAGATGTGGGTGAGCGTGGACGAATGGCACGAGAATCCAGATATTATCCACACCAAGTGCATGTAGCAGAAATCCCTGGGAGGCTTGTTTTTGCAAGAATGCTCGATACCAAGCACTCGCATGCGATGCTCTTCTTGCTTCTTGCTCTTTCTAAATGTTACGATTTCTAGTTATGTCCTGTATCAATTGTAGCTGTAATTTGAACTCGATGTCATGATGGAAACCACCAAACTTGGCGCGTTTGTAAATCTTTGCTAGACATCAATGACACACAGGAGCAAATAGAGCGTATCGTGAATCTGCGTCTACCATGAAGTGTTGTGGGTTTAGTTGTTTTACTGTTCACCTGAATCTCAATCCCAATAAAGGTGTCGGGAAGTTCTTTGGGAACAGGATGGGGCCGACCGGGATCACTCAGAGGCAGAGAAGCAGTGTGATAGCACCGGAGCACTTGTAGCCGACGCGCAGTACACCGCTTCCAGTAGCAGGTCTTGTGCTCTGTGGTCTGGTCTTGTGAGCAGTCAGTGCTCAGTCGCCGCCCAGTTTGTCTCCCGGAGTTGACAAGACATGAGCGAGCGTTACTAATTCTTTATAACGGACAACTGCTTGAAGCACGCGATACAGTCCTCCAAACAGTCCAATCCGGTTTGCCGCCCCAGATCGCTCCGTCGAGTTGTAGCCGGGTCCTTCGGTCTTGTCGAGCGCCCAAGCCATTTGCCATTGCCCGAGGAACCCCGTCGTCGCGAACGTCAAGACAAAACCCGTTGTTGTATGCGGCACTTCCGTTGCGGGCCGTATAAATACAGATTATAATACACGAATTTCCAATTTATTTTTTTTTTCTTTTTTGTCTCTTCACCTTCTTTTCAGCTCTCTTCTGCTTCTTCTCTTCGCTTTCTCAAGGCAGGTTACTCCGTTACTGCTGTTCCCTCGGCTTCTCTTGTCCAGTTCTTGCGTTTGCGAGTCTGGTCTTGCCAGTGTTACAAAGAGCCAATTTCAACCAAAACCTTAATCCAGCGAAAACGCCAACTGGAAATTCTATTTCTCCAGAAAACCGTTCGGCCTGAGGTTTATACTCTTTTCAACCCGTTGACAGCATTAGCCTATTTTCCGGAATACTTGTTTACTAATGGGCCTGCTGTCGTCGTTGCGTCTCTTTGGGGATACAGCCCCAGTGGAATCCGTTGACAACGACGAAAGCAGAAATGGTAAGTGGGGGCTCAAGCTCCAAGGCTCCAATGTTTCAATTGCTAACCTACTGGCGTCTTTGTCATTTACACAGGTCACCACCATTTGCAACGTCAGAGTACACTTTCAATGAGCAGAACGCTTTCTCGAAAAAGTACAGCAAACGCTAATGCGGCATATCCAGAGAACGGTGGGGAATCACCTCGGTTCAACCCTCCTGAACGACGGCAATCCATCAACCCTTTGGAAAGACAACTGAGCTCCCGCAAAAGTCAACAGCACATGGCCGGCAGTCTCAAAAAAAGCAGAACCAACTCCATGCATGGCTCTTTTGGTAGCTTCAGCAACATCGAACACAACCCTGTGCAGGAGCACCATGACGGAAACTCAACCGCAGACGATATGCCTTCTCAAACGTCGATGGCAAACACAGATGGCGCTGTGCAATCTATATCAAGTGGACGCACTCTTGTCTCGTCTACTGCTGGACAATCGCTTCACCAAAAGTCACCACAACAAAAGAACTTTTTCAAAAAAATCATGCCCCGAAGGCGCAATAACAGCCGTGAAGACGACGACCTGGACTCTGACATGTTTGGTGACCGGGACGAAGGGTTCAACGCTGGCGTTTTCACTTGTAAAGCCAACCTTCGGTCGAATCCAAATTACATTAGAGTGCGCGCCCATCGCAAGAAACAGCGCGAGTTTAATCGCTTGTTTCTAGCGCAAGAACTCAAACCTAAAAACGACATGACAACCAAGGCAAACCTACACATTGGAAGTACAAACAACTACTCTACGTGGTGTGCGCGCTTCAGTCTAGACGGGAAATACATGGCATCCGCTGGCGCCGATAGTGTTATTAGAATCTGGCAGGTCTTGTCTACACCAGAAGAGCGAGAGTCGGCCAATATGGAACTCTTTGACGAAGAAGAAGGTGGCGCTTGTTTCAAAGGGCGAAGATGTAGAACTCAGCGCAACACTGGTTCAAGCGCCCCGGTTTTTGTTCCATACCCCATCCGCGAGTACCGTGGGCACACTGGCGACATTTTGGAGTTGAGCTGGAGCAAGAACAATTTCCTGCTCAGTTCTTCGGTGGACAATACCGTGCGACTATGGCACCTGGACTTTCCAGAGTCTATTAGCCAATTTCGCCACCCGGACTTTGTCACTAGCATCGCATTTCATCCTACCGATGACAGGTTTTTCCTTTCAGGGTCGTTGGATTGCAAATTGAGACTATGGAGTATCACTGAAAAGGAAGTGTCATTTTTTACAAGAGCCCCTGACCTTGTCATGAGTGTAGCTTTCACCCCAGATGGAAGCACCTCGATATGTGGTTGCTTTGGTGGCCAGTGCTTATTCTACACCACAGACGGTCTCACACTTGAGGATCAAATCCTGGTCAAGTCGTCACACGGCAAAAACTCAAACGGCAGCAAAATTACTGGTATCGACGTCATTGACATGGCCCAGAAGGACTCTGGTAAAAGCAACATTAAGCTTCTCATTTCTACCAACGACAGCCGAATCCGCACTTACGACTTTGCGAGCAGAACTCTTGAAGCCAAATTCAAGGGCCACGAAAACTCAGAGGGCCTCATTTGCGCCAAGTACTCTGACGGTGGCAGGTACATTGTCAGTGGCAGTGAAGACGACCGGACCTACATTTGGAAGGTTGGTAATGAGACGGGTGATATTTCCAAGACGAGGGAAGATTACGAGTATTTCCATTCCAACAAGTCGGCAGTCACTGTGGCCTTGTTTGCGCCCAACGCGACCCGCGAGCTTCTTTTCAAGTCAAGGGACTCCATGTATGATGTACATGTTTTCCGCAATTTTAGTGCCGCGTCGGTGCGCAACTCGTCGCCCTCTACTATCGCATCTTCCAACGGGTCGTCAGAAGAAAGTCCGGGCTCCCGCAGTCGCGCTGCAAAAGCTTCCAGGACCAATATCGCTGCCAACGACGGGAACATTATCATTGCGTTTGACCAAGAAGGATACATCAAGGTCTTCCGCCAGGACTCGGCTTATGCGGCCCGCAAGGCGCTCATTGAGCGCAAACCATCACAGGGCCTTTCTCCGCAAACGTCAAATCACTTGCTACCCTCTCTTTCGCTGCGCAGCTTGTCCCCCTCGCTGTCGCGTAGACTGTCTAACGGCAGCACTCACTCACTCACGGGCATTGAGCAGCCGACGCGAGCCATGGTGCGAAACGGTGGGCTCTTGAGTGCTCCCGCGCAGCAGAGCAATTTGCACGACTACGATACGGTTGATAACGAGTCCATTGTACTAAAAGTGCCTTCGTATACAAACCTCGCCGTCACGCCCAGTCATTGAAAAACGATATTTAACTGGGCATTTTTTGTAAAACCAAATAACTATAACTGTGTGTTAACTAGCGAACGTACATAACATGGATTGAAACAAATTGGTTGACCCTAAATGATAATAAAAAAAATAAACTTAGAAAATAAACTGGAGGTTTGTGTCAATGGGATGCGAGGCACTGAGCTGAGGCTTTTGCTCGTACTTGCCCTCCATAACGTCTCTCATCTCGTTCAGAAGCGTAATGTAACTCTGCTGGGGCTGTCTGCGCATGACCTCGATAAAGGCGTGCGACATGGCACCAGTAGCCTTACCGTTCTCAACAGCGTCAGCCGAGGTTTGGGAGTCCTTGCAACCAGAAATGACAATGGCGTCACAGGGCGCGGTCTTGGTCTTTTTGGTGCGCTCGTAGCCGGCGTTGCCGCTCTGCACGCGCTTGAAGAGGCCAGAGACGGAGCTCACGACGCCGCCCATATTGCCTGCGGCGTAGTTCTGGACAGCGCTGAAGAGGCCCATGCCGGCCTCCTTGAGCAAGTTGGGCTCCTTCAAGACGCCCTTGGTCGAGTAAACGTAGGGTAGGTCAAGCACGGTGCCGGAGTGGCACGAGTCGAACAGGGCGGTCAACCGGACACCAGGCATGAGGGAGCGGACCATGAGGTCGTGCATTTCGTCGTCTACAATGTGCGAGGAGCGCTGGTAGTCGACTGGGTAGATGACCTCGTCGAACCCGTCGTCCTCGTCTCCGTCCTGGTCCTCGGTTTGGCCACCGTGACCAGAGTAGTGGAAAAAGAGCGAGTCGTTTGTTTGCGCGCCGTTGGCAAGCCATCTCATGGCCTTGAGTATGTTTTCGCGAGTGGGGATGGATCTGGGGTTTTGCTGGTCGTCGGTCAAGATGACCATGTCTTCCTCTTTGTATCCGTGCTGGAGCAAAAAGGCCTTGACGTTGTGGACATCGTTGATGCATCCTCTGAGGGCATTCTTCTGGCCAATATAATTGATACCAATGAGCAACGCCTTTTTCTTACCAGAACAGTTGGAGTACTGGAAGTTGTAGCCGTCGACACCAAAAGACTGCGAGTTGGTGGGAGGAGCCTGGAAGCGTCTGTTGTCGCCGCCGCCATTGTAACCGCCGCCGTTACCGCCGTTGCCTCCATAATTGTTGCCCCCATGATTGTTTCCACCACCATTGTAGCCGCCGCCGTTGCCGCCATTGTAGCCACCACCGCCATTATAGCCACCACCACCGTTGTAGCCACCACCGCCGTATTGGCCGGGAGGAGGTCCCGATGGAGGACCACCGTTATATCCACCGTCGTTGAATCTGTCGTAGCCGCCGCCATTGCCACCATACTGGCCATGAGGAGGGCCCTGAGGAGGTCCGCCAAAGTTGCCTCCGCCTCCGTATTGACCGGGAGGTGGTCCTTGAGGAGGCCCACCAAAGTTGTTCCAGTACTGTCCGGGAGGAGGTCCCTGTGGCGGGCCGCCGAAACGGCCCTGGTTTCCCCAGTTGTTGCCCTGGTTGCTTTGGCCGCCGTAAGTGTGGTGTCCTGATCCAGGGTAAGCCATTGTGATTGATTGCTGGTGCTGCTTGTGTGTTTTTCCGCTGGAGACGTGGAAGTTGGTCCAAGAGAGAAGGAACGATTTGTTGTTTCAGTATCAAGGCATTTTCAAGGCACCACCCAAAACGCGCGCTACGTCAACGCTTTATTCCGGGTACAATTTAGTACGTAGCCAGAGTACACGCGCTGAGACAGGGCGGTTTGCGAGTTACGCCGGGTGTGCTGAAATGTACAACGGAAGGGTGGGCTAGCATGTCGCAGCCAAATCGGCCGAGACTGCCAAAAAGGCTGCGACGACGAGCTTGAGACGACGGCAACGGCAGAGCAAGTTGCAGAGACTGAGAGACTTCTTCAAATACAACAGAGTGAATGCTGTGGTCGGTCAGTAATCACTGCGTCACAAACACGGACAGTTCTGCTGCAATGAAACACGCCACACTGCGCCGTGATCAAAACACTACGTAACCTTCTGCTCACAGTCAATTAACCAACTAGACTAAACTGAACCACCTCTTGAGCGTATGCTCTCCATTCATGTCCTGTGCTCTCCGCCAGTCTCATCGTCGCTGCCGGGACCAAACTCGCCGTTGGGAGAAATAAATTTTTCACGCTTTCCCAGTCTTTTCAGTTCTCTGCACCAGATCAAAGAAACGCCCATGTCGAAACCGAGCACGAAGAAGGGAATTAACCGGTCGCTCACGCTGTGCGTGCCGTCGTCGGTTGTCAGCAAAGACTACTGCAAGAACCCGCAGCAGGTCGCGGCCACCGCTCATCAAATCGGACGCGCGGCCACGCTCTACGGCGTTGCCGAGATTGTCATTTACAGAGCGTCGAAGAGCGAGCAGGATACAAGTTCAGCGGCCCTGCTAGCTGGGTTTTTACGGTACTTTATCACGCCTTCATACCTACGGAAAAGTGTGTTTAAGGGAGAGTTGAGCACGTACGACCCCGTCGCCAAGAAACTGCCCAAGCTACCGCGGTTGCCGTTTCTCTCGCATGGCGAGTCAGGCCAGTACCTGCAAGGCCTGAGTGTGCCGCGCAAGGTCGACAAGAAGAAGGGCAAGAGCAAACGCAAGAGAGCGGCGATGCGGGCCGAGGAGGAGCTCACGAGCTACGTCAATATCGGTGGTGAGGAACTGTTACAACTCAGCAACGGAGTCAAGATCCCCGTCCACTCGCGAGTGCTTGTGGACAAGCAAAAGAAGGCAGTGGTCAGTGTGGCCGACGTTTACAAGAGCGACACGACTGCGCCTGGTAACGAAGACCCTATTTGGACGCCAGACAGTTTCGGTTACAGCGTCCGCGAGATTTCGGCGTTTGGAAAGGTGTTTACAGAGTGCCCTTACACTGACGGATACAAATACACGGCGTGGGTTCCCTGCCGGGCAGCAGCAGTGACGGCAGACAAGGACGAGGCGACCACGAAAGCCCTGGCAAGCATTGCATTGATTTCCGACGAGACGTTCCTCAAGGCCGGCGTCCCACAGTCCGACCCTGCCGCCACAAGGGAAGACATACCCGTCCTGCTCGTCTTTGGCGACTGGCCCAGCCTTTCGCGAGCCATCCTAGCCGACCAGGAAAGTTTCGCAGGGCTAACCGAAGCCGACCCGCTGTTTGACGGCCGGCTGCGCGAGGGTCGGGCCACGCAGCCCGAGGACGCGGTGCTCGAGGCCCTCGCCAAGATCGACGGTCTGTGAGTCCTGTCTTATTCCTGTAACCACATCTGTAACCAGCATTTTACCACCACGCACCCTAGATAGAAATAGAATCACCGGTCAGTGTCCAGTTGCTCACTCACCCTTCGCTAAGCAGTTCCAGTTCGGCTGTGATCTCGTGGCGAGGGTTACCCGGGGCAGAGTGAAATTTCCATTCCGGCGCGTCCAACTCGGGCAGAGGCAGCGTTTTTTGGGCTGCTATTTTAAGCTGCCGCAAAACAAAAAAAAAATATTCAAAAAAGACCCTTCTCTTCTTCCCTTCCCTTCCTTTTCTTCCTTCTTCTTGTTCGTTGCAATACCCCTTTCTTTTCATCGCCCTCTGCCTTTTCTTTCTTCTTCTTCTTCTTCTTCATTCACTCGTTTAACCATGAAGTTCTGCTCCGCCGCCACTGCCCTGGCCTTCTTCGCCGCCTCCTCCGTCGCTGCCACCGGCTCCCTTGGCTTCAACCTCGGTGTCAAGAGAAACTCTGACGGTGCCTGCAAGGAGACCAGCGACTTTGTGTCCGACTTTGGCCACATGAAGTCCTACACCGACACCATCCGCATCTACGCCGTTTCCGACTGCAACACCTTGGCCAACCTCGCCCCTGCCCTTGCTGAGACTGGCTTCAAGGCCTTCCTTGGAATCTGGCCCAACGACGACGCTCACTTTGACGCCGAGAAGGCCGCTCTCACCACCTACCTTCCCACCATTTCCACCAGCAGCGTTGTTGCCTTCACTGTCGGCTCTGAGGCCCTCTACCGCGAGGACATGACTGCCGACGAGTTGGCTGACAAGATCACCGACATCAAGAACTTCCTCAAGGACCTCAAGGACAAGGACGGCAACTCCTGGTCCTCCATCCCCGTCGGTACCGCTGACTCTTGGAACATTTTCGTTGACGGCGCCAACCACGCTGCTATCGAGGCCTCCGACATTATCCTTTCCAACGCCTTCTCTTACTGGCAGGGCCAGACCCAGGACAACGCCTCCTACTCCTTCTTTGACGACATCATGCAGGCTCTGCAGACTGTCCAGACTGTCAAGGGTTCCACCGACATTCAGTTCTGGGTTGGTGAGACCGGCTGGCCCACTGATGGTTCCAACTTTGAGGTCTCTGAGCCCTCTGTTGAGAACGCTGCCAACTTTTGGCAGAAGGCTGTCTGCGCCATCCGTGCCTGGGGCATCAACACTCTTGTCTTTGAGGCCTACGACGAGTCTTGGAAGCCTGATACCTCTGGTATTGAGGGTGTTGAGAAGTACTGGGGTGTCCTCAAGGACGACGGTACCCCCAAGTACGACCTCACTTGCTCTTTCTAAGCGACGGCAACAACGTTGTCGTTTAGATTGATTTGATATATATTACCTCCGCAGCTCTTCCTTTTTTTTTCCCAGTATACAACCAGCAAAAAAGAATTAATATTAATGCTTCACGGCTCCCTTTCAGGGTTGTCGCTGTCGTCTTTGATATATTCCTAGTACCCTTTATTTAACCTATTTCGCATACACAAATATAACTTCATTCTACTTTTTCTACAAAGCGCTCGTGGTGATTTTCCTGAGACTTGTTTCCATTGTTGTTGTAGCACATTCCAATCATTTTTTGGTGGGCGGTATTTTACTTCTTGCCCGTTGCCCATGGAAACTTGAAACCCCTGCCCACTGGCAAATGAGAAGTTTTTGCGCAGCAACACAACGCAAGGCGCGGGCCGGGTGCCATGGCGATCGGTAAACCTGGGTCTGTCCAGCGTAGCCACGGGAACGCTTGGCGTGGAAGGTTGGACATTAATTTCGCCCTTGGTTACTGTTTTGCCAGGTCAGGCCTAGAGCGTTTTCCAGCTACGCCGAACATGGATCAATCTACAACAGAAAAAAAGACGGATTTCAAGAGAAAAAAAAACAATCAATCATTAACATGAACTAACTATTGAATAAAAACAATGTAGAGGGTCATGACCACCCAGGTGCAATAGAAGCAACACACCCAAGTGTCTATTCTCGTTATAGACGCCCCATGGTCCACCGGCCCCCAGACGCAGCTTGATTGATTGATTGATTGAATGATTAGGGGCTGCGCCGGACACCGATAGCTTGCTCTTCTCCATAACCAGAACCCGATAGCTGTGGAAGCATGTTCAGAAATCGAGGCAGAAACAGGAGTGTTTTGTGTGTTTGGTATTTATATAGGTGGAGAATGTTGTGGTATTTTACGAGGAAAGATGGAAGTTTGTCGAATGGTAGTATTGGATGCTGGACAGAGAAAAAAAATGTATTGAGGAGGTTGATGCTATGAAGGAAACAAAGTGGATTTGGAGCTCGACGAACCCGTCAAGCCCAAGTAAGAAAGCAGATCAATCCATTGATCTGGTAAGGTATCTGGGTATCAAGAAAGGATAAAAATCGTGAAGAAAAAAAGAAGAAGGTTTGGCCGCTCATGTGAAAGCAAAAAATTTAGGCTTTATATACCCTGAAAAGCCCTAACTGGAGGGCAATAAAAGCCCTAGAGCGGGTCAACTCCTTTTTCACGTTTAAGTATAAGGTTTCAGTTATATCACGTGGTAGATTAATGTAGAACTGGGCCGCGTCAACCCGCCTTTCTACAGCAAGTGAAGGTAGAGTCCGTTGACTTAAATAAGTAGGTATATCCCAGCAGCTTGCCTCTAGTAAATAGCGCTTTCAAGTCTGTTCGTAGTTCTTGAACGTTTGGCTACCAAGTGGAGCGCCATGCCATGCCAATTTTTTATCTTCGCTCTGTTCTACAACAAAGCGCGGTTTGTTGCACCTTGGACTTGGCCTCCGAGCCTGTTCTACGTTTTCTAAGTTTGAAGACTTGGCCCTCCCCTTCCAAGCCCAAAGTCAAGATTGTGAGGCTTGAACTGTGGCTGGGACGAGTAAAGCCAAGTCGGGCTTGTATTGCCTTGTGTGCGCACACTTGGCGCCATGCAAGGGCATTCTACTTATGCGCTTATAACTAGCCTAAACTTGATTACTAGCACAGCAGGCGCATTCACGGTAACAGACCCTCCATGCACTGGAACATCACGGTAAGTCGGGCGCTTTACAAAACATTACCACGAACAACTAGCTAGAACCCTTGAACAAGAAATGTAAAAAAAAAAAAAAAAAAAAGAATAGGAATATTATCAAATTAAATTACTTGCACAAAAAATCACACAAAACATGCTATACAAACTGGAAGAGAGGCACTTTCTCCTTTTTCTTTTTCTTTTTTTTTTCTTCCTTTTTTCAAGAGAGCTTCTCACTTGTAAAGTCCTTGAGCTTACAAGCTCTTGTCGGAAGAAAGACCCTTCTCGTTGACTGTCTCGACGACCTGGCGGTCGACAGAGTCAACAGAGCTCAATCTCTCGTCGCCCATGAGGCGGGTGTCAAAGCCGTTGGCGCTAAGGTACTCTCTGAACTTCAAGTCCTCGTTGACAACAGACTCCTGGGTAATGGGGGGAAGGCAAAAGAGGGCAAGGAAGGCAGAGAAGAGACAAAGAGAAGAGGAAATCCAAAAGGGGCCCTGGTTACCAGAGATGGAGTCGGCACCACCGAGGCCCTTGATAATGTAGGGGAAGGTCTTGGTACCGACAAAGGCACCAATCTTACCAGTAGCAGCGGCAATACCATAGTACTGGCCACGGATGGGCGTGGCAGAGGTCTTGGAGGCCACGAGACCAATCTGGTCACCGGGACCAAACTCACCGAGAGTCATAAAGATGCCAAACACAACGACAAAGCCAGCAACGTTCTTGGTCAGGCTCTCGTAACAAGCAGCCATGATAAAACCAATAATTCCCTGCAAACCTACACCAATTGCAAGACTGATACGGGGACCAAGGTAATCAGCACTAAAGGCACCGAGGAAGGAACCGGGTATGTAAAACAAGTTAAAAACAACGTTCCAGCCAAAGACCTGGTGGAGGTTATCACCGTCCTTAATGACGGAAGAGAGAATGGTGGACGAGTAGATACCAAAGGCGTATGCGGAAAAGTCGTAAATGAACCAAATGAGAGAGACAACAAGAAGACGGGGGCAGTAGTACTTGAGAGTCAAGCCGTAGGGAATGCGGACGCGCTTCATGTTGTTCTCCTTGAACTGGTCATTTTCCTCAAACTTGAGACGGAGGTAAAAGAGCGACAAGGGAGGAATGGCACCGAGACCCAAAGTGAGTCTCCAGACAGGAGTGAGGTGATCCTGGCCGCAAATCCAAAGAAGGACAAGAGGAACAAAAGCAGAGACGACAAAACCCAAGTCAATCATAAAGTTGGTAAAGAGAACAAACCATCTGTTGCGCTTACCATGGCCAAGGAGGAGCGAGGCCTCGGCACAGGCGACGGAACCGGCGGGGTACTCACCACCGATACCGATACCGAGGAAGAAACGGTATGCGGTAAGAGCAGCCAGCATACCGTAGATGGATCCACCGGCACCCCAGGAGCCCGAGGCCAGAATGGTGAACAAGATGATGATGAGGGTCGACACAATCATACCAATCTTTCTAGAGTGGTAATCGGCAATGTAACCAAAGGCGAGCTGGCCAACAACGGTACCCACAAAGGCAATAGAGGAGACGTTGGAGGTGGCGGACGAGTTCTTGTACTCGGTGGGGTATAGCATACCCAGAATAGTGTTGACGGAACCAATGGCGTTATTGACATAACCGTCAGAGAACAAACCAGCACCCGAGGCGATAATGGGCCAGTACTTGTCAAGGCCCTTCTTGCTCTCGAGCTGCTTGAGGCGCTGGAGCTCGGCTTCGGAAGGACCAGACTCCTCGCTGACGACGGTCTTGTTGCTGCCAGGGAGAGCAATTTCGTCCTTGAAGTTTTGGACCCAGTTTGACAAGAAGGTCATCTTTTCTTGAAGTTTTTTTTTTTGTTCTTCTTGATTTAGAAAAAAGGAAAAGAAAAAAGATCAAAAAAAAGAACTTTTTGGTGGAGAGGAAAGGTGAAGGAGGAAGGGAAAGAGAGGCGTTTGGGTTGAAGACAAGGAAAGGAAGAAGAAGGGAAAGAGAGAAAAGGGAGGAAAAAAAAAGGTGGAAAAAATCAGGGAGATGGCACTGGTTTTATAGAAGCGTGCCATGGGCTAGTACGGAGATGGTTCAGGCGGTGGATGTATGGGGGACGAAATGTAGAAACCAGTGGAAGGAAAAAGAAATTATCCCAATGTGGCAGATAAGATTGAAAAGAGGACGGCAACAGCGCTTGCCGACCACCTAGAACAAGACCACTAGGGCCACGGCATGAAAGGCCCTTACGACGAGGCCAGCCAGTCCGGGAGCAGGCGCGTGCTTTGGGGGCAGCAGCTAACTTACGGAAAGACGATGATCTGGCCCGTTAACAGCGCCGATTGTAAAGCCCTCCCAGAGCGCGCTGTGAGGATCCCTACAGCACACCATAAGTACATGAAATAATTGTCAATTAACTAGCTAACCTTTACACTAACATAATTTCAAGAATTAGATTACGGGAGGCCTTGCCCAATATTGCTCGCAAACGTCGGGCCATGCCTTGGTGCTAGAAACGTGCTCCAACGACGACCGCTCAACCAACGCGTCAAGTTGTACAAGAGAGGGTTTCTTTTCCTTTTACGAAAAGAAGAAAAAATAAAAAATAAATAAATACAAACCTTGATATGCCCCCGCGAATTGGCCCCCGTGAGTTTAAAAAAGTAGAAAAGGAAAAGCCAATCAACTAGGGTTAGAGTTCAATGAGAAAAGACGCAGCTGGGTAAGTTTGAACTACGATCTGGTGAAGCAAACGTAGAATGGCAACAGGCTTGCGAGGGCTTCAGCTCGAAGTATTGGAGTAACCGTCAAACACGAACCCCAAGTGTAGAATTACCAGGTTATAAATATATAGCTATTTTAAAAATGTAGAACCGCCATCAAAACGCTTTCTTTCTTTCTTCTTCTCGACTAAAAACATTGCCAGCAGTTATGGTTTTACGGTACCAGCTGCCTTGATTGAATGGAACTAGTTAACTACTCGGTCCGGGCCAGTTCAGCAGCGACTCGAAACACAAGTCAGACCGATCGAGCCAGCGAGCGTGTAAGAGTTGTCGATGCTGTTATTATTTTCTTCATGTCCCTTGGTTGGTTTGTAAGTTGACAGAGAGCCTGTAACGAAAGAATTCCGTCGAAGGCCCCAGCTTCTTGGCCTTTTACCGTCTGGACCCAAACAAACCCACACAACAGTCAGCTAAATACGTTGTAATTACATGGGCAACGCTCGCTCCGTCCTCATAAACGCCGGTCAAAAACTACAAATTCACCATTGAGGCACACTAATTGAAATAAAAAAGAAGAGGAAATAAAAAATAAATAGGTTCGCTTCCCTTTGTCGTACCAATTACTTTGGGTGATTTTGTTTTTTTTTTTTATTTTTTTTTTTGTGTTTGTGGGAGAAAATCAAATGCCAAATGACATGGCTGGGGAAGCGGCACGTGCGCTCCAATCAGGAAACCCTAAAAAAACCAAAAATTGAACAAATGTAGAACAGAAAGAAAGTAGTCAAGTTCCACTTACTGTAAGTAACCACCACTCCATTTCATCAATTGAATCACAAATCAGTTAACCGATTCAAGGCCAGGCCAAAGTGCTTAGTCGAACGTGAAGGCTTGAATATTCTGTGGTGGATTGCCGCCATGATTCAAGAGCTTTTTATCACTGATGCTAATGCTGATGCTGATGCCACGGTCCATGACATTCGTGTTTTCGCAACCAAGTTAGTGAGTGACAAAAGACGGAGCGACTTGACCTAATGCCCCAATAAACCAGAGGGGACCAACATTTTTCATGCACGCTTGCATAACTCGCGAAAGCCCAGCCAGCGAGCCAGCGAGAGTACTTTTTACGGTGGTGGATGATGATGATCAAGGTCGCCGGGTAGGGCTTTCGTCGGCATTGGGCGGCATTGGCCAAAGCCCAACCGAAAGCCTCCAGTACCACCATCCCACCACCATCAACCGCCATCAGGTTTTCTATAAAGCCCCTATACGCTTTTTCGAACAAATGGCCCCTTTCATTAAATGTCATGTGGCAAGCCTTTTGCTCATTTACCCCAAGTTTCAGGGCACAACCCAGGTTTCTTTAGAAAGTTCAAAAGCACGACCACGGTTGTCACGCGGACCAACCCGCCCTTCAAGTTTGATTTATTCAACTAGAACAAATAAAAAAAAAAAAAAAAAACTTCCCCCATTGGGATTTCCGCGACGGTGATCTGTTATTCCGACCTTGTCAAAGAAAAGTCTAGAAACCGGCTACTGTTTTTTTGTTGGTTGGCCAGCTCTGTTCATGACTAACAAACGGAATAATCGATTACCAGGAATGATCAAGTAAGGTCCTATAGCCGCTGTAAGCCGGCGGTTTCAAATGCCGTGGCCCCCCGGTGATGATCGTCGCTCACCATTTCCCTTTTTCTCTTGCTAAATCAAATTTTTAAAGACTGAAATGCACCTGGTCGTAAACGGCAAAGCCGCCAAGTTCTAGAATTTTTTATTTTTTTTTTTTTTCCTTCTGGGTGGGTGGTCTAGACCTGACTTTTTGTTGCAACAATTGTAGAACAGTAATGTAGAACAGTACACAACACCCAAGTCCATGGCAAGTCCTTGAAAAAGCAGGGCTTTGTTACTGGGTTCACTTCTTCTTCATTAGCCACAGCTCAGACTCAATTCAACAGCCGAACAAGTGTGTTCATTGATCCGTAGCTAAGTAGTAACCAGACACTCCGTATACAAGTACGTACCGTTCATATCCAATGACTACGCAACGCACGCGGTCGCGGTATTTTTTTTCCATGTTCATATCCAATCGATCATCAATCAATGACTTTCAACGGACCTGTAGAAAAGAAAAAAAAAAAAAAAAAAAGAAATAGAAGTTTATGAGCCATTGACCAGAGCCCATGTTGCCCATGTGCCCTGTTTGACTAATTACATGATCAAGAAGTACAGAAAAGTTCAATATAGTGCGCCGGTATATGGGCCCCTGGTTCGACGCCAATGCAAACGGCCCAAACCAAGTTCCACATGGGTGAGTCGGTACATGGAAGGAAGCCGCCGCATCAATGCACCATACTTTTGAAGTTGAACCGGTTTCAAAGAACAACCTTTTTTTGGCAACAAGGGTTCTCGCAGGTGCTAAGTAAGTAACTTGTTGAGCGCGCGCGCGTTTTGAAAACGTGGTTGGGAGGATGGCCTTTCATTTGCCCGCAAGAATTAAAAACAAAAATGCCCGGTACCGTTGCCCTGATTTGTGACTCCGAGTTCCATTGATTGATGAGTCCATGGCATCGATGGCATTAAGTTTTACCGGTTGCGAGATGATTGCTGACTCGGGGTCTGTTTGTCATGGCCAGCTGCTAACTAATTACCCATGATCAAAGAACCACCACAGTTAATTGATCTTTTTGTTATTTCTCGTCAAATCAATCAGCCCAGCATGCCCCTTGGAAGGTACATTTGGCCGTGTAGTCGAGACGAGAGAGTTGGTTGCTGCTCGACTTTCAAGGACCCTGCAATTCGGAATAAACTTGCGTTTTTTTGGCTCAAAAGGGCTTGGTTAATGCCGGCTGCAATTTGCAAATGCGGGTTCTTGTTCAGTGTTGTTCCGTGTTGTTCAGTGTCCAACTGAACTTACCTCTGGAGTGACTTTGAACTTGCTAGACTACTTGATAGTTGGCGCGTTCAATGGATTTATGGATTGTTCAAACGTTCATGTCGTTCAGGACGCGTTCCAAATCTGCCTGGAGTGGTATTGTTCAATCAATAATTGGCTGTAAGCAGTTGACTGTAAGCACTGAGCAGCCCATAGCTTTGAAATTTTTGTAGAGTTGAAAGCCTTCCGAAAAAGGCCTTCGGAATCAAGGCCATTGAAGCTTCATTGCTACTAATTAATTCAAGAGCCCGTCCAACTACCAACTACCAACTGAGCTCCTTGTAGTTCAGTCTTGGATATTGTGGGTCTGCGATTTAGCAATCATAATACCCAACTTGATATCATGTCTAAACTTACATAATATGTTACATTATCAGTATATGCGTAAGTGTTTGCTAATGATTAGGTGATACAATTACGTAATAAAGGCTTGAAAAGAGGGCCGCGTTCAAGTTCAACAAGCTCATGATCCATCAATCAATCCATTGCTGTAACTTCGCCGACATGCTTGCCGAAAGGGTTCTCGTTACAGGTGTTTGGCTAGAAAACAAACCCGCTGATTGATGAGCCGGACTTGGAGGTGCTACTATATCGTGCAAGATCAACCCTCGCCTCGCCTCGCCTCCCCCATAATTTCTCCATGCTACTGATTGTCTCTTTTTTTTTTTTTTTTTATTTTTTTCTATTTTCCTGGCTCTCTCGGTCAACGACACCCGCAACTCACGAGATAGCCTTGAACATGATTGATTTTTCTGTAATCTGGGGTTAGCTAAGTAAACCGCCATCTGGTACGACTTGGTGCGTATAGACGTTGGTTTTGAACCCTCTTTTTCTCCTCCTCCTCCTTCCTCCAGTTCCCAGCACGCTTCACCTTTCGTGAGTTTGTAGGACCACAGCAGGCCGTGAAGCATTCCCGAGATGGGCTGGAACAATTCGAGGAAAAACTCCGGGCAGGGCAGGGCAGGGCAGTGCGTCATGGCCAATGGAGTCGGTCCCTATTGGCTCCACATTGAAACATGATAGATCATGTGGCTCTATTCTCGTTTTGCTGCTTCACCCCCACCCACCCAGATCCGTGTGCATTACCTAAACATTACCTGATTGGGGTTTCCCCGCAGTGGGCTGGGACAGTTGCTGGGCTTGGGCCAAACCAAAGGTGGGGCTGGGCGGCTGTCGACATTTTCTCTCGTTCTGCTCAAGCGAACCCGCCGAGTAATTCGTGGCATTGCTGGGTAGATTACAAAGACGCGGACTGATTACTCAATCGCTTTGGCGTTACTGACAAATGATTAGGTAAATAATCCACTGTGCTGTGCTGGAGTCGAGGCCCAGCCTTGCGCAAGGGCTTTGCTCCTGTTGAAGCTCGAGAGAGGGGCAGAAAGGTGCAGTTGGTGGGGTGGCAGCGGGCCAATGACAGGCGGCGCCTGGCAGGAGGGGCGTGTTTGAAGATGGCATTGCCCATGGGAAATGCCAGAAAGGGCAATCAGCAAGCAGGAAAAAACCGCCAGGCAAGACAGGCCGTTCAGTGCTCAGCGTTCAGCGCTCACAAAGCCTTTGGGCCTTAATTTCCAGCAAACCAGGTTTGACTTGGACGCGAGTTGGGGGCGAAACCAGCCAGCAAGAAGCTCAGCGGCGACTTGCACACGTCCAGCGAGTGGTTTGGTCCAAGTAAAGCAGCACTGTCACCACCAACTGTCACCACCAACTGGCGCAACCAACTGGCGCAACCAACTGGCGTAACCAACTGGCACAACCAACTGGCATCAAATACCAGCCAATTCCGCGTCCTGGACCTCTGGCAAAACCGCCAAAACCGCCAAAACCACGAGTTAAGCGTGTGGTTTAGTTCTTCTTTTAAATCGGCATGGTTTGAATTTCTCCACCGAGAGCCACCGGTTTGTATTTTCCGGCCAGCCAAACTCCCTTTTCCCCATACTACTTGCGCTAAACCGTGGTTTGGAAGTCTGGGGTTTAGGTTTTCACTTGATCCAACTCCCAAACCTTAACTTGCCTGCCTAGACTTCTCAACCAAGAAAGTTGCCCCAGATCAGATCCAAACCACGCCAGGGCCGAAAAAATAACAAGCTTTAAACAATCCTAAACTACGTAAACTACCTGAACCTTTCTAAAAGTTATAAATATCGACCTGTTTCGCCCTTCTTTTGTTTCAATTCCTCATCAACTCTTCTCTTCTCTCATCCAACAAACTCTTTCAACAAACCAACAACCCTTACATTAATTCACAATGGCTCCTATTCCCAAGACTCAAAAAGCTATGGTCGCTGAGGCCGCCAACGGTGCCCTCAACATCAAGGAGGTTCCCGTCCCCGAGTGCGGCTCTGATGAGCTCCTCGTCCACCTCAAGTACTCCGGTGCCTGCCACTCTGACCTCCACGCCTGGAAGGCCGACTGGCCCTTCCCCATTGAGTTCCCCCTCATTGGTGGCCACGAGGGTTCTGGTTACGTTGCCGCTGTCGGTGAGAACGTCACCGGCTGGAAGGTCGGTGACGCCGCCGGTGTCAAGTGGGTCAACGGTACCTGCCTCGACTGCTCCTTCTGCCTCCAGGGCCACGACGGTCTCTGCAAGGGTGCTAGATACTCTGGTTTCACTCACAGCGGTACTTTCCAGGAGTACTGCACCGTGAAGGCTGCCCACGCCGCTCACATTCCCGAGGGTGTCGACCTCGCCGAGGCTGCCCCCGTCCTCTGTGCTGGTATCACCGTCTACAAGGCCTGCAGACAGACTGACGCCAAGGCTGGTGACACCGTTGTCATTACCGGTGCCGGTGGTGGTCTCGGAACTCTCGCTGTCCAGTACGCCAAGGCTCTTGGTTTCATTGTCATTGGTGTCGACTCTGGTGACGCCAAGGAGAAGCTCTTCAAGGAGCTCGGCGGTGACGTTTTCGTTGACTTCAAGACCGACGACATCACCAAGAAGATTCTCGAGAACACCAAGGGTGGTGAGGGTGCCAACGCTGTCATCCACGTTGCCGTCTCTGAGAAGGCCATTGGCACTTCCCTCGAGTACGTCCGCTCTGCCGGTACTGTTGTCCTCGTCGGCCTCCCCGCTGACGCCATGGTCCACTCTCAAGTTTTCTCTCACGTCCTCCGCCAGATCACCATCCGTGGTTCCCTTGTCGGCAACCGTAAGGACACTGAGGAGGCCCTTGACTTTGTCCGCCGTGGCCTTGTCAAGACCCCCTACAAGGTTGTCCCCATGTCTGACCTCAAGAAGGTCTACGACCTCATGGAGGCTGGCCAGATTGTCGGTCGCTACGTCCTTGACGTTACCAAATAAGCATTTGGTACAAGCCCATTTCCAAACACCGCTTTGGATTGTATAAAATTATAATTTTGTAATGATGATGACACTGAATGATGAGAAAAAAAAATAGTTTTTTTAAAGAATTACCTTGGTTCATATTTTCAAAAATTAGTCTAGCTAAAATCGTAGCCCATTAACACTTTACAGAGAATTTCAAGGGTTCTCTTTTTGCCTCATTTCCAATTCAGTAATTAAAAACCCCCACCGATTCACGTGAGCCTGAGCCCAGGAAAGGACAACAAATGCCCCTCTTTCCTCTTTCGGTAATCATCCATGATTTTCTTCCCACGCCCCCACCATCCCATCTCTATTTGAATTTCAAAAACGCCAAAAACTTGTAATTCAAAGTAATCAATATTTCTTTCACGTCTGGGTTTTTGAAAACAGAGTGGAACGGGTAAGACGGAACAATATAATTTCGATCAACAACAAAACTTCATTGAACCCTGGTCTCCCTTGTTGATAAGAGTTTGTTTGCCGTAAAGTATCCGGAGCCGGTATTGCCCTTGTGGTGGCCAATTCAGCAACTTTGACAAGGCGTATAGTAATGCGGTAGTGCATACTTTGGCCAGCACGATCTTGCTGGTCTAGCATACTTGTGGCAGTCAAGTTATTGATGTGAGACGGGTTCTCGAACTCGTTGGCCTTGCTGTATTATATAATACATATGCACAATATCTGTAATTACTTAGTTATGCTTTGGCCAACCTTAATTCATTACGCGGCTGTGCATTACAAAATTACATAATCAAGACAAGATTATAAAGGGACCCTGCAAACCATTGTGAATTTCTATTCCATTTTGGCCCCCTTAGTTCACTTGTTTACAAGGACATTTGACTATCAATTATACTTGAATGAGAGGCAATGAGCAGGAAAATTATTAGTCCGAAGAACGGAAAAATTGGCGTTTGTGAAAGATAATCATCGTGTATTATTGCCAATATATTTGCTTGTTCGGATTAATTAAATAGAAAGGAGGTACAAACTAGAAATTAAAGTTTGGATTAACGAATGTGTAATCCCGTTCCAACTGTGTAATTACAATGAAGCCTGGATAGAAAAAAAGTAATTAACAGTAAGTTGGATAAAATATTGTTTGTACCTTGGAAGTTGTTTGCTGTAGGTTACCGGTTAATTGATTTACATTTCGAAGGGAGGTTAATAAAGGTACAAACACACAAACAAACTAAATTAATTCACGACCAACAAGTAAACCAAACCAGAATATATATAAAAACAGGATAATAGTCTACATGTAATCAATTGTTTAATTTAGGTTGCTGGTTTCAATTTACAAACAATCGAGCTATAACTAACAAGTCACCATTCTGGAGACAATATTAACAAAACGAATAACTTATTCAAACTAACCGGAATAAATATAACGAATTCCAAACAGCACAACTTATTGAAATTAAGTAAACATTGCAATAGAAAAAAGTAAACAAAACAGAAAACAGAACTAGATAGATTGAAGCAAACCAAACTATTTTCATGAGATTTGCGACAACCAAACAACGTTGTTTTTTTATAAAAAACAACTGTTTCCAAATCAAATTATAAACTAGACTGTAAATAGATTTTTGTTTATTTGGAAAATGGTATCAAACAAAGGAAATAGCTAAATCAAAATTTGTCTAGTCGAGTTAAGCAAATCCTCGTTTATAATTCCTGATTAATTTTTTGCTCGTTTATGTTCAACGCAATTTGAAACCCCGTATTTGTAAAAATTGGTCAAAAGCTGGGGTATATAAAAATGACAAAAAAAAAAAAAAGTGAATGGGTTTTCTGAGTGTGATCTTGAAGAAACAAAAATTATTGAGCAAAATGAAACCTGAAAAGTACAATCCAGATAAAAAAAAGGAAGTATGCAGTAAATCCGTCAGAATACTAGACCTCGAGTATCTTTTAGCTATTTCGGCGGTTGCGCTAGTTAGTGGTGTATTCGGTGTTGATTAATTTGCAAAACGGCTCAAATTGGACTTTTGAATAATATTGTTTTCAGCGCTGGAAATAATTCATTTTTTTATATCATCATCTATTACTATCATCAAGAATATTTTTTTCGTGCTTTCGATTTATTTCATCTCGTCGCTGCATCTTAATTTTATCGTCATCGTTGTCATCATCGTTGTCGTCATCGTATTGTTTCATTTTTTTTTTTTTTTCGTGCTGTTATGTAGCAACAAAACTGGAAAGTTTGAAAACTGGATTTATTTGGAAATGTCAAGGACAATGCGGCCGGCGACCTGGCCAGACTCCAAAAGGTCGTAGACTTTCTTCAGCTCAGAGAGACCCGCAATCTTGTAAGGAGTTCTGACAAGACCGCGGCGGACAAAGTCGAGGGCCTCCTCAGTGTCCTTGCGGTTGCCAACAAGGGAACCACGGATGGTGATTTGGCAGAGAACGTGGGAGAAAACTTGAGAGTGGACCACGGCGTCAGCAGGGAGACCGACAAGGACAATGGTACCGGCAGGGCGGACGTACTCAAGAGAGTTTTCAATGGCCTTTTCGGAAACAGCCAAGTGAATGACAGCGTTGGCACCCTCATTGTTCTTGGTGTTTTCCAAAACCTTCTTGGTAATGTCGTCTGTCTTGAAGTCAACAAAAACGTCACCACCGAGCTCCTTGAATAGCTTGCGCTTAGAGTCACCAGAGTCGATACCAATGACAATGAAGCCGAGGGCCTTGGCGTACTGGACAGCGTAGGTTCCAAGACCGCCACCGGCACCAGTGACAACAACAGTGTCACCAGCCTTGGCGCCACTTTGAATGCAGGCCTTGTAACCACTGATACCAGCGCAGAGAACAGGGGCAGCCTCAGCGAGGTCCACACCCTCGGGAATGTGAGCGGCGTGGGCGGCCTTGACAGTAGCGTACTCCTGGAAAGTACCGCTGTGAGTGAAACCAGAGTATCTAGCACCCTTGCAAAGACCATCATGGCCCTGAAGACAGAATCCACAGTCCAAACAAGTACCGTTGACCCACTTGATACCAGCTGCGTCACCAACCTTCCAGCCGGTGACGTTCTCACCGACAGCGGCAACGTAGCCAGAACCCTCGTGGCCACCAATGAGGGGGAACTCAATGGGGAAGGGCCAGTCGGCCTTCCAGGCGTGGAGGTCAGAGTGGCAGGCACCGGAGTACTTGAGGTGGACGAGGAGCTCATCAGAGCCGCACTCGGGGACGGGAACCTCCTTGAGGTTCAGAGCACCGTTAGACGCCTCAGCGACCATAGCCTTTTGAGTCTTGGGAATAGGAGCCATTGTAAACTTGTTGGGTGATGTATCAAGATGAGCTGGAGGGTTGAATTGAAGAAAGAAGAGAGGATGATGAATAAAAAAAAAACACAGAATTTAGACGAAATCTGCTAGATATTTATATTCAAACAATTTTCAAAATAGCGCTGAAGTTTTGTTATAAATGAAATTATGCGGAGGCTAAAAGTACTAATGGCAGTATTTTTTTTGTGTGCTCATGGAGAGTATTGTGCCAACAAGGACCGCACAAAATACCTTTAATTCCCCTCTTTATTTTGCTAGTATAGCGTCAATACGTGGTATAAAAAATAACAATAGCGTGGTGTTATCGCGCTTTGATGAGGGCTAGCGGAGACCTTTGGGTTTGAAAGGAGAGGTAGCTGGAAGGTGTGCTTGAGAGCGTCGGAGATTAATATCCCACAGGACTTTTGCTCTACCTTGCCCAAAATTGAAAATTCAGTGGTTAGCCTAACTGCCGTTGCAAGTCCAACTTGGCAGTGGCTGAACGCTTGACGTCTATACTGGTTGGATAGCTTTGGCTTAGGCTACTCTCGGGCTGCCTCAACATTTCCGCTTTTGTTATTACAGTTCAAACGCCAGCACGCATTGTATTCAGCTTTCAACTTGTCTATAGTTGAATGATTTTATAAACTATGTAATGCCGTAGAGTGCAGCTAACAAATGCAATGAGGCATGCCTTCCAATAAATGTAGCTAAAACGGCAAAGAATAATGCAGGACCGTTTATTCCTGTATAATTGTAAGAGAGGTCCCCTTAATTTACCAGTTGAAGCAAAATAACAAATTTGTCGGATGTTCCAGTGAAAAACCCCCTCGGCTGATCAGTTACCCTCAACTCGGTTTTCATCGCCATGCACTCTCAGTGACACGGTGAAATTTAGAGCGGGCTTTGGGTTTTGTGCTGAAAGAAAGTAGGAGCCCAAAACTCGAGAAGTGTATCTTGCAAATTGCACTGACTTAGAAACCAGGTCGTCCGTTGCTCGTTGCACGTTTGTCGGTCACGATTTTTTCTATCTCAGCACGATGCATACCATGATACTCTTGGGACGGCTCAAGTTTTCCATGAATTATTTTTCTTGGTTTTCCTTAGTGCTTGTAATTGATATGGCATTTTAGCACTTGTTTGGATGTCCGCGGAGAATTGCAAAAAAAAAAAAAAAAAAAAAAAAAAAAAAAAAAAAAAAAAAAAAAAAAAAAAAAAAAAAAAAAAAAAAAAAAAAAAAAAAAAAACCAAAAAAACAAGAGCTTGTTTTACTGAATTTACATTGGCCGAAAAAAGACACACAACACCAACACATAGCACACATCAGTAAGATATCCCGCTTTGACATCGAGTGTGGGGTAGTTCGGTCATGTTATGAGAACAAGCCGTAAATAAGAATTCGGCGCTAGATATCCTTCGTTTGTGTCCCGCTATAGATCAGACGCTATTGAACGTTGATGTCTTCCTTCATCCATCCGTTATTTCTTGATCAATTACTTTAGATACCACTGCAATGAGCATTCAAGTAATATTGAATGTTTCATTTGAAGACGTGAGTGAATGGTAAGGTTGTCATTGGCAGCGCATGAAGCGATGGACAAGACTCCTGAGTACCGCCCCTCAGCAATAGAGTTGCGTATGTGCCAGCAACATTCTACCCCACTAGACTTGCTTTTGTAAATGCTTGTAGCTACCGGATCTAAAAAACAGATGGCACCTTAGCTCGGTTAGTTCTATCCGAAAGAACTTTATCGTGATTCTGCGCTTGTTTGTAATTCTGTTTTGAGATGATTGATGAGTAAAACTTACACTCTGCCCCTCCTTCTCGGTCAAATCCAACGCACACCATTGTGTAAAAAAAAACATCACTCCAAGTTTGTTTCATGTGTGAATGCTACTTGGGACCGTGTCCTATGTTACCGCCTTTGTTAACTAGCCTCCGAAGCCATGAATAAGCCACAAATGTTCATACCTACTGATAGATGACTATTAGATACTCGGCTAAATCACAAGAACATTGAATTTTCTGGAGACTGGCTTCCCCGAGTCCCCGACCTGGGATCAACTGCCAAGTTCTAGTCAAGCCAGACGGCTCGTTTGTGCCCGGCCGAGATTAAGCGCACTCTGGCATGGGTGCGACTAGCCTCGGTTTCGCGCACGTAAAGGACTGATAGTTAGATCATACTTGACCGCGAACGCTTTTACACGCTGTTTGTGTGAGATTGATTCTACTTATCGTCGCTCCGTCTTCTATCAAGTTTGGAATGATTATGTGGCCGTGACAAATCCACCACCACTACTGCCATTATTTTCATTGATCTAACTATGTGCGTTTGTAGTATTTCGTGGAGGTGCCAATGTTTGCTTCAGCTATCATTACGGGCAGAGCGTAACTTCTAATGTGCTGCTTACACTGTCGGGTTATGACTGCCGTGTTGCTGTTGGCAGGGCTCGTTGCTAAACGAAAGCGTGATCAAGAGGTTTTGCGGCGAACAAACAACCAACCGACTGCTTAGTAAGCTTTGTCCACGGCGGTAAACCAGAACAAAAGGAACGCCTAGCTCAGGGCCAAGGCAGCCGCCCCAGAGTCGCGTAGACTTGTCAAGACTGATAGCTAAGTGTGCTGTAATCAGAGATTTGGTTGTTGTGGCTTCATGGAATGGCCACCGCTCCATTTGTATCAAGTCAAGCACACAGTTCAATAGAGTTACGAATGGCTCCTCTTTAACTAATTAACTTACTAACTGCGACTCAGAGCTAAGGAGGCAAGAGGCGCCAGCTCATTCAGATATCTTTTTGGAAGCGGGCCATGCCAGTGTCGTCCGAATTGACTACGAACCACAAAACACGCCATTGAACCCAGTTGTAATTACCAAGAGGCCTTCCCAAAGATCAATAGAGCTGGAGAGGGGCAAATCGTCGCATCTGATCTGATGGGAAGGAGTTTTTGAGTTTTTGCACAACGGAAACTAAGATCCGAACTAAAAAGCATTTAAATAAATCTCGGCAAGAAGGTTTAGCTAACGCCATTACGGAAAAAAAAAAACTCTTACCAAAGTGCATAATTATGCGTCATCTCCGATCACCAAGACTTCCTAGCGGGTATATGATTACTAACAGACCAAGCAAGAGTTCTTCAACTAACGTATCTGGACACTCATTGCCGCACCCCATTTCGAGTTCACTATAGATTGATAACCTTACACTTTCTATTTCCCAATCCATCAAAATTTGTAATCAAATGTTGATTACATAATACTTAAAAATTTTACACAGTAAAATTTCAATTTATTAGTAATCACTTGCTGTACAAGTGCACCAATGTAGTAATTCGGGGCCGACGAAGTGTCCAGATACGTTACCATCTCAAGCAAGTACTTTAACTGCACACTTTTAAGCCTCGGCAAGGTCTGGTATCTCTGGCCGTGGATGAGCTAAGGCTTTGGTCAACATACTGCAAACCATTAACCTTTTCTACAAACCTAATAGACAGGCGAAGCTGACTGACTGTATGAGACGCCCTTTTGACCAAGTAGGCTTTTTACTATGGACAGAGATAGAATCTCTTTGTTTGTGGTTTCAAAAATTGATGTTGTACAATCATCTATCTGGATTGTATAATTTTTTTCTTCTTGTAATACTCAGTTTTTAGAGCAGCACAAAACCAAGGTTTTCCTTCTATAGAATTTCTCAAGAACAAAAACACCATCAAAAAAGCGTTGAAGTGACATGTTCAAACTCAAGAAAGCACGTTTGAAAGAACACAAAAAGAGATGGAGACTCTCAGTCTTGGTCCTATACCAGTGTATCACGTAGAGACACGAGCCATCAGCGTTATATTTGTGCTCCATTCTCACAACCGAAGATTGTTGAACATCAGCACCGACTGCACATGATATTACTCGTGTAAGTAAACACTGTCATAAAATAAGCATATGTTTTCCTTGCGATTGTTGAATTTCAAAATTGATGAGTGGAGTTGGCAGAAACGTTTTCGGCGAAATCAAATTTAAACTCGGGGTTTTTTTTGTTTCCTCTACTTCACTACCAGGCTTCACTATGCCTCATTATATGTATCTTAAACTTGCGACCAGCTTGTTGCATATATGGCATTCGAAAAAGTCAATTCATGGCTTTCTCCATAATTTTAGTTACGTCGTTACCGTTAACTATTGGAATTGACACCTCACAAGTTATATAAATTCTTCCATAAGCCATCCAATATGCAGATTCACCAAAATAGGTTCTTGTACTGGGGATGTCTGCTTGCAAGCAGACTTGTCGCCAATTTCTAAAAATCAAACCTGCGAATCGCTCTTGACACTCGAATATCTACGTTGATGTTTCCTTCTAATTTCCTCAGTCATGAATGTACCTAAATTAAAACTTTTGCTTAATGAAAAAATACCCTTTCACTTGAAGATATTTTGCAAGTACAAATGTAAATTTTGTAAGACGGCGCTTGACTCCTGTTACGATCTTTGCCGGCACCACGCATCTTATCAGATCTACACTTTAGGCGAGCAGTTTTCAGAAGACTAGATCTATATATGACATGTATCATGACATTAAGGCGACACTTTTTCTGCGATCGTGAATGAGATATGGTGTTCTGTTACGATAGTGCTAGGCGGATCTTAGTGATCTAGTATGGAGTCCACGATGGGGCTGGCATCTTTTCTGCAGTCTAATTGGTTATCTTATTCTATGCATCCAATTGGTCACATTCTGTTGTCTGGTTTTGTTTATATAACCCCCTTCTCCCACCTGGCTTTTACCACGACCCACGACTGGAAATTACCTTAACATCTTTTAACATGTCATAGTTAGCACTTGGCCCAATGGAAAAGGGATCATACCCAACGTGGCTGGATATCCTTTTGGTAACCTTCTCTAGCACGGCTAACCCAAGAATGAACGGATTTGATCAAATGATACGGCTGTAATAATGAAATACGCACAGGTCAAGTGACTTGATAATGTCTCGTCTAGAGAGAATCTGATAGATGTTGAGCTGTTCCGCAGCGAGGTCTTCCGGCCAGCCAGAAAGTCTGTACAATTGAAATTGTGCAGCTGGCGTTACAGATGTCAAAAAGCAGGTGTAAAATAAGAGAGAGAGAGAGAAGTTACGAGGAAGTTACGAGGGTCTGTAGACCTATCAGGAGCAAGTGAAGCTATGATTGTTCGTATGGGTTACCTTATAATAGTTGACTACATGATGATTTGATCAGAGCTATTTGTGCCCGCTTTAGTAACCAACATTTTAGTGTCTCGGATAAAGCTGAAAGAGGTGGCCTAAAGATGCGCACAACTGTGATATTCTTAGAAGATTCAGTCTGCCTGTTGCCTGTGCCAATTATTAATTGATACAAAAGTATTAAAGACGCAGTCAGACCCAATCCTTTACATAGGCTGAGATCTGGATTAGCTGTCATCAGCAACTTACTAGCCACCGTTTTGCCCAAACCCTATGGCGTGCAATGACTGATTGTTATATAGTGATATCATTAACAGTTGGTGAATTAGTAAGTAAAAAGTATTAGTGCAGATTGTGACTGGGCACTGGAACACGAGATTCAATTCAATCAAGAAGTCCACTGTATGTACTTACAATAGAGCTGAAAGTTGACGTGGATTTGCATCAATATTATTTGCTGAAGTCAGTTTTTGTTGTTACCCGTTGTAACGTGACTAGCCAGGCTGTGTCAACTAGACCTGTTTATAGTGATGTAGCAACAGTCTACGATATGAGCCCATTGAGGTTATCAGATCTGATTTATAGGCAAAACCGGGGTCATTTTGCAACTGGGCATCTTCAATCACCATCTTGACTGAGCGAAGACGCTCTGGTTTCGATTTACTTTCAACTACACCAGATAATTATTAATGAGCAAGGATGGGGAAAAAGTATAAAACTCAGCTCAAGCCACATCCTCCTGAACTTCAACTTCATTTCAGTTTCCATTTCTTGTTGTTTCTTTGCTTGTCCTTTTGATTTTAGGTCCCTTTGCTCAGGTTCTCTTGTTTTGTGACTTCAAGTGCACTATATTTATAGCTTCACAGTTCACGACGATAGTGCTTGTCCACTCCATTCATTAGCATTGCCTCTTGATTTCTACCTCGATTTCTAATATACGCCCACAGTGCTTTCTGGTCAATAGCCACTTATACGAGCGACATCAGCATATTCAATTATGTGCCAGGCATTTGTTGACAACATGACCGCGGAAGAACGACCCTTCCTTGATTCGCCCAACGGCAACGCCGACGAATCGCCACCGATGTATCACGAGTTCCACTTGACGTCCAGGGTCCCTAGCAAAGACACCAAGTTTATACCAGTCCCTTTGAACTTTTCCATTCCCGGAGAAAATTATAAACCAGCTGATCCGTTAGATCCGCCGCCGCCCCAGTTTTTCCGTGAGCCGACGTTTGAAAAGTTGGAATGTTTAATATGGACGGCCAATTTGCAGTAGGAACAGCAGCTGCAGGTACCGAAAAACGGGCCGCTGCTGCCTGTGCGCGTCTTTGCATTATGCCGGGATCTTTGTCAGGGCGTTGTTCCGGTCTACCCCGTGGCTATGGCCGTGCGTGATGTGTTTCAAGAGGACTGGATTCGGTTCATGAGAGACCTTGTAGTATGCGCCCGCTACCCAGAATCATCAGGCTCGTCCCCACCTATGGAGAACGAAAAAGCACACAGTGGCAATTACACCTCGTCACATTCTAAATCAAAGCTCTTTGCAGCCCCCTCTGGTCTCCCGTCTTTCTTCAAGAGTCAAGGCAGCCCACCATACCCCAAGGCAGACCGGCTGATAGAGCTTTGGAACAAGTGCTTTTTTGAGCCGCGCGGGATTCATGTGGATTTGCAAGAGTGCAGGACCGATCCAAAGTTGGTCTTTGATTTTTGCTATAACTTTAAAAACCTGAAGGGCAAAATCAAGTTTTAGGAGCACTTCTAATATTATATTTATTGCATTGATATACAGAGTTTCATAAAGGATTTTTTAATCTGATTCTGCGAGTTGAACAGCCGTTCAGCAATATGAAAATACGAATTATTTTGTAGGAAGGCCTGATAGAGGGATACCTCAAGCTAGGTACCTACCGTTCGAATCAACGATGGACATTCTATGTGAGAGAACGACACAAACGCAACTTGACAGCGACAAATGAGTTGAAAGTAGGTCGTATTACTGGCCAAAGTTCAAGCTCACACCCAAATACCAGAAAAAGGCAAGGTCCTATGTTACTGTAAAGTTTTGAGTTTCATAAAAGTAAAATTTACAACTTACTTTAATCGGTACTAACGTGCAACAAAGGCCTATTGTTTCCCAGTTAGATAGCCTTTTGCTAAAAAAAGAAAGCTAGCATTGTACAGGACTGCACCAAACGCCTACTTAGGCAGCTGCAGCTAAAAGCAGCTGGACATTGAATGAACACAAAATTAAGATTTAATAAAAGCAAGTAACTATAGGCCTTTGGGTTTGTGCAGCACTCTACCTATTCACATAGTTCGATGCAAAAAAGGTTTTCTATGGGAATCAAGTCATTCTTTTGGCAACTCGAGACAAAAATTTTAACGCACTTACCTATACTTACCTATATTCATATAGCAACAGCTGCAGACTTATACCACCGCTTGCTTAAAAGTAAAGTGGCCTCTTAAAATGAAACCTTGACGATTTCCAAAAGATATATAAAGAGGGTTCAAGTCCCCTGGATTTAATTTTTTTCTTCATCTCTCATCTCCTCAATCATTCTTGACGTGACTTTGAAAGATATTCTGAATATCAGTTTCCATAGCTTGAATACCCGCTTTTCATTAGCTACCAATACCCAGCAACATTTGAATAACAACATTCACTTGAAAGACAATACTTGTTTTTCAATATACCTACTGTTAGTACTCAAATACCCTTAATCAATACCTTAACAATGATCCACAACGGTTCCGCTTACAGCACCAAACTGGCCACTATCCTCGAGAGCTCCGAGGAGTACCAGGAACCCTTTGAGGTTGTTGCCGTCCGCAACTTGTCCGTCAGCAGCACCTCAACTGTGGCCAGCCATGGACATCAGACTCTTTTCCCCCAAACCGCTGAAAAGACTCTCTCAGTCAGATTTTTGGACAGCGTCAAGCCTTTCCAGGACCCCTTTGACGACCAAACCAGCAGCAACAGTATTGACCCCATTGAAAAGCGCATCACTTTCCTCCGCAAACGCCATGCCGAGCTCCAGACCGACTGCGCCATGAACTGCGCTATCCAGCTGCGTGCTCACTACTTGCGCACCAAGCACAATCCCGAGCTTGCTGCTAGGGAGCGCCAGCTGGACAAGGAGGCTGAGCAAGAAAAGACCACCTTTAGACGTATTCTTGGAGACAAGCACCCAGTCTCCAAAGGCAGGAGAGTGGTGAACAGCGTGAAGCGTGTATTTTGCAAGACCTTGGAGAACTAATCTTTTGGGATCTTTTGGCCTGTGTGTCTCCTTTAATTATTTGGCGTTTGTGTTTTTGTCCACTCTGTGTTTTTTGTATCTCATTTCTAAATTTAATTTCATTCTTTTATTTATTTATTTGATACATGGTTGTGATAAGACATAGGTAACTTTGAAAAAGTATTGGCTCGCGGTGTAGCCGGTTCAAGCTGGTCATCCCTAAAATGATGGAGTAATTCACAGTAGTGGGTCCTTGTACATACACGCAATTTAGGCACAATGTAGGCACAATAACCTATATGCAAGATCACTAGGTCCGCCAAGAACTATTGTAATAATTTCATTTTTTCTGAGGTAAGGTCCTCAACATATATCGCCTTGCAATATCTTGCAATACTTAAAACTTGTACTTAGTAGGTAAGGGGTTGTTCGAACAATATAAAATTTATATTAGGGCTATAAGCTCAGTTACACAAAAACTAATAATTGATGATCATGACAACAGTGCAAATGTTTGAAAGAAAAATCAAGTAATAGAGCGCATGGGGATCTTTCCAGGGTTTAAAAGCTCTGATCTTTTTCGCTGGCCAGCGGCGTTCAATCTGGTTTTCTTCAAGCCTCAAGACTAGTACTGTACGTCTTCTAAATCTCCAACTAAGGTCTTCATGTCTTCATGTCTTCATCTTCAAATTCTTCAAAGATGGGTCTCATATCATGATCTTCAACCTCCTCAAAGACTGATTTCATGTCATCATCTTCAGGCTCCTCACCAGAAAATTTGACGCAGAGATTGCCAAAATCTTCAGATAGCAAGCGCATGAATTTGCTGCTCAGAGGCCTACCAGCTTGAGCAAAGCTCTCGCCATTGATTTCCTGGATATAGGAAAACTCAGATCCACAATCAGAATCAGAGTCGAAATCAGAGTCAGAACCACTCCACTCACTGGCTGTATCATAATGGTTATTCAAGCAAGTAGGACTAAGGGCATCAATTTTGAGCGCTTTAAAAAGTGTGGAAATGTCAGGGTTGGGCTGGCCTTTGGCGGAGACCATGTGGGAAACCAAAGGATGAACACCACCATTTGCAATGATGTGGGGAATGTCCTGCATTCCCTCAGGAATACAAACGTTGCTGCTCAAAGCAAAGCTGGAATCAGTAAAATGGAAAATAGCCATTGTTGATAAAATCAGAGTGAGCTTGAAACAAGTTTTTTTTGTAGGTGTGGATTTTGATAAGAAGAAAGTAATTCAAAAAGAATGGGGATAGCACTCGTATTTATATTCTTAGTTCAGTATGTAAAAAGGCGTTCATTGCATCCTATAACTTTTTTATTGAAGCTTAATCATTAACAGGCAAGTATAGAAACAAGTAGTTGATGTACCTTCCTCGTTGCAGAAGTGCGTCGAAACACACAGTTCCATATTAATTACCAGCCAAACTGTTTACAGTTTCATTCACACTATATAACCATTAGCTAGTATTTATATTTACTGCAATATTAAACTCTCCAGTTTTACAAAAGTGTATTTGACGCTACCGTTTCAAATTTTATAAACAGTAACTTGTGCTTTTGCTGTTTCTGTAGTTGGACGACCTGCTGCAGAAAGAATCCTTCAAAACAATCAATTGTTCAAAATTTACATTTCACTGGGGAAAGTGTAGCAGAAATCAACCAAATTGTGAATGAAAGTATAATCTAAGTTTATTAAGACCAAGGAATCATACATTAAGATTTTGAGCAGCCATCTACCTTTCCGCGTAGCTGAATTATCATTTTTTGGCAACTCCAGACAAAACTCATAATGAACTTACCTATACTTGCCTAATTCCAGGCAGCAACAGCTGCAGACGCCATACCAACGTTTGCTTAACAGTAAAAATGGCGTCTTGAAATGAAACCTTGATGATTTTCGAAAGATATATAAAGAGGGCTAAAGTCCCCTGGATCCCTTTTTTTTTGGTCATCTCTCATCTCTTCAAACTCTTTTGACTTGACTTTGAAAGATGTCTTGAATACCCGTTTTCATCAGCAACCAATACCCAGCTACACTTGAATAGCTCATTTACTGTATCATTTGAAAGGCAATAGCTGGTTTTTCATTATATCCATTTTGATTACTCAAATACCCTGTATCATACCTCATCAATGATCCACAACGGTTCCGCTTACAGCACCAAACTGGCCACTATCCTCGAGTGCTCCGAGGAGTACAAGAAGCCCTTTGAGGTTGTTGCCGTCCGCAACTTGTCCGTCAGCAGCACCTCAACTGTGGCCAGCCATGGACATCAGACTCTTTTCCCCCAAACCGCTGAAAAGACTCTCTCAGTCAGATTTTTGGACAGCGTTAAGCCGTTCCAGGACCCCTTTGACGACCAAACCAGCAGCAACAGTATTGACCCCATTGAAAAGCGCATCACTTTCCTCCGCAAACGCCATGCCGAGCTCCAGACCGACTGCGCCATGAACTGCGCTATCCAGCTCCGTGCTCATTACTTGCGCACCAAGCACAATCCTGAACTGGCTGCCATGGAGCGCCAGCTGGACAAGGAGGCCGAGCAAGAGAAGACTAAGTTTAGACGGATCTTGGGCGGCAAACACCCAGTCTCGAGGGGGAGAAAAGTGGTGAACTGCGTGAAGCGTGTGTTCTGCAAGACCTTGGAGAACTAAACTTTTGGGGTCTTTTGGCGTGCTTCATTTATTTATTTGACGTTTGTATTTTTTTTAATTTCGTATCCTTGTGACATTCAATTTGATTTTATTTTATCATTATTTTCATGTACAGCTGCATAATTGTCTCGGATGTTGAATGGGCAATACTCTGAATGGTTACTTAGACCGCTATGTTCCCGCATGACAGGCGATTTTTAGGCGATTTTTATCAGTCAATGTATGGCCAAAAACTAAACAGCTGTTGCTCGGCCTCTTGGGAGTATTCTCACACAGTGGTTGCGCTTGCACTAGCCTCACCGTCAAAAAAACACAAATGAGTGTACCTATATGCCATCGATCTTGCCTGTAGTTACTGTAGTCTACTCGGTTAATTAATTAATCGTTCCATTTTCGACGCCTCGGTAGGGGCACTGTTTACATAATTAATCTAACACCATAGAAAAAATTGAAATCGATGTTTGCATTCATTGCTTCACCGCTCAACGCAGACTGCGCATTTACGCAAGGAAACTAGGGAAAACCCGTTCGGGAAACCCCAGCTCAGTGCTGCGGAGGAGTTAGGCTGCTGGTTTGGGCCTGCCCCTGTGTTTGGGTGCCCGCGAGGTGACTGAAGAAGTTTCTCAGTCTGTCCAACCCCCCAGCTGTGGATACGAGGCTTTCAAAATCTCGTTCGTTTTGGATGTGTGCTTCTCTGGCTTCTTGGTACTTGGGACAGTCGAAGAGTACGTGCGATGGGGTCTCTGAGGATTGACAGGATGAGCACATCCCGTCTCCTATGTTGAACCTCCGTTTGAGGAATGACGCAGTCAGTGAATGACCGCTGCGGAACTGGATCATGCGACTCAAGACTGCTCTTGTGCCTGTCATGTCCTTATACAGGGGTAGTTCCGGCAACTTGCCCCCAGTCTACTCGGTTCCTAAGCCTGACCTGTCCCAAGTTCCTGACCCATATTGCAACCTCTACTAAATCTGAATCTATTATGTAATCATTTGGGATCACTCGTAATCATTAATAAGCAGAGTTTATTTTGTACACCTCTAGCTTTCTGAGCCAAGCCCATATTGTTGCAACTGCATGCTTCATAGAACAGATATGCCACGTGTGTGTTGCATCCAGCTTATTTGTCTGTGTTCAAAGCTCTGTGAAGCAAGTTTCGTACAGTTGCTAAGTTAGTTTTTACATGAGCGTGCCATTTTTGGGTCCTAACTGCAAGCAGGCACACAGTGTGTTGCCTAACATTTTACCTAATTCCCCAGTTTTGATCGATAATGTCAGTGGCGCTGTAGACGAGTTACCTGGCACGTTTGTATACAACTCTTTCTCGGTTCTTGTGCCAAACAAACCCGGCTCTTTTCAGCAACGGAGCTCGTTCTTTTTCTGGCGGGGATTCTCGGAGGGAAGGGCCTGGGCTTGCTCTTGGTAATGGGCTGCCGGAGACTCGGTCAAAGAAACCAAAAAAAAAAAAAAAAAAACACTTCCACGTTCTTCTTTTAGTTTTTTTTTTTTTTTTTTTTTTGGCCTTGCCCAGGCTTTTGCCCCGGATATCACAGGGCGAGCACGTTGAGAACTGTCATTGTACCGTACCAAAAAACACCGGTGATATCAAGATCAGGCCGCCGAGGTCGGTTGGACCGCCTATTACAGATGGAGACTTGATGCTGGAAGTGCTGGTAGAGACTCTTGACCTAGACCGGGCCTAGCAAGAATTGTTGCTTGACTTGATAGCAGCCATTTCGGCGTTGACATTGCGTGTTAGCGGTGAGTTGGTCTCATGAAGTCAAGCTTTCAGACATCCTAGACCCGGAGCGTATATTTGAGCCAATGGGAATTTAGAAAAGAAAGTGCCAAAAGTGCCGTGAATTTCTCCGGCTGACGGCCGAGGTCACATTACTTGATAGATGGCGGGTATAGGTGTCTGGATATCCTGAGCCGTCAAAGCCCAAGATTTGCTTGTCACGCTGGCCAAAAGGAAAGCGCTTGGGAACCAAACCAAGCAAAACCATCAATCATCCCTGCAGTGCGAGAAACGGTCCATCACGGCGGCGTTGCTGGTTGGGGGTGTTGCTGGTATGGCAGATGCTGAGATGTAGACTGGCAGGGGACCGTGTAGTGACTACGGAATAACTTGAACAGGCTGGAACAATAGGACAGGTGTCCCGGCGCGGCTTAGCGCGCTTTCTCGGACTTTTTCAGCTGGCGCCGTTGGCCCTGGTAGCTTCGGTGCCATTGGACCAACACTATAACGGCAGAACGGCGTCTCGGCCTGAAACAGAGATCTCTTTGCGAGGGCCCAAAGCTGCAACGCCCGTCCCCGCAATGCGAGGTGGAGAAGCGAGTAGCCCTGCCCGCGCTGGCCGTGACGAGTCGGGGGGCATTAAGCGAGGGCTATGGCGGTCTCGGGTCGTGATAGTCGAGCGCCAAAACACAAAAACACAAAAACACAAAATGAATTCGAAAACGCTGCGTGGAATTGTCCAGGCCAGCGCGGCAACGGCGTCAGACACTGCGACACGACGCCACAGCAGCGACGTCGGTGACGCTTCTGTGACGCTTCTGTGACACCGCGGACGCCGTGACCAGCGGCAGCCACAGCGCCACGCCCACGCTCTCCTCGGCGACCGTGCCCGAGACCTGGCCCAGCTGGCTGCGACCCCCAGCCTTGCACCCGCTTGACCGTTTGTGCGCCTGTGCGCTTGTGTCGCCGTCCTCCTCCCCCACGGTCTGTAATTTCCGAAGCGCTTGCGGCCTTCTGGCGCAGGCTCTTCCCCACCACCCAGAAACCCTCTGCTCCATACTGCGCTCGCTTTGGGCAATGAGGGGCACTCTCCCTCGCCCGGCGCGCGCTCTCCGATTCGCCTGCCCAGCCCTGCCATGATATCACTCGCCTTGCCTGGGGGCTTTTCAAAACCCCACATTGCCCTTCCTCGAGCATTTCAAAATTATTATAAATATCCGCCTGTTTGTCCCTGGACTCAATTCCTCTTCTCCTTCTCTCTCTATAGTTCTCTTTTTTTTATTATTTGCATTTACAAGAACCTTCACACACACAACCTAATTCACAATGTCTACCGTTCCTGAAACCCAAAAGGCCATGGTTGCCGAGTCCATCAGCGGCCCTCTCGCCATCAAGGAGGTCCCCGTCCCCAAGTGCGGCTCCGACGAGATCCTCGTCAACCTCAAGTACTCCGGTGCCTGCCACTCTGACCTCCACGCCTGGAAGGCCGACTGGCCCTTCCCTGTCGAGTTCCCCCTTATCGGTGGACACGAGGGTACCGGCTACGTTGCTGCTGTAGGTGAGAACGTCACTGGCTGGAAGGTTGGTGACGCAGCTGGTATCAAGTGGGTCAACGGTACCTGCCTCGACTGCTCTTTCTGCCTCCAGGACCACGACGGTCTCTGCAAGAGCGCCAGATTCTCTGGTTTCACTCACGACGGTACCTTCCAGCAGTACGCCACCGTCAAAGCTGCCCACGCCGCTCACATTCCCGATGGTGTCGACCTCGCTGAGGCCGCCCCCGTCCTCTGTGCCGGTATCACCGTCTACAAGGCCCTCAGACAGACCGACGCCATTGCCGGTAACACTGTTGTCCTCACCGGTGCCGGTGGTGGTCTCGGAACTCTTGCCGTCCAGTACGCCAAGGCCCTCGGCCTCATTGTCATTGGTGTCGACACTGGTGACGCCAAGGAGAAGCTCTTCAAGGAGCTCGGCGGTGATGTTTTTGTTGACTTCATGAAGGACGACGTTACCAAGAAGATTCTCGAGAACACCAAGAACGGCGAGGGTGCCCACGCCGTCGTCCACGTTGCTGTCTCTGAGAAGGCCATTGAGACCTCTCTCGAGTACGTTCGTTCTGCCGGTACCATTGTCCTTGTCGGTCTTCCCGCTGGCGCCATGGTCCACTCTCCAGTTTTCTCTCACGTCCTCCGCCAGATCACCATCCGTGGTTCTCTTGTCGGCAACCGTAAGGACACCGAGGAGGCTCTCGACTTTGTCCGCCGTGGCCTTGTCAAGACCCCATACCAGATCATTGGCATGTCCGAACTCAAGAAGGTCTACGACCTCATGGAGGAGGGCAAGGTCGTTGGCCGCTACGTCCTTGACACCTACAAATAAGGTGGCTGCATAATGAAACTATATAATGACCGATCAAGATAGAAAGTAATGAACAATAGCCAAAAGGAACAGTTTTCATGAACACGAAAAGCCAGTAAATCTTATCATAACCAGACAGAGTCCAACTCAGGTTCGTGGTAATTGTCTTTTAGAAGCTTTAGTTGACAGCTAGGCAAAGAAGGAGCCCGCGCTTGTACTGTAATAAACCCCCTGCAATTGGCTCAACTTCTCACCATTTTTCCCTTCGTCCAGTTTCCAATGCCTTCCCCATGGGCATAATACTCAACTACTACTCACAACAAATAAATCAATTTATTTATCGTCGTTGTCGTTGCTGACATTTGTTTCTCTCCGTTTTTTATTGTTTGGCATGGTAACAAAACCCCACACTCCTTATTCAGCTATCCGCATGCACCCCGCTTTCCCTTTCCGGGAAGAGATGTGGTACCAAAAAAATTAAGCTTAGTAAAGTGTTAATAAGACTCTACGGAGGGCCATCTTGGCCCCTCGTCACAAAAAAGCTGACATAAAAGCACATGACTATTACATCAACACTACATTGACACAGTACTTTCCCCGCACTACCGGAAACGGCAGTGATACTTTCCGCTACCCGGTTTGGGATATTTCTGGGTTACATAAGTAATTACTACTACGACTTGCTAGAACAACTTGGAAAAACACGTGACATTATAATAAGTGACCAGAGTAGTATCGTTGTCTGGAAAATATTTGAATAACTACTTATCGATTAATTGATCGAATAATTGATAGCTTGGATAAAAGCTCTGTTCCTTTTTAATAACAGGGTTGAGTTGAAAACTTGTTGACAGTGATTGTAGACACACTTAGCTAGTTGGGTTGGTTGAATGAAGTCCACTAGACCAAAGTTCAAGCGAGTTTATGGATGGGGTTCTCGAAAGCCTGCAAGATTCCTTCTATTGTCTAAACATGGTAAGGCTTTGTTGGTGTACAGTAAAATTTTCATGTCGTTGCATGAAACGATTGTAACTTACTGGTTGGAAAAAAGCAAGTGCTTTTTACGTTTCCCTGATGGCTTGTTGTAGTCGGTTATGGTCACAAGTGCACCTTTGCAGCTATATCATTGGATATTATCTGACTAGTTTTACACAATCAATTGAAATAATTGCATTGAGAATGTTTACACTGATATATGGCTATTTATGTCTACAGTCATGGGCCTATGGCTTAAGCCTTGGTCTCGGCCAGCTTCTTCAACAAATTGATGGAGTCAAATGTGTCGAGGACCATCTTCTCATAAGGAATATACTCAAACTTGAGCTTGTTCTGAGTCTTGCTGCTGTCAAACTTGAAGTACTCGTCAGGCTTGAAAGAGCCAGACTCACCCTCGGTGATGCCCTTTGCCTCCTCGGGGCGGTACTTGTGAAGAGCCTCAACGATTGCCTGGTCAGTGGCCATGCCAGCAATGGGGAGCAGGCGGTTACCATCAAGCGCGTCGTCCTCAAACACGACCACGTGAATTTTTGCAGCATCTCGAACGTCGAGCCATGAGGGGAAAAAGTCCATAAACTTGGTTTCACCCGCTGGAAAGGCCATGGAGTGGTAAAATCCTTCTAACGAAGAACCAAACTTGGGGTACTCGACTTGGTGAATAGCAGGACCAAGGACAAAGGACATGCTGACGGTGGTCAAGCTAAAATTGGGCTTGACAGTCTCGCCAAATTCCCAAAAGGCCTTTTCGGCAAACTTCTTCGAAGCACAGTATGCAACACTGAAGCTTGTAGCAGCCATCTCATAAGTGACAGAATTCCAGTCAGTCTCCGTAACAACAAGGTCGGGGTGCTTAAAGTCAAACACCGGGATAACGGCGGCAACAGAAGGACGTAAGCACAATCCTTCTGACATTCTTGCCATACTTGTGCGCCGCGTTCAAAACTGCCGTGACACCAATAACAGCAGGCTCAACAATACTCTTGACCAAATCATCACTGTCGGGCGTCATGGGGTTTGCAGTGTGCAAAATGTACGCAATGTCGGGGTGCTTTTGAAAAATAACATCAATGGCCTCTGCGCCAGCCAAGTCACCCAGAAGCTCGTACTTGAAGCCAGGGAACTGCTTGGCCACAAAGTCGCCCTTCTGGGACGAGCAAACGGTGCCAACGACTTCGTAGTCTTCAACGAAAAGGCGGTTGACGATGGGGCTGGAAATGAAACCAGACGCGCCAGTAACAGGAACTTTGTTTTTAAGAGCGACAGTCATTGCGATAGTAGATTAAGCGTTTGTATTATCTTTGAAGAGATGATGAGTTGATGTCAGTAAAAACAAGGACTCGGACAGTTCTTTTGACTCTTCTAACAACGGGGTTTGAAATTCATTGACGGCTTTAACTTCAGACTCTTCTTATTCTGTTCTATGGTTATTTCCATATTGTGAGGCCGTTTGTATGACGATGATTGATTGTAGTTTGCATGTTGAAGAAAGAACGGTTTAAAGGTGTTCTGGCGGTTCAACTTATCTTTCCAAAATACTATTTCCGCATTAGGAAAGTTTAACAGTTTCCAAACTCCATGGTGGCTTGCTATAAGTATGGCAAAGACGCTCAAACCTTTGGCAAGATGTGTTGTTGTTGGTCTTTGCGAAGAGAAAAGTGTTATATTTGGCATGAATTAGCGGAGTTTATGAGCATGCGACAAAAATACAAATTAAGCTTCGCGACATTAATTGATACCCCACGACACAATTTAAATCTGTCGACAGCAACTTAGCCAGAATTGTGAACAAGCCCATCGGCCGAGTTAAGCTCTTACTGTAATCATAATTGTCTTGTTTAAGGCAGTCAGAGGTTGGTATGTGATACTTTCATGAGCCATAATACACCTGGGCATTTGCATACAATCAATACAAAAGAGAAGTCAACAAAAAGCTCAATCGAGCAACAAGCGCATTTCAACAGTAATAGACTAAGTAGCATTGCAGCTGAAAATATAAAGGGTTGTACAGTTTATGTTTGCCAAAAAAACTGCATTCTATAGGAAGTGGAAGACAAGGCAATTTGTCACTGCTCGTGCGGCTTCGCGACACAAACTACAAGGAGGAAACCATGATAAGTAATCATGCTGTTATTTTCATATGACGTGATACAAAATAGCGGACACGGGAAAACCAAAGTCATGACCGGAGCAACTGGAGAATTATCGACAGTAATTTGATCAACGACAAAAATGAACAACGGCTTTAACTTTAATCTCGCCCAATGAAAATGCACAACGGCTTTAACTTTAATTTAGCCCAATGAAAATGCACAACCACCTATACTGAGGGTAGTTAGTCCAGAACAAACTTGGCGCAACTTGTCGGCGTAATTCCAGTAGCAAAATTCATGGAACACATACTGCTAAGAGATATCGGAAAAACAATGTTGTAACTAATTAGAGCAGCTCGTACAGACTAAAAAGCCTGATAGGTCAAAGATCGTCGTAGTTTGCTTCCTAGGATACCAAAATCTTGTTTGCTTCCATTCCTCTTACGCTGAAAGGATAATTGATTCTGTATTGTACCATATTACTGTTCGAACGGCGCCCCCTATGTGCAAATATTGACTGATGCAAATGCTATGGAAAACCGTTGGTATTGCTTGGGAGTTATAGCTGAACTCTGGTCTTTGATAGATGTTTGCTTGAATATTCAGCTTTTTCCACTTGGAATTTTAGAGCATAGCATGCAAATTCCTTGGTGAGTGATAACTCCGCTATTGCTTTTGAATATTTTATTGAAGTTGGGGCGATAAGTTTGTAATATTTATTGGAGGTGTTCCCTTCCTTGCAACATAAATATCTACCTCTTCGAGACAACCAGAGATCCCTGAATAGGACAAAATGAGAATTAAACAGAGCTTAATATTTTTACACCTTTTTTATTTTTATTACCACTAGCAATATACCTACATGCCAGTCTTTTCGAAGAAAAAATGCCTTTGCAAACCCTTGGTCTCATTTGAAAGTGTTTACGGAAGCGCCTTTTTTTTCAAAAATAAAAATCAGCAACTTTTGAAAGACTGGCCTGTGCTGTTACCATGGTATAGCATTACCACAAGTAACTTCAACCTGCAAAACTTCATTTGGACAGAAAAAAATCGATGTCCATGCGAAAACATTCGACTTGCGATCCAAGGGCCTGTATGAGGCGTCCCAGTCATAGGCAGCCTTGAAACTACAGACAACAAAGTGAAATCACACAAAAGAGAGAGTTTGAAAGAATCTTTGTGGAGCAACAAGACATGCAAGGCTTGGACAAACTGCAAAACAAATCATACTATCAACAACGCTCCAAAAATGCTCGCTCGCAAATAAGCAAAACCTGTTTACAAGAAAGAACAACTTTGGGCAACAACTTATAGGTTTCAAATTGAAGTGTGTTGAACAATACACTAACACGCGAATACACAGATTTCAGTTACATTGCTACTATGGAATACTCATACATTGTGCTAGATCAAGCCTTGGCTTCAGTGTTGGCCTCAGCCTGCTTCTTCAACAAGTTGATAGAGTCAAAGGTGTCAAGAATCATCTTCTCGTGAGGAATGTACTCAAACTTGAGCTTGCTCTGAGACTTGCTGTTGTCGTACTTGAAGAACTCGCCAGCTTTGAACGAGCCAGGCTCGCCCTTGGTGATGTTTTTGGCCTCCTCGGGGCGGTACTTGTGCAAAACGTCAACAATCTTCTGGTCACCAGCCATACCGGCAATGGGGAGCACACGGGTGCCGTTGAGCTCGTCGCCTTCAAGTGCAGCCAAGTGCACGCGTGCGGCATCGCGAACGTCAATATAAGCAGGGAACCAGTTGAAAAACTCGGCAGAACCGACAGGCAAGGTAATGGCGTGGTAGAAAGGCTGCAAAGACAACTCAAAGTTGGGGAACTGGACTTGGTGGATAATGGGACCGTAAACAAAGGGAAGGTTGACGGTAGTCAGGCTAAACTTGGGCTTGACAGTCTCGCCAAACTCCCAAAAAGCCTTCTCGGAAAACTTCTTGGACGCACCGTACGCGGCCATGAAGTCCGTTGCGGCAATCTCATAAGTGACGGGGTTCCAGTCGGCCTCGGTGACGGTGAGCTTGGGGCTCTTGAGGTCAAACTCAGGCATGATAGCCGCAATGGACGCAGTGAGAATGACTTTCTTGACATTCTTGCCGTATTCGTGGGCCGCGTTTAAAATGGCCTTGACACCAATAACGGCAGGGTCCACAACGGTTTTGATAAAGTCGTCGCTTCCAGGCTTCATGGGGTTGGCAGTGTGCAAAACGTACTCAATGCCGGGGTGCTTTTGGAAAATGGCCTCAATGGCCTCTGCGCCAGCCAAGTCACCCAAAATCTCGTACTTGAAGCCAGGGAACTGCTTGGCCACGAAGTCGCCCTTCTGGGAAGAACGAACGGTGCCAACGACTTCGTAGCCGGCAAAAAAGAGACCGTTGATGATGTGGCTAGCAATAAAACCGGATGCACCAGTGACAAGAATCTTGCTTCCAGGAGTGACAGTCATTTTGGTTGAGAATCGAGTGCTTTAAAAAGAGGAGATGCGTGAATTGATGAGTTGAGAGTTGTAGCTGCGTGGTTTTCAGAAAAACGGGGGTCTGTACCGCCCTTTTGTACTCTTCTCGCAACGAAGGTTAACTCCCTGTCGCTGGATTGAATTACAAATGCTTCTTGCCAAACTGTGTGGCTGTATTCATCCTGTCAGATCTGATGTTTGCTTGCGCTGTGGTTGTTTGAGGTGCGTAGGCTTATGTTGGAACGTGTTAGAACGAATTGATGTCGGTTGGTAATTTCTTTGTCGCTTTCAAAATTAATAAGGGCGCGGCGTTACACGATTGTGTCAGTTTTTTAGCCAATAGAAAAGCCGTTCAAGGCAAGAAAACATAGTTTATGCTCTATCTCCGTCAAAAGTGGCTAGCCGTGGCATAAATAAAATTCAAGTTTCTAAACGCCGCATTGAACCGGAGTTTATTACATAACGACATTTCATTTTACCGACATGAAATCATTCTCCGCCGACAAGAATAAGGATTATGTCTCACAATCCAGCCATACACACAGAATATCTACATATTCGTATTAGTGGACGCCAAAAGCCTGCTTAAAAGCAATTAGTCAGACTCGGTGGCTTTTGATTGATTGTGCTCGCTTGAACCACTCTGAAATCCGCGGTTTTTATATGTTGTGGTTTTTGTGTCGTCAAAAATAAAGATCCCGTCTCACAAATCAGTCAAACCAGTAGGATTGATATCTGCATACTCTTACAAAACAGAAAATTACACAGAAGAGGTTAGTCAGTCTAGGGCCTAGGCAAATTTCGGCTGTGCTCATTTTGGGCGTTCCGAAATCTGCGGTCGTTATATTAGCTGGCTTTGTGTGCTATGTGTGGCTTGTTTTAGGCCAATCGTTTACATGGTATCGGGTGGACTTCAAGGCTGGCATTTGATTTTCTTCTTTCATCTTAGTTTCAATATACAGATAATGCCCAGTTAATAATATAAAATGTAATCGCGTCCAGATATCCACAAATTCAGGTAAGTCGTCCGGCAAAGTATAAGTCCAAAAGCCGTGGGCTTGAGATTGCAAATCTAGTTTCAGGAAGCATGTATTTACAACTTTATCATTGAAATCACGAATTTTGGTATGCATGTTAGACTATACCATGCAGACATCAACACGTCCCACAAGAGCACAAGAAACAAAAAACAATCGTATTAGATGCTTCTTAGCAGTATTTCAGCTCACCGGAAGCACAATTTCCTTACAAATGTAAATTATTGTCTATATTTTATTGATTAATTTGAAAATTTGTTATAATAATACCTTGGTTGCTGGGAACAACTCTATAAAAAATCTATCAACAATGATGCAACAAAAAAGAACACCTTTCCGAGGATACAAAATCTCGTTCAATCAAAATAGAAATTAGTGCGCAAGTAACAATGTCAAAGAAAAAAGATTTCCCCCGAAAATCAACGTGTCGATTAGTCTTTGAAAAAATCAATGGCGCTCAGAGCGCATGCTGGGTTTTGTAGAGAAGCAAAAGGGGACGACTATTGGCGACTATTGGCCTCAATGCAAAAACAAAAGCATAGTATGTATCCTCATCAGAGGTTTGAGAGACTTAACAAAATACTTTTCTCTAGCTACCTGCGACGAAAAACGATATTTGTGAGGGCGACTTCCTGTGCTCAATATGTCTTGATCAATTTGTCATGAAAACATTCATAGCCATTGGTGTGCTTTATCTAGTACTGATAACCATATTGTGACTTACTAATTTTTGATCATTCAATGTTCGTTATATCCGATCAAAAACTGTCGTAGGTTGCGTCTGAGAGGAGTGTCTGACCAAGTAACTATCACTGAAACTAGACCCACTTCCAAGCAACCAACAGATCCAGATTTACAGCCAATCTGGAAGACTTTAGAGGTTTTTTGTGGGTAGTCAGACATCCAGCCGAGATTGTTTGAAAGACTTCCCGAGGCAATAAAACGGACACCAAACTTCATTAAAAATTATCAGAAATAGGTATATAAATGCACTTGTCTTAAATAAATTGCTCGGATCTATTTTTATGTAAATCCACAACAAAAGTGTTCACTCCTGATTGATTGCGTACTTTGATTACTTCTACTTGTATCTGTCATTTGTATCTATCATGCTTGGAAAAAAAAGAGCAACTAGCCTCTCTAGCGTCGAACCCAGCCTAACGTAGAAAAGCTACATTGCTCTTGGGATATAATTTCTTGGCCGCCTTCTGACAACGCTCTTTTACCAGGCCGGTACGAGATGTTTGCGTAACATAAGAAAAATAATCAAAATGTTAGTTGCCGTACTTGACTGACAGAAGTTATATAAATTTACCTCAGGGAAAGCACAGAGCGCGTGATGCTAGTAACAAAAACAGAGCAGTCGCAATGCGACCAAAGGAGATCCAGCCAAGTGCGTTTGTAGCAGGAGCAGGGCGGTACCACATGGAAGAGCCACCCAGCCAAGTGTTGTTCAGCCTAGATCAAAATGCTCCAGTGTAGTTGAACTATATACCTACGTGTTCCCATAAAATCTACTAGCGTGGTAATTGCTGGGGACTTGGACAGGATAGTTGAAGAAGAAAGGTTGCTTGAAAAGAAAAAAAAAAAAAAAAAAAAAGATGGGACTTATACTCGGGAACTTTTCAGTCACAAAAATGCTTCTACTTAGTTCTTTAAACCAAGTATCAGCGGCATGATTCACTAGGACATGAAAAAGCTCATGAAAGGCTGACACAAGGTACATACATTGTTACTGCATTGACTCACTGATATTGTGTACCGCACAGTATAACAAGTCGTAGCCCGAAAAAAAACGCGAGTCAAAACAAGCGAACCCGTCAAATGTTTCAAAAACCAACCTTTGACGCACCGAACCCAGCAGTGCAAACGACCTACATCCCCGTTTAAAGGGCCGAAAAGCGTACCCGAGTACACGTTGTGGCTGGAACACTCTAATCTTATCAGATTTGGTGATCACTGCCTTGTTGTTGGGAGGTGGAAGGGTAGCCCAGCACAGAACCTGCAAAGTCCATAATGGCGAGGCTATACAAATCCGCCAACTGGATCGATGTTGTTAGGCAGATGGTAGACCAATGCGAGTTTACTTGTGGGGTGCTATAATATTTTTAGAAGTCTGTGTCGATTAGGTCGGGATAGAGCAAGCAGCAAAAACCCGTCATGAGCGATCTTGGTGTAGTTACAACGTCCAAACCAGCCCAGTTGCCCAATCACTTCCACTCTAAACGCTCACCAACTCAATTCCTCAACACTTTTAACTAGTTCTTGTCTGTGCAACAAAGTCTTGTCTCACAAGTCGCTCAATGATCGCTTGCAAAAGCAACGGGTTTCAGGAATACGTCGTGGTCCGTACCCAACGCACTGACCGAGTGGTACTGGACTGATCGCCGGGCACTTTACCAAAACGTGCAAAAAACCGTTGCCCGTCTCATCAGCGCCAAAAACAAAGGGTTTTTCTCACGGATCGATTGATTGATTGTTCAGAATGGGTTGGATTAAAAATTATCTAGTTCGAGTGCGGGCAGTATAAACAAGAAACAGAAAACAAGCAACAAGAAAACAAAGAAACAATAAAAGGCTAAACAACAGAACAACGAAAAAACAACAACGAGAACAGTAAGGAAAAAAAATTTATAGTCATGAAAGCATCGTCAGTGGGAGGAGAGGGAGAGCAGGAGCAGCACAGGCAGGACGGTAGCCAGCAGCTGGACTGAGGACGGTGGTCTGGGGACTGCGCTTGATGCTGCGTTTGAGCTCGTCGATGTGGACGCAGAGGCCGCTGTGTCTGCCAGCGCGGTGAGGGCCGACGTGTTGACAAAGGCAGCGCCGCAGTGCTGGGAAATGACCGAGGACGCGGAGGTGTAGAGCGCTGACATGCTGAGGTTGCCCTGGGCAGTGGCCTCGTGGTAAAGCGACATGATGCGGTTTGTGCAGGGCGAGCACGAGGGGATGACGGTGTCTGCGTCGGGGAAGAAGTTGCCCAGTGGCAGGAGGTAGAGGTATGCGTCGGCCGAGTCAGTGTAGTTGAAAAGAGCGTCAGTGTAGCAGTAGTGGGCCGGCGACAAAGAGGAAGAAGAGCCAGACGTAGAGGTGGTGGCGGGTGCGGAGGTAGAGGAGGTAGCAGAAGCGGCCCGTCGGCTGGTGGTGGTGATCAGCGATGCGGTGCTACCCAGGCTGGCCGAGACAGCGTGGTAGGTCTCGCCGACCTCTTGCAGGGTCAAGCACGTGGCGTCGTATATGAGGTCGTAGTGCAAAAAGTCGGTGTAAGCCTGGGTGACGAGCGGATTCTCGAGCTGGAAGTCGTTGTGGCAGTTGCCCTGCTGGATGAGCTGCTGGCCGAGCTGGCTCATGAGGCTGCTGCAACTGGCGTAGTCGACGGAGCAGGAGGCATTGAGGATAGTCTCGACGGCATCCATGCCCGAGCGCACGGCCTTGACGTAGGACTGCGAGTTTTTAAGGTAGAAGGACATGGGGTAGCAGTCGACGAACTGTTGGTTGTTGAGGAAGCTGTTGAAAAAGTCGGGGCATGTCGACTGGGTGAAGTTCGACCCGATGGACGTGTCGAACGCTGTGGGGAGGGCTGCCATTGCTGAGGGAGTATCGGGACTAGAGCTAATATAAACCGGACCTGGGGATCACAAGCCCATTGTTCTGCAGAGAGTTGAGCGCCGTCGTCGTCAAAGTCGTCGTCAAAGTCGAGGAGGAGGAGAAAACTTTTCCAAAGGCGATTCTTGTTTTTATATGGAACGGCCAGGATTTCCACCCAGTGGGCGACCACAGCCGCTTTGCGTCTCGTGCATGGCTTGGGCTGGTCTTCCACTGCATACAGTATTTATGTTATTTCTACTTTGGGACACGTGCATGCACAGTGGGACAGGCATTTGAAAAAACACAAAAAAACAAAAATTTAAAAGAATATGCCGCCGGGAACTGGCAGGGAAAACACAAACGCCGGGCGGGCCTGGCGCGAAAAGACGCGCTGGGACTCGCGGCCCGTTCGTCGCGGCAGGCGAGGAATGGAGGGCCCGGTGGGGCGCAGACCCGGCCGCCAGACCCGGCCGCCAGACCCGGCCGCCAGAATCACGGTGCTTCTCGCAGCCACGGCCACGCTGGGCCGGCACGGGATCCCACTGCTCAGGCTGACGACGCAGCTACGCCCAATGCGGCAATTAGGGGGGTCGATGCAGCCCCTCCTGCAGACCCAAAAATAACCCGCGAAGAGGCCAGCGGGTCGACGATGCAAAGGCCCAGACCAGAGACCACCACCGAACCACGGGTCACGGCCACGATCCCGGCCATGGACCAGACCGCGAGGCATGTCTTGCACGGCAGGCGCGGTGCAGCGAGACGGTGCTAAAGCCAGCGCTGTCTCGCCCTTCTCGCGCGTGTCTCGGCTGGCCCGCAACCAAGACACCCTGGTCCGGTCTGTGCGCCCACCGCCAGCTACCCTCCATCGCGATTCGACGCAATGCACGAAGCACAACCCAGCTCTTCTCGTAACAAATGCTAATAATAATCAATCGGTACACAAAGCACTCTATAAACACGTCTAAAATACAATACCAATGGATTTGCTGTCCCAGAGTCCGGTGTCTGGCCTACTTGCGCAGCAGGCGCGACGAGAGCGCTTCCAGGTCCTCCAGCGTCTCGGGCTCTTCGACCTCCAGCAGCTGCGGCGACTCGGCACGGCGGGCCTTCTTGGCCGGGGGCGGCGATGCATCATCATCGCTGCTGCTGCCGTAGCCCTCAAAATCAATTTCGAGCGGAGCCTCGTCACCGCCCAACGTCACCTCGTACCGGTCCCCGCCGGCCTCGCCGTCGTCAGACTCGCCCTCGTTCGCCATGCGCTCCAGCTCCTGCCGGCGGCGCTTCTTCTCCTGCCGCTTCTCCTTCGCCGTCGCCTTGTCCTCCACATCGCGCTCCTTCATGGCCTCGCGCTCCTTGCCCAAGAACTCTTCCTTTTGTTCCTCGGCATCACCAGCGGCCTTGAAATCGTCCTCGTTCTCGAGCTCGTACAAGGCGTGCGGCTTGCCCTCGTCGTCAAACACCAGCTTGGTCGGGTTGCCACGGTTCTTGAGTGATGCCTTCTTAGACAGTGCTTTCTTGGCCGCGCGCTTGGACTCGGGCAGGCCGTTCAAGTCATTGTCCTCGCCCTCGTCCTCTGAGCCAGAAGCCCCGTCAATGTTGTGGTCAGCACGCTTCACGGTCATGAAGTCCTCGTCCTCGTCTTCCTCTGCGCCAGCCTTGGTCAGCTTCAAGTAGTGGTCAGACAACACATTTTGGTTCTTGCGCTCAAACATGCGGTCGTACTTGGTGCGCACGGGGGCCGTCTGCGAGGCGTCAAACTCGCCGTCCTCGTTCGCCTTCTTGAGTGCAAGCAGCTGTCGCGGAGCATTCTTGAGCTCCTTGTTTCTTCCAGCATCATTAATCTTGAGTTTGGGCGCTCCGGGCAAGCCTAAACTCAATGCAAACTTTTCAAGCGGCAGGTCAGACACCTTGAACACGTCCTTGTCCTTTTGCAAATGCACAGAGCGCACATAAGACATGAACGCCTTTTGACCAAGGTACTTGAGCTCGGGGTTCTTGAAACAGAGTCCCTGCAGCTTGTCCTGAATTTGTTTCGTCTTGGACTCACGGATAGTCAGTTTTTTGATGGGAATCTTGCGACTCTCAAGGTTGGCAACCATGGCAGGCTCCTCCTTGGGAGTGAGGAAGAGCAAAGCATCGCCCTTCTTGTCAAATCGCGCAGATCGGCCGACACGGTGAATGTATGTGGCAGTGTCCTCAGGGCAGTCCACTTGCACAACCCAGTCCACAGTAGGGAAATCAATACCTCTAGCAACAATATCGGTTGCAAACAGACAAGAATGCTTGGCCGTAGAGAACTTGTTGACAGCTTCAATGCGTGCCGTCTGCTTTTGTTTACCGTGAAGATGCAATAGAGGAATACCGGGCTGTAACGTACGGAACGTTTCGTACACATACCGCACTTGTTTTGATGACGAAAAAAACACAAGCACCTTGGCCTTGAGATGCGTCTTGATAAAGCCGTATAGCGTGCTGAGCTTGTCGGGGAGTTCGCAAGAAATGTAGAATTGCTCGAGGTTCTTGGGCGTCATGGTCGTCGATTCCTCCTGGGTCGAAATGTACTCGGGGCTGCTAAGACTCAATCGCGCGAGATCGGAAACAGACTTAGTCTGTGTAGCTGAAAAAAGCCATGTCTGACGTTCAGAGGGTAAGTTGTCAACAATGGCATCAATGGTCTTTTTAAATCCCATGTCCAGGATTCGGTCAGCCTCATCCAACACCAAGAGTTGCAAGTTGGTTAAATCAAAGTCACTCGTTTGATCCATGTGCTGTAGCAAACGACCCGGCGTGCCGATAAGAATGTTGAGCTTACCCAGGCGCTCGGCCTCGGTCTTGACGTCCTTGCCACCAATAACCAAACCAGCCGAAAAGGAATGGGCTCGGCCAATCTTCCTCAGTACTTCGAAAATCTGAATTGCCAACTCTCGTGTGGGAGAAATGACCAACGCTCCTAGTCCGTCGTACTGGCCAAACTTTTTGCGCTGCAGCATTTCAAGTAGCGGGATCAGAAATGCGAGCGTCTTGCCTGATCCGGTTCTGGCGGCTCCCAAAATGTCCTTGCCTTGGAGAGCGGGCAGGATGGCTTTGCGTTGAATATCCGTCATGTTGACAAAATGCGATTTCTGCAAACCATCCTTGGTCTCGTCGGATAGCGGCAGCTGTGAAAACTTTTTGATGGACTCGTCGAGGACCTTAAGAGTGTTAGAGGTTGGAACATGTTTCGGCGTCCGGATATATACTTACAAAGTCCTTGCACTCCTGCTCAAGGCGCTGGAGGTCCTTATCCTTGGTCGGTTTAACCCTCTGCTGCTTTTTCTGTTTGGTTTGCTTGACCATTGCGCAGACTTCGATATCACAACCTTGTTGCTTTCGAGAGGCGAGAGAAGAACTGGAATTTTCGTCGCCATAAAATTTTTTTAGTTTCTAAAGTCCCAACTATAAAAGGGCCGGCGCCCCCCAAAATTTTGATCAAAAAATTTTCCAGAACAAAAAAAAATCCCACCCACGCGTCACTAGAGGTTAGGGTTCAACCAGTACTACCAAACACGTAAACAAGGTTTATTTCCTATCTAAAATTTCACCACGTCGTTTGTTCGCGAAATTGAAATTAAAGCAACCATTGAGCAACCATTGCAGCAACCATATTTTGAGAAAGCAACTGGCATAATATTTTAGTCCACAATGGAAGCTGCTTCTTTGAGTCTTCCTACCACCGCGGTGCAAGCAAACACCTTCATGAACTCGATGCAGGACTCGAAAGATAACGTGGAGAACGCAGACTACAACACGCCCATTAAGTCGGACGTCAAGAAAGAAGAGGCCGAAGATGATGGAACCACATCGGGAATTGTACCGACGCTACAGAATATTGTCGCCACAGTCAACTTGGACTGCAGACTGGATCTCAAGACGATTGCGCTGCACGCCAGAAATGCAGAGTACAACCCCAAGGTGAGTCTTTATCAAGCAGTTCCATTCTAGGAAACAAGAAACAACTGTTCTAACTACAATTGCTCAGCGTTTTGCTGCCGTCATTATGCGTATCCGTGAGCCCAAGACCACTGCTCTCATTTTCGCTTCAGGTAAGATGGTCGTGACTGGTGCTAAGTCTGAAGACGACTCAAAGCTGGCGTCGCGCAAGTACGCTCGTATCATTCAAAAGCTCGGTTTCAATGCCAAGTTTACAGATTTTAAAATCCAGAACATCGTCGGCTCTTGTGACGTCAAGTTCCCTATTCGTTTGGAAGGTCTTGCATTCTCCCACGGAACTTTCAGTTCCTACGAACCTGAGTTGTTTCCCGGTCTTATTTACAGAATGGTCAAGCCCAAGATCGTGCTGCTGATCTTTGTCTCTGGAAAGATTGTTTTGACTGGTGCAAAGCATCGAGAGGAAATTTACGCTGCTTTCGAGGCCATCTACCCTGTGTTGAGTGAATTTCGAAAGTCTTAAAAAAAAACGGACTAAAAATTCATGGCAATTGCACTACGGACTGGAAACAGGAGGGAGGCTCCAAAGAAAAAGAACTAAAAAACCCATTATTTATTTACCATTACTATATTTACAGCATGTAGATCTCATGAACCATACCATTATTTTGACTTTGAATTTCTGAGGAAAGGTACTTTGTTTAAATGACATGCTTCAGCTGGCGCTTGGCGTGTGCAAAGAAGATGAAAAGGTACAGCATGTATGCGCTGCTAGAGTTGGATGAAGAGCTGAATGACGTTCTGATGTTACCAATGTCACACCATCCGTTGACAGGAAGACAACTGAGGTACTTGCACCAGCTGCAGTTACCGCCACCGTTTTCAAATTCCTTGATGAGCACAATGTAAAAAGTCAAGACCAGGCCTACTGCGACAATGCGGACAATTCCCCACGCATACCAGAGGGCTGGTCGATTTGTAAAATGCTTTTTGGGATTGAGCCAGTTGATTTTCATGGCCTTGTTGGGTCTGTCATAGCGCGCTGGTGTTGCTGATGCCATGTACGCGTTTTTGTTGCCGCCATTTTGGCTTGGAGAAAAGTTGGGGAACAAGTCTGGGGATGGCGACCTTCGCATGTCTCTCGAGCCAGAGGACCCGGTTCTTTGTCTGATAGGTAGTGGCGACCGTAGAAGTGCGGTTCCTAACAAGACACCAATGCAAAAACCTCCAATATGCGAAAAATTGTCTAGTCCTGGTAGTAAGCCAATACCAAAGGAAATGATGATTTCAACAATGTGCATGAGCAAAGCGCGTTTGGGGTTTTGGTACAGCTTCCAGTTGAACAATAGATCCAACAGGTCTAAAGCAATGATTCCAAATAAAGACCCCGAGGCGCCTGTACTAGCTATTCCGTCTGGTGTAAAGTTTCCGCCAAAAATGAACCCTCCAATGCCAGCTGCAAAGTAAATGATGAAAAACCGGACATGGCCAATGCTCTGTTCCAGCTCACCGCCAAGCTTAAGTTGGAGTAGCATGTTGAATCCAATATGAATAAAACCAGCATGTAAAAAGATTGGCGTAATGAACCGCCACCATTGATGGGGTTCAAGGCCCTGAGAGTTTTGTGGTGGAGGAAGGCCTCCCATGCCACATAGTTCACTCAAAGAGCAAACATTTGTGTTGGCATCGGTAGAATTAGGACATGGAAAGTTGATGTTATCCACGTCTGTAATGTTTGAAATGGCATGCATACAAGGTGTGAACCTCGCGCCCATGTTGATCAAAACGTAGCTGGAGGGTCCAATCATGGGGTTGAAACTTGGTTTGGTTTGAATGGGGGACCTCGTGAGCACGCCCATTTTTGCCAGCTCTGCAATGAACACCGCAATTTGCACAAGTGTGAGGAAGTAGACTATCCAGGGTCTTGCCGCCCAGGTCTTGAGCTTTTCGCGAGGTGGCGCAGCGCTTTGTCGTGGAGCTGCGTACTCTGCTTGAGTCATTAAAGGGACTGCTGGAGGCAGCACTGGTGCGTTTCGGTGTGCCTCGTATGAGGATTCTGCATTAAATGAGTCGCCATATGGGCTTCGTGTTTCGGATATCCCATCATAGTTATTTCTGTATTGATTGTTTGGCTGGTCACGAGTCATGGACGTGTTGGAATAGTTGTCATAGTATTGAGGATTACCTGGAAAGTAATTTTGACTCTGGTAGTCTTGGCCGTCCAGGTTATAGCTGTTGAACTGTGGGCCGTCCAGTACTGACGCAGTGTTTTGAGGTCCACTCAGCTGTACGTTTGAAATGGACCGCTCTTTAGGAGGCACCATCGGTGGGACCTCGCTCTCGTCGTCTGAGTACCGGCTCTGTGTCGTTTGCCATGGAGATGGGCTCATGGATGTCAAAGGAATGTTGTCGTTGCTAGCATTTTGCCGAGCGTTGTTCTGATGATGGTTTGGGTAGGCAAAATTAAATGAGCTCATGATGAAAAGATGGACGTGACAAAAAGACTGGCGAAGAACGAAAATAACACGAAAATGAAGGTAAGAAAAGAAAGAAGGGCGAGTATTAAAAGGGTTGTGAATGGAACTGGGCGGTTTGACAGGGAACTGAAAAGCGCTTACTTGGAAGTACTGTCGAAGTACGTAAGACTAGTGATGTCAGAGCCGAAAATCTGAGGCGGCGGTGCACAGGAGCAGACCCAGCGGCAAAGCGTGTCAAGAAGCGAACGAGTTGGCAAGCAAAGAACAGAGGATCAACGGTACTTTACTGTTAGTCGGGGCGGAAAGCAAAATGAAAGAGTGTGATGTCAGATGTTTGAGAAGTTAATTGGGGAGGTTTTGAAAAAAAAAGGTTCGTCCCATCAAGAAAAAAAAAAGGTACACTGCGCATCTTGCATCTCAGTTGCCTGTTGGATAGAGGGTAAAAAAAAATAAGTACTATTACTAAAGGTTTATATATCGCACAAATATTACAACAGAAAATATACAAAAAATTGTCAACTCTCGAAATCAAGCAGGAAATGTACAGAACAGATGGAAAGAAATAAAAGAAAAATAATAATAGAACATTCGTCTCAAAAAATCAACACGTGAAGCAAAAAAAAAAACAAGCAGCGACGGAAAGTCAAGAAAAAGCGACTCTAGAGGGCTGGCTGGCTGATGGGAGTTATCGAATGAGCGACTTTTCTAAGCGTACCTGCACGCTTACTTAGACGCTTCATGCATGGCCACAGGTGAAGTGGCAGGCATTCGTCCCATCTGCTGGACACCCAGCCCTTGGTCACTGTAGTAAGAAAGCATGGTATGGGGAGGGTATTGTTGTGTAGAAGGCATAGGGTGCTGTTGGTTCAACTGCTGGTATGCCGGATGAGGTGCCAGTGTTGCGCCTTGGACAGGGGTCTGAACTTGTGGAAGAAGGGGTGGCTGCTGAAGCTGAGAAAGCAGAGCGTGGGAATCATGAGTAGCAGCAAGCTTTGAAATGATCTTGCGGCCGTAGGGAGTGTTGCGGATAGAAGGCAATATAGACACAATGCACTGCAAAATGACCTCCTTCGTGGTGGAGTCCGCGTACTCCAGGGTAGTTTGAATAACATAGTTGGCATACGAGTCCCGAAGTAAAGAGTCTAGATATGCAGAGCCTATCAACTCGCTGATAAGATGTTGCTTGGTCTCAGGAAGTGCAATCCGAAGGCACTTTTCAATGACGTTTGAAGAAAACTTTTGCATGGACAAGACACAAGCATGGCCCAAAAAGCGCTGAATGACAGCTTCAGAATATTTAAGAATGCCAAGCTCAAGTACATACTGAATCACATAGTTGCCGTACGGGTCTTGGACCAGAATGAACGAGTTCTCGATGATTTGAGTAATGAGCTGTCGCTTTTGGGCATCAGACGAATGGTCAATACAACGCTGCAACACACAGCAACCATGTCGGTGCGTTCCAACCGTAATGCAGTTTTCACTGACGGCATCAATAATGAACTGGCGGTCAGCACTGTCCAAATGATTCAGACACTTCTGAATGACATGGTTTCCATTCAAGTCTTGAATTAGGTGGACAACTTCGGTACGAAGAGACTCGACAATAATTGCAACCTGCTCAGGGTCCACTGAATACTCAATCATCTTTTGAAGAGCACGGGTGCCATGAGGATTCAAAGCAATTTTAGTGAGTTCAGGAGATGCATTGCGAACCAAAATAGTTCTTTGCTCCGAATTAACACACTCCAAAAGCTTTTGGCACAGGTAATTACCAAACAGATCAGTCATGAGGACTGTAATATGATCCTTGATCTCATTGAAAATGATCTCGACCTTGTCCGGGTGCTTACTGTCTAACTCCTTTTGCAAATACCGACACCCGTGTTGGTCTTTGCAAATACTGTATATCTCCCCTACAAACTTTTCCAACTCTACGTCAGTGAACTTGTTGGATGCAACGGATTCAGCTTGACGCCTGGTGGTAGCACTGTTGTTGTGGTGACGGGGAATAAACGGAGCTGAGACGGAGCGATTTGCAGGCACTGTGGGGCGGGGGTGTTGTTCGTTGGAATACTGTGGAGGAATTGTGGAAGCTCTATATTGTGGCACTCTGTAGGCGTTGGGAGGAGCAGAGTAGACGTGAGACTGTTGCTGATGTGGCGGCTGTTGATGCTGTTGATGTTGATGAAAATGCTGTTTGTTCACGTTCGCACTGAAGGTTCTCTTATTACTTGGGTTTGCTTGCTGGGGGCCTGCAAACTGTTGATATAGTTTTTGAGGAGCATGGTACGACTTGTTGCGGGCGGGCTGCTTACTTGGCATGTAGACAAACTGACCATTGGTATTCATCTGCTGTAAATGCGAGTGACCCTGTTGCACGTGGGAAGACCTCTGGTAGCCCTGCTGATGGTGCAGCTGCTGTGGTTGCTGCTTGCCTTGCGGAGGAGGTGCTTGTGGCATTTGAGGGGGGGACGGCTGCGGCTGCTGTTGTGCTAAGTGTTCTCGGCCAGACAGGGGCTGCAAAGAACAGTTCGACATCATGGACGATAAAGATTGACTGCTCCCGCTGAGACTGCTGTTCACGCTGCTGTTCATACTGCTGTTCAAGCTGTTGATAGGCGACTGGCTTTGGGACAAAGACCGATTGTACTCATGAAAGCCTTTCATGTCCAAAGAAGACCCAGTCATGGGGTGTTCGAACGACATTATGTCAGAAGACTCGCGGCGAACCAAAATTGGAAACTCGTCAGCAGTCGTTTCGGCTTGTAAAAACGAAGGGCTCTTGGAAGAAACTGAAGCGACCTTGTCGTATGAGTTTCTGCGGGTTTCGTCTGTGCCATTCTCAAAAATAGTGTTGCTTTTAAATTCGCTACCTGGCGAAGTGGAATGGGAATAGGATCCCGACGTGGCAATAAGCGGAGAGAGGGTTGAGAAAGGACGACTGTTTGGAATAGAAGACGAAAAAGAGCGGGTGTGGAATTTTGCTGGCGCCAGCATGTCATTATTAATAGCATGGGACCCGGAGTATCGAGGATATTCCGGAGCGAAAATTTCAGTTGGCGAAGAGACGCTAATTGACCTAGACTTTAACGCATTGTGTGAGGGTTGAAAGGGTTCCCGCCCGTTCAAAGAAGACATTGTGTGTGATATGCTATGGTTCCCGTAAGGTTTGTGGTGGCCACGATGAACCGGTTCGTCAGAAATAACTGAGCCGGCTGAAGTACTGCTACCCAAGCCAAATGTGGACTGTTGCTCGTGGCGGACAGGAAAGAACTGAGAAGAAGATGAGTGAGGCGACGCATTTGAAGGGAATTGCAGTGTGCTCAGGGAGTAGCTGTGCGAGTGGTGAGACTTCTTGGCTGGCTCCGGTGCCAGGGTGTATGGAGCATCAGCAGAGTAGGCGATTAGAGACCCTGAAGAGGCCGAGGATGACAGAGAAGACACGTTGAGAGACAATGTGTCTTCCGAGCTCATAGACGAGGCCACAGGGCTATGCATAGCGGCGAATCCAAGAGGGCTAGGTGTCGTCAGGTGTTGCTGCCGTCAACGGTGTAGTTCAGCAGGAAGGAAAAGTACAGGTCAAACAGTTGTGGGGACTTTTCGCCGTTCTAGAAGAGAACCTAGGGGTGAAGGGGAAAGGGTTGTTGCGGCAAGTGCAGGATCTGTCCAGCGCGCCCGAATCAACAGTGTCTTAGAATATTCCGCAAGGCAGGAGGAACAAGGTAGAATGCGATTCTTGCTCTGGGACAAAGTGGGCGGTCTTCGCAGGGAATACAGGAAGCAGTGCGTGAGACAGTGCTGAGGATTTGTTCGTACTGGATTTTGGAATTATTTTTTTGTCCTTTTATTTTTACAGTTGTGCATAGTGTAGTAACACGGGAAAGCACAACGCCGGAGACGAGGAAAGCCACGGAAAGGAGGTAGCTGTCTTTATTTCCACCCACCGCACCAGCAAGCCAATACTGAAGACATACGCGCAAAAATCCAATTGAAAGAAGTCCGGTACTTTTCAAGGAACGGCCACGGAGCGGCCACGGGCTAGCCGACTTCGGGCCATACACGTACGCCTTTCGGTGTTGTTGGCCCAGCCGCTGGGAGGTTTCCTGGCCCCCCCCCCCCTGATAAGAGCCCAGCACCGCCAACAACAACGCGAAAGGCGAACTCCTCCAAATGCACAAGGCTTCAATATTCAATAAATAAGCAAGCGCTGGTTGTTGCTGGTAGTATCAACTGCTACGTTGCAGTGCCCTGTTATGAGTATGTGGGCATTAAAAGTGTGTTTACGGATTAAGCACATGTAAAGGCAAAGATCACGAAAAACTCGCGGACACGACACGTGCGCGTTGATCACAGAGGTTCAGAACATTGGGGAAAAAAAAAATAAAGTATGGACATCAAGGACAAATTAAAAGAAAACTAACTCGTGAATAATAAATAATAAAAGAATAAATAGTGGTGTTTTTTTTTTTATTTCTTGATTTTACGCTCAGTTTGAGCAGAAAAATTAAGAAAGCGTCATGACTTCATGACTAGTAGTTTAAAGTCCAGTAATCCTGCTTCAAGGCTGTCTCATCAGCACAGAGAACATCGACCACTTCTTGATAATTCCAAACATTGACGTCAGGACGGTCCTCCAATCCATTCAGAGTAACCGGTACTATTGTTTCTGACACAGCATTTTCCAGCGACTGGTCAGCTTCAGAAGCCTGAGCAGGTTTGCTTTCAAGCACGTAAGACGGGCTAGGAAGCTTGGTCTTTAGCCCAACTGTAAGCGATTTGACGGCCTCTATGGACTGGAACGCGTTGCGCATCTCAACTGCTGAAACAGCGGAAGAGTTCCATCCGACAGCCAGTGTAGGCGTTTTAGGCTCATCGGGAGTTCCAACGTCGCTTTTTTGGCCCCCACTGTTGGAAGCCAACCCTGGGGCGCTGCTTGAACCATTGGAAAGAAACGTGGGCAATTTGGGAATTGGGAGTGGATTGTATGCAGTCGACATTTCCTCTTCTGAAAGGTTGAAAGCTTCACCCAAACTAGTGAGAAAGTACTGTAATGGGTTTGTGACAGATAGCTCTTTCTTTTTGTTCATTTTTTCCATCAACATGCGCTGATGAAGAGATTCCCTCTCAATGGCCATCTTTTTTCTTGCCGCCAACCCATTATCGTCCAATTTCTCGCGCTTGGCCTGGGGAAGGCCATCAAGTTTTGTATTTTCAGGAGATGCGACTGAGCCCACAGATCCAGGAGGCGTTGACATTGATACCGGTGTATTTGCAACGTTTTTCCGTTTCTTACTAGGAAGTTTTAACTGATCGGGCGTAAGGCCCTGCTGCGTGGGGAATGAACCAGAAGCGTTAGGTTTTGTAGCGTTTTCCTTCTTTTCAGAGGCACCAGTCTTTTTTCTTGGTAATGGCGAGGCCCGTGGCTGGGGCCCTAACGAGACGTGTGGGTTGCTGGGTTGTTGGTCGGGTGTCAAAGGATTTTGGGTTTTCATGGCTCTAGAATCATTGAAAGTGCCTACCTTTGCCTCCGGACCCATGCTTGCTGCCATACCAGTACCAGCCGCATTATTGAAACCATGATCTTGATTTGGTAGACGTTGTTGATTCTGAGGTGGTTGCTGCATCTGAGGTGTCACTAGGGGCTGCATCTGGTTTTGCATAGGACCTGCATGGCGATTGTACAACTGCCCCTGCCGCTGACCAGTCTGTGGACGAAGAGGAGCGGAGGTGTTCGTGGTTTGGGGTCTGCCCTGTGCCATTATTTGACCGTGAGGCTGCTGATTTCCCTGCTGTTGCATGGGTTGCTGCTGGCCTTGTTGACCTTGCTCCGAACCCTGTTGTAGTTTCAACTCTTGTCGCTTTTTCAATTGGTTGGCGACCCATCCGACAAAGTATTGCATCTCTCCTTGCGACTTCTTTGCCATATCAATATTAACTACAAACAGGTTTTGCTGCAAAGCTTCAAGCTGAGAGCGCACGTAGTTTTTAAGTTGAATCAGTCTGATAGTGTGGTCATCAACTGGATTGAGCATAGAAAACATCACAATAAATTGCATATCTATCTTGTTGAACAAGGCACGGCTTTCTTTGATGACATTGGAGATTTCGATTTTCTGTGGCTGCGATAATTGAACAGTAATATCTTGAATCGGACGAGGATTCTTATCTGCAATAGTTTTCAATTCCCGCAACTTTTTCAATTGTTCGTTTGATGGCATACCTAGATATGGAATTCCACGTTGGTTGGCAGAAGGTCCATTTGGTTTTGCACTGGCAGCTTCTGGCCCACTATTGACTTGATTCATGTTTCCATTCTGGAGTCCATTGGAAGATTGAATCGATGTCGAATTCAACGGCTGGTTAAGACCCTGTCCTTGATTTCCAGTCATGTTCATCTGTTGGTTCGGGTTTTGCGGACTTATATTCGGTTGCTGACCACCTGGGAAAAGCGCCTGTTGACCTGAACTAATTGTGCGGGGTTGCTGTTGTTGCTGTGGCTGTTGATGTTGTTGTGGCTGTGGCTGTGGCTGTGGCTGTGGCTGCTGCTGTTGCTGCTGCTGTTGCTGCTGCTGTTGCTGCTGCTGCTGCGGTTGCAGCGACTGCGACTGTTGCTGAGGTCTCATTTGGTTTCGCTGCTGGAGTAACAGTTGGTTTGGAGGTTGTTGTTGTTGTTGTTGTTGTTGCTGCGGCTGCGGCTGCGAATATTGTTGTGGTAAATGCTGAGGAGCTTGACGTGGGCTTTGCTGAGGGATGTTCTGCTGCTGCATCATTGGTTGCATATTTTGACCAAGAGGTGGATTTTGTGAGTTTCCTGAATTTTGCTGTTGAGCGCGCTGGTCCATCATTTGCTGACGTTGGCGGAAAGCAGCCTGTACAAAAATTTGAACTTGTCTGTCATAAACCTGTTTCATTACAGCCCAGTCTTGAGGTTTCAGTGCGCCTTTCTTTTTCAGGTCGTCAATTTGAGGCCAAGTGGTAACTCCAGGAGGTAGGCCTGGCATCATGGCAAGAAATTGTTGTGGAATTGGATTTGTCACTATTCTTTGCTGGATGAAAGATCGGAGTTGCGGCGGAATCTGGCTTGGTGGAGGTGCTTGACTAGAGTTTTGAGGAACGTTGTTTTGTGGCCCCTGGTTTTGTTGGCTTTGCTGCTGTGCATTTTGAGCCATGGGGGAAGATTTATGTATTTGAGAAGGTTGAGACCCTAGTTGGTTTGCCTGATTTTGTTGCCCTTGTCGGCCTTGTGGACCTTGTTGCATTAACTGCTGCTGATTCAATAACCCCATGTCTTGCTGATTCCGTTGGTTAGGCATTCCTTGTGGAATAAGTTGCGCTTGGGAAGCCTGACCCAATTTTTGCATGTTCATTCCACGCTGAGCAGCTTGTGCTTTTGCCATTTGCATTAATCGTAGTTGCTGCTCTCTCGTCATGTTTTGTCCTTGAATGCCATTATTGAAACCCGGACCCCCTTGCAAGTTTGTTTGATTGGGGAACGGGGCAGGTTGCTGTTGAGGAAGCTGTTGCTGCTGCATGTTGAATTGCTTGGAATTCTGCATATTTTGTGCCATGCTTGAGGAATTACTGTCGTTCATTGAAAAAGACTGTTGATCGTATGGGGGACCTTGGCCAGGCTGGCCAGCGATATTCCTACTACCGTCCAGTTGATGCAGTGCATTTGGAGGCTGCCCTTGCTGACCCTGCTGTGCTCTTTGCTGAAGCTGGTGCTGTTTAAACTGCGTGGCTTTAATCTCAAGATTGCGAAGAGTTTCTTGGAACTTCGCATGATATTGGTCCTATAAGAAGATGTTAACACTGATGCTTTTGCGACCTCATCCTGCCACTTACTTTTGATCGAGCAAGTAAGAAAATATTGTTTTCGAGCATGGCGGCACGCTGCTGGTAGAGCTCTCTGGAAGAGCCAGGCATGACCCGCTGAAGGGAAGCAAAGCTAGGTAATGTTAGATAGAATAAGAAAATATAGCTGCAATGTACTCACAGTTGCCCCAAACAAGCCTTACGGTCCGTAATGGTCAAGCCCAACACTTGGTGTCTAGGCTGTTGTTGTTGTTGTTGTTGTTGTTGCTGGTGTTGTTGGTGCTGCTGGGGGAAATGCATGGGTGCACCCTCTCCGTTGGGCGGAGGCCCGTTGCGCTGCATACTGCACAAGTTCTCCACTGAGTAATTGCAATACAATGGCCTAGGACGCTATGTAGCGCGCTACCAGAAGACACTTGAAGAAGTTGTTGGCTTGTGTTGTATGGAGAGAGGAAAGAAAAGAGAGGGCGCGCTCCCATGTATAAGCTTTAGTAAATTGGCAGGGACTTGTTGCGGTGTGTTACATAAGCATGATAATTTATCGAGTTAAGGTTTGCACGCAACTTGTTGCTTACCCGTTTCCTTCGCTTCGCCAGAGTTCTGCCTGTGATCTTTGACTACCAGACCGACAAGCATTTGCCGCCATTTGGATCAGATTTTGATTAAGATCTGTTGCTTATTGCTTGTTATTGTGCCATTCCACGCAGCAGAATACACTATTTACATCCTTGAAAGACATATACAACTCGATCTCGATACGCTACTCCGCATTTTACAATCCAAGGTGAAAAATGTCAGTCTCCGTCGAAAGACAGGCATCTCCGCCTTCAATGTCCACCTCTATGCTTACAGACTCTATGAGCTCGTCCTTGGACTCCGCGGCATATGCCACTCAAACCTACAAATCAGCTCTCGGCTCCTTCATCAACCAGCAATTCGCCGAGGCTGTCACTGCCATAGAACCCTTCTTGAAATCTAGCAAGCTCAACGACGCAGACGGCATTTCGCAAAATAACTGGGTGAGGTTTTGGAATCTACACATTGCCATCCTTATAAAGGCTTGCGAGCAAGAAGAGACCAAGAACGCCGATAATACCTCCGAGTCCAGTTCTGAGGACGTTACAAAATCTCCCATGAGCAGTAGCCAGGTAATTCAGACTTGGTCCAATGAAACTCGCCAGCGACTTGCTCGCTCTCTCCAGAACAATTCTGTTTGGACCGAAGCTGAGACCTCGGCTGGTGAGTTACACAACATCCCTCCACAGGTCTTGGTCACGTTACTTAATTCCTCCCTCGCGCACAGTCTGGATTTGGCATTTATTGCACGCAAAGTCGAAACGTTCTTTGCTTCAACTAGCCACGACTTGTTGGACCATGAAAATGATGCTTACTTCCAAAACTATCTGCATGTGATAGAGCTTTACTCGACTAAGGTCTTGCCCCGTGAATGCGAGTTCGACTTGGCTCTGGAATTCGTACAGCTGAATTCGATTTATCCTGACGACAAGAAGCCCGCACTAGTCAAAAAGATACAAGATGCCAAGGTTGATCACTTAGAACAGGCTCGAGCAAAGAAGGAAGAAAGCATCAAGCAAGAACAAGCTCAGCTTGCACAAGCTCAAAAAGAAGCCGAGTTGAAGGAAAAGGCAGAAGCACTCCGCCAAGAAGAACGCAGACGAGCTACTGAACAACAATCTCTGTCACAGAAAGAATCCACTGACTCTGTATCTGCTGGAAACTCGCAGTCAAAGAGATTTGACACCTCTACAGGAAGATTGTCTACATGGCAAAACTTGCGCAAGCTGTGGTCTGCTAGCTTCTTCAAGGTTGCTAACGTCTCCAACCTGACAAAATACTTTTTACCATTGGCTTTTTTTCTAGTGCTTTTCAGCCGACCTGCAATCCGCCAGAGATTCAAAGCCCTTCTGGTTGCCATGTGGTTGAAGATTGCTCAAACGTTTTCCATGGGCATGAAAGTCAGCTACGTATAGAATCCTTGTACATGTACATCGCGTGTCTTTCAGTCTCGCGATATTGTTTATAGTTTCATCAGCATGTATTCTGAATACAACAAAATATTTCTACATTTCCAAAATGAACCAGTTCATCCTTCTACCGAACAGGTAGTCTTACAACCCTAGAGTGTCTCTGACGTTCTGTGCCACAATCTTCTCAAATTGCGCACGGTCGTCTCTCCACATCTTGCTCGCATCAATGTTGGCGCCACTCTCATCGTTTGGCTCAGCCAACATGCTCATCACGCTGATCAAGATCTTTTCCACAGACTGGATAGGACTCCATCGTTCGCTTGCGCTTTCGTACATGTTGGGGTCGTCGCCGGGTGCGTGGAGAATCGAAATGCAGACAGTGCCATCCTTGTAGACGTTGGGGTGGAAAATGGGTGATGTGAACTTCATAACCGGAGGGCTCAAAGGGTAGTCGCTGGGGAACTTCAACGTGGCCGCAAAAAGGCCACCATCATACGGTGTGTCTTCAGGTCCCTGGATCAAGCATTCCCACTCAAAAAAGTTGCTATACGGTTAGTACATGGAATCAAAGTCGCTATCAGGGTAGTGGCTACCAACTTACTCTTCGTCCACTGGTCCAGCAGAAATACCCTCAGGGGGGTCTTCCACAAGCTGTTTGTATTCTGCCATAAGCCGTCTGGCAGCTGTACTTTGGGCTGGGTTTCTCTTGGGTGGCATGTTTTTGTGTCGTTATGAAGTCGCTTAGGACGGAGAGGGCGGGAGTAATGTAATTTAAGATGAGCTAACTGTCTCGTAGGTGGCAGATCTCATGAAGAACTCTCTACCCTTCCACCGAGAACTAATTGATTATGTAATATAAGCTAGTACGATGACAAAGCAAATGTATAGCTGGGTGGCGTATCAAAAATTCAATTGGCCAAAAAAGGCAAGTTCAGTACAAACCTCGAAGTGTTGAAGATTCGAAGTCAATGACATGCGATCTAATGAGCATTGTTGGTCGTAAGTGCATGGGTTTGGTAACTAGTGTATATATCCCAATACTTAGGTTACGCTAAGATTTTTCTCTTTTATTCATGAATTTATTTGTTTCATGATATTTAGAATATAATAATTAATACAATTTACAGTCGACAATAGTCTTAATTTAATATATTTTATAATACAATTGATTTCTGCCAAGAGGCACAAATGCTTTGGTCAAGCGTACTTGACTGATGGCTCTCAATCTTTCGTTCAACACTTGCCAACCTGTGCTCCAAGCTAGACAAGAACGGCTTGATTATATTCTTGTCTTCCACAGTCAACGGCTCCTCCTCTTCAATGTGCGTTTCAAGCACAGCTTTCAACATCCATATTGAAGTGTCATAGTTTTCAAGGCTGAGCTGCCACCCTTCATGTCCCCTGGCCTCGCTTTCAGCCGCATTCCTTGCAAGCTCGGTCGCTCGGTCGAATAATAGCTTTTGGTAAGCAATGTGTTTTGTCTTCTCTTCATTGATCTTAGAGGCATTTTCTGATTTGAGTGCCTGCGTTCTCTCTGCACACTCAAGTATATCGTTGAATTTCTCACGAATCCACTGAACAGACTTGACAAGACGGACGCTAGGGCTTACCGCACCATTGCTTCCAAGCCAGGTACTGGCTTGGCTCATGGCTTCTGACAAAAGTGAAAGACATTTGACAAACAAAACAATAGCTTCCTGTGCAACTTCTCCAAATTGCTCAGGCAAAAGATTCTCTTCACTTGGGGCAACTTGCGAAAATTTAACTTCTGCAAAGTTAGCAACCACATTTGCCATGGTGATAATGTCCTCCATTCTTTTGAGCAAACTGGCTTCAGTCAAGGAAGTAGACAGCGTGGGTATTCGCCTGTAATCCTTGCTTTCACTGGAGTACGCTTGGCCACCCTCAGAACCAAAGAGGCGGTCGGAAGCCATGCTTATCGCGCGAGTCAACGCATTGGTTGGAGAGTACCCATGTCTCACAGAAATACGTCGTGGTTGTAGTGAAGAAACGGAGCGAGGCATGTGAGGTTTTTGCGTCAACTTGTCGGCGATTGTGTTAATTTCAACCGCCCTTTTTTCCACAATGACATAGCTAGAATCCATGAACTCTTTTTTCGTTGCTGCTTCAGATAATTGATGTGACGTGTCCAGAGTACGTTCTATTGAATGCGGTCGACTCTGAATTGCGGTATCTTGGATTGGCAGACCCTTTTTTAGTTGGGAATCTGGTTTTTGAATCTGTAAGTATTCAGATATAAATAGATCATCTTTTAAAGAAGATTGATCTAGAGTTTTGTTATCAGTCTGAATTTGTTTGTTGACAGCGGGATGATCAAAGAACTCTGAAAAACCAATCCGTTCAATGGGGTTCTTCTTCAACAGATCGCGAACAAGTGATCGACACTCTTGAGAAACATTGAAAGAAGTAGGGAATTTGACTGGCTCGTTTGATTTCTCGTAAATAGCTAGTAGCTCAATATGATTCCTTGCCTGGTAGGGTGGCTTTCCCGTGAGAAGCTCATAAAACACAGCGCCAACAGACCATAAATCTGCTTTCGCGCTGTACTTTTCATGTCGCAATATCTCAGGTGCCATGTACAATGGCGACCCACACAGCGTTTCAGCGAGAGATGTATTGGATAGAAACCTGGCAAACCCGAAGTCCGCCAGTTTCAAGACGGGTAGTTCCCAAAGACCTGCGGTACCAGCCGCTAACGCTGTTTCTGGCGAAGAAACGGGAATGCTAAGCAATAAATTTTGCGGCTTGATGTCTCTATGCACAAGGTTTCGTTCTCGCAGAAATTTGATCGCTGACGATAGCTGAGTAAGAAAGTGGCGAGCCAGTTCTTCGTGGCAACCTCCACTCGGTGGACTGGGATAGCGCTGAAACATTGATGCAACAAGAGGCATTGACTGCGAAAGTGCGTGTCGTTTTTTCAGGAAGTACGAAAGATCACCCAGTGAGCAATATTCCATGATGAGAAAGATGTATGCGGGAGTCTTTTGGTAGTCGAGCAAAGAAACGACATGAGGATGGTGAATGCTTTTCAATATAGTCACTTCAGCTTCCAAGTTGGCAAGAAGGTTCTTGTTGAGTTTTGCGTACTGGACACCTTTGATGGCGACTGTTGACCTGGAAGGTGCATGGCGACCTTTGTACACATGGGCGAAAGAGCCTTTTCCAATTTCCTTCCCAACTTCGTAGTCCCCAGCAAGCACCACGTTCGTAGGGTGTGCCGACATGGCTGATGTGAGGAAAAGGGTGGCGAATCAATAGTGTAAGTATAGGGTGGGAGTGCGGAGTGAGAGGAAGGAGGGAAAGAAAGGGAAGTACTCCATAAATAAAATAAACCCCGATAATCATGATGTTTTTTTTTGAGTTTCAACTTTCAAATCAATCCCAAGGCACAATAAAAAAATTAATACCCAGCTCAGCCGCGCCGTTCCAATCTGTCTTCCATCAATCGACTCATCGCGGGTCACGAGCCTCGCTTACTCATGATAGCCAGCAATGTTAGGTGATCAATCACCGGCGGTTATGAAGAGCCGTGGACTCACGGGCGGGCTGAACATGAAAGACATTGATGTAGCTACGAGGTGAACAATATCATAGTATAAGCTAGTTGCTTTGCTTTGTTTTGTGGGGAGTTTGTGCAAGTTAAGAGACGCGGTTTATGGCATTAGTATTACCCAGTTATAGAGTCACTAAGTATGGGCCATTGGGGTTGTCTCAGTTATAGAGTCACTAAGTATGGGCCATTGGGGTTGTCTCAACCCCAATGCACTGCTTATATCCCTTTCATTCCGCGCGGCGGTTGTGGTGAAACCTGGTCTTGATCATGTTTTGTGTAGAGCGAAAATTAGAGGGCTGATGCAAGAACGGCATTCTAATCGTACAATCAATTATTCCGCATTCCTTTCAACACAACAGCCTAACAAACGTCACCTGGTTTTCGCCTTCTTCCATATCATATTGTATAGTCGTCACTATTTCGATCCACCAGCCGGCCATGTCGCAATCGAAAGCTATTCAATTGCACTCAACTCGACTACCCTTTTGGCAAAAGCCTGTGAGACCGGAAAATATCCCTGATCACCTGCGTGCAATTCTTTCACTACCAAAGAAGCACTCTCCTCAGCCCAACCTCCACTCTGCTTGACCCCAAATAACTTGCATCCTCCTTTAAATACTAAACACTGTCTACCCAGGCCCTTCAGTCTTTTCGGGCTTGTAGACTGGCGCTAGTTACTAACATAGTTATCTTGTCAGCCCAGGCCGTTGCAGAACCCGAACCCTATAAACCGTATCTATTGCGCCATTATGTCAGCATAAAATTTTTCAGCGCTTTGTGTTTCCTCCCAACTAGAAAAAAAAAATTTCTATTGTCGTTCTCCTTCTTCTTTCAACTCAATTGTACAAGCATACAATATATCAACATGGCCAAGTCAAGTAAAGTATCTAAGGTAGAGAAGAAGTCTTCGGTCAAGGCTGCTGACAAGGTCAGCAAGTCTTCTTCCAAGAAGGAGGCCAACCCCAAGGCCCAGGCTGCTCTTGATAAGCAATTGAAGGCTGATCTTGCTGTTGACAAGAAGAAGGCTTCCAAGCCTGTTAAGAAGGACGACTCTTCTGACTCCTCTGACAGCGACAGCGACAGCAGCTCTAGCTCCAGCTCTGACTCTAGTTCCGACTCTAGCTCTGATTCTGACTCTGATTCTGACTCCGACTCTAGCTCTAGCTCTAGCTCTAGTGACAGCGACTCTTCTGACTCTGACTCTGAGGAGGAGAAGAAGCCCGCTCCTAAGGAAGAGAAGAAGGAAGAGAAGAAGGCTGCTCCCAAGGAGGAGATGAAGAAGGAGGAGAGCTCCGACAGCGACAGCTCTTCCTCCTCCGACTCTGATTCTTCCTCTTCTTCTGACAGCGACTCTTCTTCTGATTCTGACTCCGACTCTGAGGACAAGATGGACGTCGACGAAGCCCCCAAGGAAGAGAAGAAGGTTGAAAAGAAAGCTGAAAAGAAGGAAGAGAAGAAGGAATCTGCATCTTCTGACTCCAGCTCCGACTCTAGTTCCGACTCTAGCTCCGACTCCAGCTCTGATTCCGACTCTTCTGATTCCGACTCTGACTCTGACGACGAGGAGAAGAAGACCGAGAAGACCGAGAAGACTGAGAAGGCCAAGGAGAGCTCTTCCAGTTCTTCTGACTCCGACTCCTCCTCCGACTCCTCCGGCTCCTCCGACTCTGACTCTTCTGAGACCGACGGCGAGGACAAGAAGCGCAAGGCTGAGTCCGACGACTTGCCTCCCAAGCGTGCCAGAGTTGAGGCCGCTGCCCCTGGCCCACAATCCGAGGAGACCTTCACTGTCTTTGTGGGTGGTCTTTCGTGGAACATTGATGACGAGTGGCTCAAGCGCGAGTTTGAGATCATTGGTCCCGTCACCTCTGCCCGTGTCATCACCGAGCGTGACACCAACCGCTCCAAGGGTTACGGTTACGTTGACTTCACCACCAACGCTGATGCTTTGAAGGCCGTTGAGCAGATGAAGGGTACCGAGATTGATGGCCGTTCCGTCAACGTCGACCTTTCCACTAAGAAGACCACCGGCGACAAGTTCTCTCGCTCTGGTGCCGCTCCCTCCCCTCCCTCTGACACCTTGTTCTTGGGTAACCTTCCATTCGACTGTGAGCGTGACCAGATCTTTGAGCTCTTTGGCTCTCAGGGTAACGTCATCTCCGTCAGACTCCCCACTCACCCCGAGACCGAGCAGCTCAAGGGTTTCGGTTACGTCCAGATGGGCTCCGTTGAAGAGGCCCAGGCCGCTTTCGACAACCTTTCTGGCAGTGACGTCAATGGCCGCCGCATCCGTCTTGACTTCTCCACTCCCCGTGAGCCCAGCTCAGGCGGTGGCCGTGGTGGTCGTGGCGGTTTCGGTGACCGTGGCGGCCGTGGCGGCCGCGGTGGCTTTGGTGGCCGTGGTGGCCGCGGTGGCTTTGGTGACCGTGGTGGCCGCGGTGGCTCCAGCTCTAGAGGTGGCCGCCCTGGCTCTGGCGGTGCTGCCGAGTTCCAAGGTAAGAAGATTACCTTCTAATATAATGCATGACATCCACTGCGTTTGAAAAGTTTTGTTTGTATTTCCCATCATTTATTATTTGTCGTTTTTTATTTTATATATATCATTTTTTATCACCTAGAAGAACAATTTGAATTTAGACTTTTTATTTCCTTTTCAACGTTCTGGTACTATGATTAACGATGAGTACAGTATTACCTTACCCTCAAGTCGTGGGTCGGCAGCGCAATTCGTACCTGCAGGCAAAGTATGAAAAGCAATAGTAGTCAGTAAAAGTAACTCGTATAGACATTGTTTGACATTGAATGTGTCTCACTATGCACGATGTGGAAATGGGCAAGCTGGTTTCTGATACGCGCAAGAATTGCAGCATTAGGCATCCGAAGAAAACCACAGGTAATTATTTAAGTCCCAATTCTGTCCACCACCCACAATCAATCGCCAACCAGAGGAAGTCGTGTCCGGTTTCACGATGCCGCCGGACTTCACATACGTGCCGTCTACGAGGACACTTATGCACGAACTTCACGGTTCAGGTGGAGATGCAGGGGGCTACTCTCGGATCCCGCCTTGTGTGTTGCATGATGGAAAGATTGTCATTCGGTTTCTGCAGCGATGGTATCGCCGCGGCAAGCTGCAAAAAATCTTCAATGACGCTATCCGTGAACTGGGCGAGCTAGGCGTTCCAGTTTTTGAGCCGGTTTGCAAGCCGGAAGATCATAGCTGGTTGAGAGATTGTGACATGCAATCTTTTCTTTGCATACCCGTTCCACCGCACATGACGATTATGGACTTGCCTCCAAACGAACAGGAAGACTTGCTAAGCAAGGCCATCATTCGAAAACTCGAACTTTACGACTATATACATGAAGATTTGTTTTCTCCTGCTCATGCTCCAAGCGAGTTTATATCGTCACTGAAAGAAGTTGCCCGAGAATCGCCTGGCTCAGCTGTCCGAATACTACATGGTGAATTCAGACGGATATGGATTCTCGATCAAATCAAACTGAAGATCATTTCCGATGTTACACGCAGCCCGATTCCAGATCCTACTTCTGCTCGCACTCAACTAAACAACTTTGCAAGATTTTTCGAACTGAATGGCATTGTTGAAGCACAAGCACCAACAGGCAGTGCACCTCCTCCAGTCACGCCAAAAAAGGCAGAGCCGGTTGCCACAAGCTCACCCTCAAGGCCGTTTTTGAATCCATTCACACAGGGTGAGTACGTCGAAAACCCTTTTACGCCCAGCTTGTCGGCTCCTTCAAATACAAAACAGTTGGAACAGGCGGTTGTTGTCGACTCTCACCAAACAGCGCTTGACGCAAGCGAGCAACCGGACTGTAAGGTTTTCCAGTCGAAATACAAACATCGCACAGACACATTTACTGACAAAATCAAGGGCGCCAAAACTGATTTGAACCGTTTAGAGGTCATACTAGACGGCTTAACAGAACAACAAAGTTTGCGAAAGAAATACAATGAAAAATTTGGCAGCAATTACCTAGAAGGGTTTTTGCACTACGAGCGTACACAGCAAATATTGAGCAAACTTGGCGGGCTTTTGAGCAGCTCGGGACTAGTGAGCTCTGAGGAGAGTCTGGCCCATTTGCTCAACGTGCCCAGCATACGCCCCTTTGTGGCTGGGCCATATGGAGTTTCCCATTTGAAGAAGATTTTGGAATACGAAGACGTCATGGTCAAGGCCATGGAGCAATTGGAAACGCAGGATTTTGAAGGGTCTACGCCGGAAAGAGAATCAGACGCTGAGGAGGCGGAAGAAGTGGACAGCGGCGACCGTACCGCCGAGTTTCGCTCGCAACGGGATTTCTTTTACAATCATACAGTGTCAGATCTTAAGGAAGGGAAATTGGACAGGTACCTTCTCCCCGAGAGTTACAGGGAAAAGAAGGAAATACGCTATGCGCTATGCATGGACTTGGAGGCAACCTGTGAAGAGGTGCCGTTTGGCAGGTCGTCACACGAGGTGATTGAAATCGGCATTGTGTTGCTTGACCTGGTGACGGGCGAGGTGGTGGACACTTTTGACTTATATGTGAAACCAACGCTCAAGCAGAACCAAAAGCTCAGCGATTTTTGCTTGAACTTGATGAAAATCTCGCCCGACCGGTTGGACGACGCGCCTTCCTTTATCGATGCCTTGGACGAGCTGTCAGCTTGGCTCGGCAAGCAGACAATGCTGTCGCCCAACCCGGATCAAATGGACTACGCGGAATGCAACAGGTTTTCTGAGATATTGGGTATCCCCGAGTCAGTAGGAGGATGGACAGAGCCGCGCAATTTCGTCTGGGTGACACACGGTCTCGCAGACTTTGAGCGGTTCTTGTGTACCAAGTCGTGTGTCATAAACAACATACCACTACCTCCCTTCATGCTTGGAGACTACATTGATTTGATGCAACTCTACGCCAAGTACTATGAGCGGCGGCCAACGATTCGCAAGTCACTGAGCAGCATGTACAGCACCTTGGGCTTGGAGCTCAATGGCAACTGGCACAATGCGCTTGTGGACGCGCATGCCGTGGCGCAGGTATTGCTTGTGCTTGCCAAAAAGGGCCCGCTAGTGCCCAACGCCTTTATCGACATGGACTCGCCAGACTACTGTGCAGCCTTTGGCACCAACAAGTTTTACAACAACAAGTACCTTCGACGCCAGCACTTCAAGTTCACGCCGGTAGAAGACTTTGAGAACGGCGAGTACATGAAGGAGGTCGAGGCCAGGCTCGTTGCGCACCAGGCCATGTCGAAATCTAAAGGCAAGGGCAAAGGAAAGGGCAAGAAAAAGGGCAAAGGCAAGAAGAAATGAAATCGAAATGCAAGACCGTAATGGTTATTGAGTATTGAACGTTCAAACAAGGGACTAGTTTGGATTGTTATTATCATCATACTTAATCGATGGAATGCAGCGGAACAAAACGGCAAAGCAGGAAAAGCAAGGAAAGGGGGCAAGAGAACTGAACTGCTGATTTCATGTGACGTCTTGTTTCGGGGTCTATTTATTTATTACCGCCACATTGATTGTAATTTTAACTACTCGTGATCCAGCTAGTTGTACCTGGGAAATAATATAACACAGTTTGAACCTGCTTTCATGACGAGATTCAATGATTGATTGATTGATCATTGTTTACCTTTTGGTCTGGCTTGTTGCAAAGCTAGCCCTGGTCTGGACTGTTTTAGTGATTTCAATGGGAATACGCACCGCCGTGCACCAGATCATCAGTAATAATAGTACCGGAGAACGCGCGCCTTCAGATTGATAAGGTCCAGGTCCCAGCCGGCGGCAGCGGCGTGCTCTGCTCAACTCGCTGCTTTCCCTTCTCGCACATGGGCCCGGTTGCCACTTGCTTGGACAGGACCGTGTGCCCGTGCGAACCGACGCGCCGCGTGTACTGCGATCTCGCCTGTCGTTGGTTCGTTTTGTCCCGCGCGGCTGAATCCTCCCAACTGGACGGGCGCTTTTCAATGATTTTAGGTACAAGGGCGGGTTTTTGTTTTCCTGGAACAAGCCCTGGCACATGTCGCTTTCACGCGTGTGCATTTGCTCGCTTCTGATCGATTCGAACTGGCAACCGGGCATGGAAAGCAGTGCTTCTTTTTGTTGGATTTTTGGGCCCTTTTTGGGTTCTGCTTTTGTTTTTGTTTAATTTTTTTGGGGGGTTTTTGTGTTTTCAGGCACGTCAGGCCTTGCCAATGGAGCCGATGGGCTCTCAAGGGCCTATCAAATGAACCACTCTCCTACACACGCGCCTCTTGATAAGCCTTGCTTTGCGTGTTTTCTTTGCTGGTCTCGGAACTGCCTGGCATTGCTGGGCCCGTATATATATCTCCTGCCGCCGGCACCAAACGTGGTTCCAAAATAGACCATGGCCTTGACACACAAGCACCACCACTGCACCATAATCACCATCCAGGCATTCCCCAGCATACCTCACAGTCCAGTAACATGAAAGTCGCAATCGTCACAGAAGTCTCGACCCTCCACGTCAATGGCGTCTCCAGAACCATTACCAAACTTCTGGACTTCCTCATCGAAAACGGCCACCAGCCGTTGGTCTTTGGCCCAGAGGAAGGAAACTACAAGGGCGTCAAGCTCTACGGAACTGCCGGCTTGCCGCTATTCTTCTACCCAGAACTCAGACTCAACTTTGCCCTACCGCGAATAGTATATGAACTCGTCAAGTTCAAGCCGGACGTGATCCACTTTGTTGATCCCAAGTATGTGTTTACTGACCCTTGATCTTTGCAGCAGGCTTAACTAACCTGTGTCCAGCTTGTTTGGCCCGCAAATGCTCTTCTTTTGCAAGCTCATGCTCCCCAATACCCCCATTGTGTCCTCCTACCACACCAACATTGCTCTCTACGCCAAAATGTTTGGATTTGGCTTTCTCTTCCAGCCCATCTGGGCCACCCACCGCCTGTACCACGGCTCGTCAAAAACTGTGCTGTGCCCCTCTTACAGCACGAAGGAGGAGCTCGTCCACAATGGGTTTGAGGCTGCCAACGTCAAGGTCTGGTCGCGTGGCGTCGACACGGCGCTCTTCAATCCGTCACGGCGGGACTTTGAGCTGCATGAGACCTGGACCATGGGTCTCAAAAACACCTCTTCGGCAGACAGCGTGGAGGCGCCCGATTACGGCTCAGCGGGCAAGACCATGTCGCGCCGCACCAGTGACCTCGACGAGGGTGTCCACTTTGGCTTTGAGTCCAAAACCGTCCTGCTCTACGTGGGCCGCATCTCGTGGGAAAAGAATCTGCGCCTGCTTGTGTCTGCCTTCAAGACCATGAACCCCGAGCAGTATCACTTGGTCATTGTCGGCGACGGACCCGCGCGCGCGTCCATCATGGCCGAGCTTGAAGAGTCCAAGGCCGGTGTCACTTTTACCGGATACCTCAAGAACGAGCAGCTTGCCCAGGCCTATGCCAGCTCTGACGTTTTCGTTTTCCCCAGTCACAGCGAGACCTTTGGCCAGGTCGTCCTCGAGGCCCAGGCCTCCGGTCTCCCCGTTGTCGCCATGCGCGCCGAGGGCGTCAAGGAGATTGTTGACCACGGCAAGTCCGGTCTGCTCGTCGAACCCCTGGTCCAAGACAGCGAGACCGAGAACTCATCGTCGCAGTCGGTCGACTGGGAGAGCCTTGAGGTCGCCATGCGGTTCAGCGACGCCATCAAGAAGATCACCGAAACGCCGGGCATGCTTGAGAAGATGGGCAGGGGCGCGGTGGCCAGAAGCAAGAAGTTCACGTGGACCGCTGCCATGAACACTTGCCTTGACGCCTACACCCAAGCCATTGAGTCTGCATAAACAATTGATACACAATATCCTCAACCACTACTTTTTTATTATCAACTCCATCGTTTATCCCCTTTTTTTATCGGTACCTTTTTTGTTTCCCTTTCTTTACAATGTCCTTTCATTTTATTTGTTTTTTCGTTTGATTTTTTGTTTGTTCTTCTTCAGTTTAATATTTCCAGCCATTCTTTTTTTTTCTTCTTCTTTCTCAAGAGACATTTTATATGAAGCGCGCACGAGGTTTGTTTTTTGTAATGTATTATTGAATTGTATTATTGTACTACTATAGTGAACCAGTTTTATTGAGAGTTTTGATCCATGACATGATTGTTATTCGATGAGTTGATTGTGGCTAGATATTTGAAGGTTGACGCATTGTTTGGTTCGTTTATCCCGATTAAGAAACAGCACACAAACAGCTAGCAAACAGCTGGGTGGACGAGCCACAGAATCATTTGTGAGTTTTGCCCAACTACAGTCTAGACTGTATACTCTAGGTAATTGAAATGATACCTTGATCCATCCATGGAAAAAAAGTCATAGAGAAAGAACTGCGCCTTGGTCATCTGTGCAAGTGACCAAAACCCTGACGTCAAGCGATACCAAGAAAATATTATGGGAGTTTTTCGCCACCCATTTGCAACATGAATAGTTGACTTTGGAATGAAACAACTTTTTCTTGTGTATCATGATAGAGAACAATAAAATATGTGTATTGGAGATTTAAATTATTTGAAATTTCAAGTTCGTTATTATTATTAGTTAGTGAGTTAGTTGGTGTTAGAAAAGGTCCATTTTTCAACCTTAATTCTTTTTGTTCATGCCTTGATCTTGAATCCATCCTCCTTCACTTTGCTTCCTTCCCAGTCTTTGCTCTTGCCTCTTCCCAAAACTTTTAGTAAGCGGCAAGAATGGCCTCCTTGTTGGCCGCAATGATCTTTCTGCGCTCGAGCTTCTGAGCAGAAGTCAAGAAGCCGTTTTCGGGCGACCACTCGACATCGCTGACAACAACGCCCTGCAGGATCTCAGCGCCCTTGAGGCCGGAGGAGCTGCCGGTCTTGATGATATCCTTCTGAATGGCCTTGACGACTGCGGGGTCGTGGGCAATGTCCTCGTGCACCTCAATGCCAAGGTCCTTGGCAAGCTTGTCGACCGCGTTGCGGTTAGGGACAATGACGGCAACGGGCTTGACGTGGTCAGAGTCGGCGTAAATGCAAATGTTCAAAACGGTGGGGTTGGAGCGGTAGACAGACTCGAGCTTTTCAATGGCCAAGTACTCACCGTTGAGAGTCTTGACAAGGTTCTTCTTACGGTCAACGAGCTTGATGTGGCCGGTCGAAGTCCACTCGCCAATGTCACCGGTACGGAACCAACCGTCATCGGTAAAGGCAGCAGCGGTCTCTTCGGGGTTCTTAAAGTACTCGCGGGCCAAACTGTCGCCCTTGAGGTAAAGCTCACCCTGGTTGTTCTTGGCCAAGTAGCCAGCGTCGGTAACGTCAACCAGCTTGGCAGTGACGGCGTGTGTGAGTTCACCTTGGGTGCCGTAAGCAAGTGACTCGGGGGTCATGAGACAAGCGTTGGCACAAGTCTCAGTGAGACCGTATCCAATGACCAAGGGACAAAGGAGGGTCTGCAAAAACCGTTGGGTGTCGTAGGAGATGGCAGCACCACCGCAAAGAATGATCTTGAGCTCTCCACCGGTAGCCTCCTTGATCTTCTTGAAAATGAGGTTGTCGACCAAGGGAAGGTTCCAGCCGTTATCGGCGAACCTGGCCTTGGCCTTGAAGGCAGTCCAAAAGACCTTTTGGGTGAATGCTGGGAGTTCCTGAATCTTGCTCAGAATACCCTTGCGCACAGTCTCCCAAACAGCGGGGACACCGACCATGATATTGGGCTTGAACTCTCTAATGTCACCCTTGCAGTTGCGCATCGACGTGTCGGAAATGGTCTTGACGGTACCGTAACCAAGGACAGCACCCCAGTATAGCGTAGCGAGCTCAAAGACAAACTCAAGAATGTGGGCAGCTGGGAGGTAAGCCAAGAGTCTGCTCTTGGGAGGGATGTGGTTGGGGGAAATGTTTGCGGCAGGACCAGCGACACCGGCCATGACGTTCTTGTTGGTGAGCACGACACCCTTGGGGGTGCCCGTAGATCCCGATGTGTACATGATGAGGGCAACATCCTCAGGCTTGCAGCCCAGGGGAGTCTTGGGGCTTTCTCTGCCTCTCTTCATGACGTCGTTGAACGAGACAATGGTGAGGTCCGGTCGCACGTTGCGAAGAGCTTGGATAGTCTTGTCTTGCTCCGGGTCCTCAATGTCAAATCTGTGGACAATGATGCGAATGTTGGACTTGGCGAGAGGTGCGACCAGAGTGTGCATGATGGAGTTGTCAACAAAGACACCAACCGACTCTGTCTGCACAAGAGAGTGAGTAAGACCCTCTTCACCAAGGGTGTCGTAGGCAGTGACAACGGGGATACCATTGGCATTGAGACCGAGCGCCGTTTGGAACCATTCGGCGGAGGTCTGGGCGTAAATGTGGAAATACTCCTCACCTTGGGGCTTGATGCCAAGAGACAGCAGACCAGCCGAGTAGTCGGTCACGTTCTGCAGCAATTGACTGTACTTGATGTATTGAAAGGGCGAGTATTCAAAAAAAGTCCAGGTCTTGTCGACCTGGGTGATTTTGCCATCGACCTTCTTGGGGACCTGCTTGACCTCGTCGTAGGTCTTGATGAGGGTTCTCCAGCCCAAAGCATCGTTGTTCTTGTACTCGTTGCAGGCCCAGTTGAGCAAGTTCCAAATGGTGTTGCAGTCGGGGTTTTGGCCGGGATAGGACCAGGCAGCAGCCTTGCATTGAAAGTTTCTACGCGGGGCAGTCTCGCCGGGCTTGGCTTCACCGACAATGACCGAGCGGTCTTGCTTGTTGTTGAGTTTTTCCTTGAAGCCCATAATTGAGAAGAAGAGGCAAAAGATGGATAGGGGAGACGGGTGGCGAGTAACGGGACGACGACGGATATAAAGAGAATTTCGGAAGGAGAGAAATAAAAGGAAGGCAAATATAAAGGAAGGCAAAGAAAAAAAAAATAGTAATAAAATAATAAACCACATTATGGTAAGGAAAAAGCAATTTGCCCGAGACCCAAAGGCCAATAAATAAGCCATGGCCCAACTTCCGCCCGGGTCTTTGCGAATCGCCCAGCCCGACCGCCGAGGCCGCGGTTCGGCGCCTGCTCCGCTCTTGGTTCTGCCTGGACTTGTCACTGAGAAACGCGCAAGTTTAGCGCGGTTTGGAATGGTCTGGCGGGTGCAAGTTGCGAGCAACCTAAATCACACACCCAAAACGCGGTTTAGCTAGACCAGCGCGGGAGGTGCGCCCAAGAGCCCGCGTGCACGGTAACTCGTGCTAACTCGCGCTAACTCGCGCTAACTCACGCGCAGCATTTGTTGGGGAGGGGTAGGCGTGGTTTGGTGCCCATAGTTGTGCCCAATTGGGTAACCCAAAGGCGAGTTTGCGTGGTTTATTCCAGCGGGGCACGCGAAAGTAGGTTGGAGTCGTGGATGCGGCACCGGGCAGCGGAAATTTCCGTCGAAATTGCTGCAACTTTTTTGTAAAAGTAAACAAAAATAAAGAATAATCATCATCATCAAAATAAAAAATAAATAAATAAATGAAAAGCAGCCATTTCTCGTCCTGAGAACCGCTTTGAAGCTGGCTGGCGGCGTCTGCGCAGAGCAACGTCTCAGGTGTTCAATGCCCGTAGACTCGGCGCAAGACGATTTGCCGTGTTTCGCGCGGCCGTTTTTGTTGGGGGGGATCGCGCTCAGACGGGGAATAGATTGCTTATTAATGATTATGCAATGATTAGGTGCGCAAGCGAGATCTATGGTGGCCTGCAAACCGAGAGCCTTTCAAAACGACAAGTTCACATTGAACCATGATTTGTCAAGTACTGCAAGGCTGGCGTTGCTGGCGTTGCTGGCGTTGCTGGCGTTGCTGGCGTTGCTAACTCACATCTGCGTTGACGGCAGACTGGCAACTCCGTGGCTGGTGTATGCGTTCCCGCCGAGGAGCATCACCAGAGCTTCAAACAAAGCATCAGCAGATGTGTTGCCAAGTTTTTTTGACGAGCCAGCCCGTGATTTTCCTCCGATGCGCGGCGCACAAAACGGGCCCAGTCGCCAGCTGGAACTTGCCAGACTTATTACTTAGCGGTTCGCGAACTATCATGTACAAAGAATAAAAAAATTTCACTGGCTCATGAACGTCCGCAAGTCCATTGGAGCTCGGCTCGGCAGTTCTTTCAGGCGTGTTTTCTCACAAGCAAAGCGCTCGTTCTCGCGTTTTAAGGGTCTCGTTGCTTGGCTTGAAGCCGTTCGTGGCCTCGGAAAAAATATTTTTCATCCTTCGGGCATGTTAGGAACTTGATTACTTACAACTTGTCACAACTTGTTACAAGCAGGTCTACAAACAAACGACGGTATTAACCTACTCGAGCTAGTCCGACTGCTCGCTTTTGCAGGCGGCGGGTCTAGTCTTGTGAAATTGTAATCTGGTTCCGAGAACGTTGCACCAAAGCTGTAACAAGTCGTATTTCTCGACTTTTGAAAAACAGCATTGATCATGACAGTCAATGCAGTCCCGACTGTTGTCTCGGCTGTTTCAACGACCGCGATAAACAACCCATACGAATTCTGTCTCACTTCTACCAGAGTTTTCACTGCGTTATGGTTTACAGTTGATGATCCCATAAGTAACAGCTTATTTTTTTTTCTTCCGTGCATGTCCACAGAAACGTTACGGAATTAGGGTCACATACATATCAGTCCCAGAAAGAGTCTTGTAATTAGTGAACACAAGGTATGAACAATACCAATACTGAATATTGAGATTGAATGAAATTTCAACAGAATTACCCCCAGTGAAACTTAATATGCTAGCCATTCGTACACCACACGTTTTTCACAACTAACCTATACGCATTCCATATCCCATAAAATATTGACAGATACCTTACCTTAAAAATACATGTATCCAAACACAATTCACCAATACAAAACGCCAGAAAACGCGTAATTATAGCTAGTTGAACGCCAGTCTTTTCTACGCAGCTGCCAATTGAGTTTGCCAGGGCTAGGTCACACGGCTGAACCACCAACTCGGCTCGCCAGTCCCGTCAACCACAACAACCCCTTACCCATCAATTTTTTTTCAATACAAAACACAACACCTCCCAATTTCCACAGCCGTCAGCATCAAAAGACGGCCTTAGCTCGAACCTTCTGGCTTCATCTCGTCCAATTGCACTTCTGCGAGCCACTCGAGACAAAAAACACTCACCCAGAGCCGCAATTACCTACACCTGCTCATTGTCTCCTCACGCACACCTCAATGGACTTTTAAAAGCCATTTGCTAAATCCGAACTTTTTTTTATTATTTATTTTCGACAACCTGTGCGCGCGTCTCGACTTTTCATGTTTTCCTCACAAGCAGCGCCATCGTTTTCATTCGGTGCCAACAAGCCGGCATCGTCTACTGGTACGGGAAGCGGTTTATTTGGCAACGCCAACACGTCTTCAAGCCAAAATGGAGCGTTTGGATCAACCTTGTTTTCAAACAACAACAGTAACAACAACAACAACACAGGCAATGTAGGCTCCTCCTCAGCACCGCTTTTCGGAAACAATAACGCGACCACTAACTCCTCGACTGGTGGATTGTTTGGATCCGGCGCGACTGGGGGCACGGGCTTGTTCAAGTCTGCAACAAGCACCGGTGCCACTGCTGCTCCATCCGGTGGACTGTTTGGAAACAACAACAATAATACTCAAGCGCCCACAACAACAACAGCTAGCACAGGTGGTGGACTCTTTGGAACGAGTAATAACAACTCTACAGGCACTGGTTTGTTTGGTGGTGCTTCAAACAACACAACCGCTGGTTCAACTGGTGGCCTTTTCGGTTCGTCAAACAACACATCATCCACAGGGGGAGGCCTCTTTGGAGGATCAACGGCTACTGCCCCTGCTACTGGTGGCGCTGGTCTGTTTGGTAATTCAAACAACAACAACAATGCGACGACGACTGGTACTACTGGTGGAGGACTGTTTGGTACAGCTGGTACCAGCCAGCCTTCTACCGGAGGTGGTCTTTTTGGCAATACCTCTTCAACAGCTTCAGCACCCAGCGGTGGCCTTTTTGGAAACTCTGGGGCTAACAATGCTGCTAGTTCGACTGGAGGCCTTTTCGGAGGCGGCGCCTCTTCAACTGGAGGTGGACTCTTTTCCAAACCAGCCACGTCCGCACAAGCTCCCTCTTCCGGCATCTTTTCAAACAACAACAGCAGCAGCAACAACACTTCAAATCCAAGTGGCCTGTTTGGCAGCAATTCGAACCCCTCAGCAAACCAAGCGCAACCGGCTACCACTAATGCCCTTGTTCCGCTTTCAGCGGGGCCACCCCTCCCGGCCCTAACTGTCGCTTCAGACAAGTACAAGAAGCCTGCAAGCAGCTTTTCGCGCGTTTCAAAAAACATTTCTTCGCTCAAGGCCAAGTCTCGCTATGCTCTCTCTGCCGCCAGAAGCAACCCTTATTCCGCCTCTCAGCGATCCGATATCAACTCTAGAGACTTGTTTCTCAAATCAGTGGCAGCTAATCCCAAGCTGACCAAGACTTCATTTTTCAGCGAAGGCCGACGAAGCGACATTAAAAAGTTGGTCATCTCAAGACGGGCCATTCTTCCAGAGGATATTCGTGGTGTCAAGACTCCATTGCTTCTTGAAAACAAGGACACAACCTCCAATAGCATTCTAGAAGCCACACCAGTGAAAAAGATCGAAGCCAACACTACAGTGAATAGCCCACGCACTCACACTCCTCTTAAGCGGGTTTATGAAATCAACAAGACTGCTGAAGATGAAGGCTACTGGATTTATCCTCCGTTGAAGGAGCTCTTTTCTTACGGCTTTGACCAGCTCTCGGCTGTGCCTGACTTGGCAATCGGTCGCAAAGGCCATGGTAAACTCCAGTTTGCTTCTCCTGTCAACCTCAGTGAGATTAGAAACCTTGGCGATATCATGGGCAACTTGGTTGTGTTTGATGGCACTACTGTGTGCGTCTACCCCAACGACAAGGAAAAGGCGCCAGAGGGCACTCAACTCAATGTACCTGCTACAGTGACCCTTGAAAACATTTTCATTAAACACGTTGTTGGCGGTCGCACCATCACTGTCAAGGATCCTACAAGCCCTCGTGCAGTCCGTCACATGTCCATCCTCCGCCACAACATTGAAAAGAGAGGAGGCGAGTTCATTACCTATGACGTTGAGCATGGAATTTTCGTTTTCAAGGTCCCCCATTTCAGTACTTGGGGTTTTGTTGATGATGATTTACTCTACGATGAAAATGATTTAGACATGGCTGAAGCTGCACCCGAACCAAAAGAAAGTGAAAGTATCTTACGCCTCAACATCAACTCTAAGAACAACGGCTCTATCTCTGAGGACACGTTTGCTAATGGTCTGAAGCACAAAGAGCCCGCGGCCGCTCAAGACTTGGGTCAGCTCCGGAACCAGTACGAATATGAGTTCCCTGCCGCACCCTCCCAGTACAGTGAAAGCGAGTCCGGTGCTACTGAGAAGGACCAGAAGCCAGTGCAAGTGCCTGAGTCTGCTTTGGATCTTGTTGGTCATACTGAAGCTGAAGACATTTCTATTGACAACTATGATACCGAAGCAGTCAGTTCTGGTTGGGTTCAGCAATTGGAATACGCTTCAGACATTAGCAGCGTTTTTGCGAAATTCAACAGCCATTCTGGCTTCTCTGCAGTTGATCTAGATAGTACTCTGTTTGGTGGCTTGAAGTCCCTGAACGAGAACAGTACGACGGCTCAGTACGCTGTTGCAGCTGAAAAACTCCGGTTGGTGCCGGCATTCAAGCCTCACACTTTTGCTGTGTTCAGTGGCAATGATTTGGTCCTTCGTGACTCTTCCAGCCCCAGTGGGTTCAAGATCGCCTCTAAAGTAAGTTTTTTTTTTTTTTTTTTTTTACCCCATTTCTCGATTTTTTCAGACATTTTACTAACAGACCAGAAATCAACTAAAAAGAGTTCCGTACAAGTGCTCGACGCTCTACTCAAAGCTTCCACTTTCTCTCCAAGAGCTAATGGATTGCCAAAAGCCACCCCTACTTCAGAAGTCACTTTTTCATACTTGGTATCAAGTTTGGGTAAAGAGAGTGAGACCAGACTTTGGGATCTAGCCACCATCTTATTTAACGACCTTCCTGAACTGGATGCCAAGGAGTTTTCACCCGCTGCAAGAGAGAGAATCAAGCAGCAGCAACGTGCCAAGCGTCTTTCTGACTGGCTCAAGTACACAACTGAAGCTGACATGCTGAGTCTGATTGAAGGTGCTCAAAACCCCTTGGAAGTTGCGTATGCATACCTCTCTGGCGGTCAAATCTCTCGCGCTGCAGTAGCCGCTGCTGAGGGAAAGAATCTACACTTGGCAACACTCATTCCTTTGCTAGGTACAAACGATTTAAGCATTCGCAGAACTGCCCAGGCTCAACTCAATGACTGGGCAAACTCTGGAAGCTTGGACTTGGTACCAAGAGAGGTTAGAAAAATCCACGAGCTTCTCGTGGGCAACACAACAGTTTCTGCTGCTGGAACGCCATACCAGGTCAACATGTGTGAAAGCCTGTCTTGGCTGCAAGCGCTGGGCATGAAGCTGTGGTATTCTACGACTGTCAATGAAGATCTAAGCATTGCAGTCAAGGAGTACGAAGAAGCTTTTAACAACGCCAAGCTCAAGGTGCCCAGTCCTGCACAGGGCAACCACTTGGCGGTTGAATTTGAGCTCTTGAAACTTTACGGCAGTATCGATCCTGTTCCAAGAAGGGCGTTTGATGCTGCTCAAGATGCATGGACTGCTTGGGTTCTGTATCACATTCTTTTCAGAAGCTTAGGCTTGTTCAAGGATACAGAGAATCTTGGAGATACACTATCCATTAGCCTGGCTTTAGAGCTCGAGCAAAGCGGTCATATTGGTGAGAGCATTTTTGTTCTCAGCTACTTGGATGACGATGAGCTTGCCCTTAGCTACATGCAGGATGTGCTTGGTCGCAATGTCACTTCAATTAACGGTGACATCCGATCTCTTCTCAAGCGCATTGGCCTCAACGAGTCATTTGTCTATGAGAGCCAAGCCCTGTATAGCAGATACGAAGGTGACCATGTGTCAGAGTGCAAGGCGTTGCTCTCTGCGGGTGCGTTCGAGGAAGCCCACAACGTCCTTATTACATTTGTGGCCCCTGCTGCAGTTGTTGCCAACCATACCTCAGAGGTTTTTGACATCATCCTGTCTTTCAAGAACCCTGAGAAAACAGTTACCAACTGGGCTTTGGGTGGCAAGATCTACCTTGATTACATTCGTTTTGTCGAAAAGATGTCTCCCAGTGCTGCTGCCTTGAACGATTCTGCTTTGCCAAAAACCACTGCCCAAGAGCTGGCCGAGTCTCTCGTCAAGGGTCTCAAAGAAATCACTGTCACTGACACCACTCGCTTCGAAGTTCGCGTGGCCGTCAGTTTAATGAAGACCTATGTCAGCCATCTCTTGACCACAATTGGTGTTGACGTGGGCAGCGACAGACTCATGAACGTTGGTACCAGCGAGGCCATTGGAGATGTACGCGACATGAGTGTCTCTTACTTTGCGTCGCAATGCGCTGCCTAAGTGCTCTCTACCTTCCATTTCAATTGCATGAAAAAAAACATACTTAAAGGTTTACGTCCAGACAAGAACGTTTAGAAAAGCCAATAAATATCATTATATATAAATCCTTTTTTATTCTAGAATCACCAAACCACATTTGAAAAATTACTTAAAGCTTCAAGTCAATTATCAAAAATGTTTTCTGTAATCACTACCGAAAACTAAGTCGATTTTGGCCTTGTAAATAATGGAGTTGGATCTGTAAAGACACTTTTGGTTGTCAGATCTGACTGGTCTTTAAACTAAAACTAGATTAACGAGATAGAACGCTTATTATGCAATATCTGAAGCCTAGAGCTTTTGCTTCTGGTTCTGTTCACCCAACTCTCTTTTCGAATATTTATTTTTTATGGCGGCAGGTTCAAGTGATTTAACTGGAAACCCGTAAGCTATAAATATCATGTTTCACATCTAGCTTTGATTTTTGCATTACCTTCTGGTAAGCATCAAATGTATATATATTTAAGCTCTGAACTTGGTAGACCGAAAACAATTCCTTCGCTTGCAAAAACTGAATTCAACAAAACTTTGGCATCCACAAACATAGGTATGTTTTCTCAAATAGCAAGTATTGTGGGAATAGTTCCAAGTGAATGATAAAATAACTGACTTGAGTTTACAGTTGCAACTAGCGAGTCCCTCTTTAAAAAGTTCGGGTTGAATTCAGCTTTTGACGGATTCAGAAGTTCAGGTGGCCTATATCCTAAACAAGCCTACCATACTTATGTAATGTTAGTTTTTTATTGATAAAACAACTGTTGCTATCGGAGTCGTTTATTCTATTCAACAGTATATTTCTAAATTTTATTAGAAAAATGCGTATTATATCGCATTACATGCAAGCAGATTGCGCATCTTTGCAGACCATGTGCTGCTTCGTTAGCTCAGTCGGTAGAGCGTCAGTCTCATATATTGTTTAGCGATATCTGAAGGTCGAGAGTTCGAGCCTCCCACGGAGCACTTTTTTTGCAGTCTTCCGTCTTAAGCGATTGAAGAAGGTTTTTCTTCTTTTTTTTTTCACAATCTGGACTCCTGGAGAATATAATGTAATTATTGAAGAAAATGTCCTTTCTGGGTCAGAGGAAATAAATAATATTTGAACTATATAACTGTGAGTTTTGTACAGTGGCTGTGGAGGCATCAAAGATCTGGCAAAAAAAAAAGGGTATCGTAGGTAGATGTGATCTTGTGTGTTCCAATCAACCGAGACGAGAGCTATAGTCAGGGTCGAATCCAAGGAGTTGCTCGTCGTTCAAGTCCAAATCGGCTTCTCGGATCATTCTAAAGCAACTAGTCAGCATGTTTGTTGAGTGATCCTTGTTGAAATGTGCTTACCTGGCATCTAGTTTTGACATTTTTTCTAAATGGCTTGAAACAACATCTTCGGTCTTTGGTGTTTCTGGAACCGCCTTTTGTGCAGATGCAGAAGGCATGGCGTATTCGTTGTCGCAATGAGGGCAGTATTGATCCGTCTCATCAAAGTCAGAGAGGTCCTATGGTTGACTGTTAGAATCGAGGCTTTTGAGAACGGTCTGTAAAACCACCGTACCTTTCTGAATGCTTTTTTGCACTTTTTGCAAACAAATGTAATATCTAATGTCTTTCTGAGAGCATGATCCTCGTTCTCAACGTGACCTTTAAAATGGTTAGCACTCTGATCTGGTCCAAGTCTACCTGAGCACACTTACATTGAGGGCAGTCGTACCACTTGCGGCAGCACTGTAAACAGTTAGACACTTAGAAATAGCATACGCATAGCACGCTACAAACCTGGGTTCTGATCGAAACTTGGGCGTCTGGAAAGTGTTTGCACATGGTGTTGTTCGGCGTTGATCTGATGCGTTCCTAATGAAGTTTGATTTTGTTTACTGAAAGTTGATTCAAAACGCGTATTACTCATCACATGTTATTACATTACATAACTGGATAATACCTACCCTGCTGGAAATTGGGACAAACCCATCTCATTAATAATTTGGAAACCCCAGCTTGACTTGCTCAAAAAATCTTTGTAATATTGAAATTATCTCGACCCTCAACCTTTTCACCTTCATCTATATCACGACTATAGAAAACACGTCGAAATGGCGCCAGCATTAACTAGAGATAGCCCACCTCCCGAGACATATTCTGCGGCTAACAGCAAGCTCGCAGCACCCGAACCCGAACACTGTCCTGGCACGGAGTCCGACCTTGCGGGAAAAGCCGATGCCTGCGAAGGCTGCCCCAACCAAGAAATCTGCGCCAGCGCACCTAAAGGACCAGATCCAGATATTCCTGCAATCACTGCTCGACTAGGGTCGGTGCAACACAAGGTGCTGGTGTTGTCTGGCAAAGGTGGCGTTGGCAAGTCGACATTCACATCAATGCTAGGCCGCGCATTCGCGGCCGACGAGGATCTGGAAGTAGGTATCATGGATGTGGATGTTTGTGGTCCTTCTATGCCTAAAATCATGGGAGCCGAGAACGAGCGTGTTCATTCTTCAAACGACGGCTGGAGTCCAGTCTATGTTGACGACAATTTGAGCGTCATGTCGATAGGCTTTTTGCTACCAGACCAAGACAACGCAGTTATTTGGAGAGGAGCCAAGAAGAACGGTATCATTAAACAGTTTCTTAAGGACGTTATATGGGGATCTCTTGATTATTTGATTGTCGACACACCACCAGGAACTTCCGACGAGCATTTATCGATAAACCAGTACATGTCAGAGAGTGGGGTAGACGGTGCCATCATTGTCACCACGCCACAGGAGGTTGCTTTGCTTGACGTTCGCAAAGAGATTGATTTCTGCCGCAAAGCTGGTATCAACATTTTAGGCATAGTCGAGAACATGTCTGGGTTTGTTTGCCCGAACTGCAAAGGCGAGTCTTTCATTTTCGCGCCAACAACAGGCGGTGGCGAGGCTCTTGCTAAGGAGTGCAACATTCCATTCCTTGGAAAAGTGCCCTTGGACCCGAGGATTGGAAAGGCATGCGATAATGGCGAAAACTTTTTGCTGGAGTATCCCGATTCGCCTGCTTCCACCGCTATCCTGGAAATCATTGACAGGGTTCGAGATCTCATTGAAGAGTAGAACTATTTTGAAATTGGCTCTTTGACAAATTCAATACGAAGCAAGAGAATGTGAAGACCCATCTTTCCACTGTTTTCATCTGAAAGCTGGATCTCTTCAATGCAGGTATATATATTTTCCATCAGGTCGTTAAGCTTCTGTACAGCCAAGCTGCCTGTCTTTCCAAAAGTGTTGTACAGGACCTTGACGTTGAGCATGAAGTCCGTCATGAGACTAGCGAACTTTTCATTTTGAACCAAGAGCTTGTTGTGTAATGTAATGATCATAGTGTCGTGTTTCAAGCATAAATCATCCGGTATAATAACCGCCTGAGTTTCATTCCCATTAAGAAACTTGAACAATGGTGAGAATTCACCATCAATAACAAGTGATTGTAAGAATTCCCAGAGGATGTCTGCAAATAATTTTGCACGGTGTGCGGTCAACCAAACCTCTGGCTGAGTAGATTGTTGGCGCAAATGGCCTGAAGACCACAGGGACGTGAGATAATGAATAGATATTTTGAAAGCTCCAAAGAAAGAAAAGAACTCTTGATATATTCTCTCGCTTTTGGATGTTTGGAGCAGTATTTCCTGAGCACTGTTGAGCTGCACGTCTAGGTCTGAATTGACCCCGGTAATTGTATCAAGGTACAGTGCGTCTTTTCTAAACGTTTTTCTAATAACCAGGCTCGATTGCGCAAGTAAATATACGTCTCGTTGTGCAGGCGTACAGCTTGGATCTTCCAAACTGGACTTCAGGGCCCGCTGAAAGGCATCAGACATGGTCTGAAGTAAAGGCAAATTTCTCCGGCTTCCACCAGATTCACGAGCTGTTGAAGTCAGTTTAGGAAATAGCTTGGTGTTTCCAGCTGCTAAGCTTTGTGGTACTTCTTTGGCAAATTCTTGTGCAAAAAGAGAGTCGCCAAATAGCACAATGTTTCTGAACATGTTGAATAGATTTTTCAATTCTGCTGGGGAGAAGTACTGTGATGCAGTTTTCAAGATGATATCCCTTCGAATACCCATGATGATTTGTTTGATCTGAAAAGCGTGCACTGGAAACTTCAAACAATTCAACTTTTCCAAATACACCTCTCTCACAAGCTCCAATTTGGTTGTAGAGTCCAGTGAAATTTTTGCACCTTCCTTGCTCATTTGGTTCATCAAGCCACCAGTGGTATAAATCAAGTCTCTGGTAGGCTCCGGTAGGCTTAGCGGGAAAAACACAATGGGCTCCTCGTTGAAAAAACCACTGGCAAGTTCGGGATTGTGGCCATATAGCACCCAAGAACTGACTACTTGTAGCCAAACTTTGAGAGACGCGTCGATACACGCTTTTCGTAGTTCATCGACACCGGCGTACCCAATGCTTTCTTCGAAAAAGGTGAAAACGTTCCCAGTATTTTCAATTGGATTTTCCAAGCAAATTTCGAGGTATTTTAAAACGGAAAGCGCGTAGTCGAATAGACGCTCCCAACTCTGAACCGTGTGGGCGACTAATGAAGATAACGCGATGATGTTTTCGCCATTGACTATTTTCGCGTCTTTCGATAGGATTGCGGACTCGATGCTGGAAATTTCTTTCAAGTAAGGGCGTAGAACAAGGTGCTCAAAAACATTCACTATCGCTGGCGTCGTCATGTATATAGCACTTTCAAATGGAGTCCCTGGCGCTCGGTACAGCTGTCTGTGGCTAGCATTGATCCTGGTAGAAAGCTCGCTCACGGTAGCACCAAATTCGTGCACTTGTTGTAAAAGCAACTTTTCAGAAGGATGGAACGCTTGCGACACATCATACTCAATTACCGAGGATGGCAACCCTGTAAGTGCAAGAAGAATTTCATGGATCATGCTGTAGCCACCATCGACGAACAGGCATCATTGATTGTTTATTGAGAAATAATTACGTTTTGTGAAGCCCTTGCCCAAAATATCCTATATTAACAGCACAAATTTGGTGTTCGCGTTTTTTTTTCACTTTTATTCACGTCTACCTTGTGTTGTGTTTCCTTTTCTCCTTTCCAAATTTCTCTATTTTCAAAGTGACCATTTGAAACATCCGCGAAATGTCAAACGAAAACGGGTCGAAAGAAGCGACTAATGGCGACACCGCCATTAATGTTGACAGTCGCGAGCCTTCTGTTGAAAGCGAAGGTTCAGTATGTTCTTCTCGATTTTTTATCCGCCCGCCACTTAACTAACTTTCCAGCCTGTTGAGGTCATAGAAGAAGAGCGCGAGCGGCCAGTGGCCTTGTCTAGCCCTGCGGTGTTAAAGAAGCGTCAAAGCAAATACTTCGCATCCGACCATCACAAGGCTTTAGTCGATCAGAAATCGCAAGACACGTCCAATCGTTTCAAATATTTACTCGGCCTTACAGACCTTTTCCGACACTTTATTGACGAAAGAGCTAAAAAAGACCCTGAGTTTAAAAAGATCATTGCGGAAGCTGACAAAAGCCGTACAGCTGAAATCAGTGCCAAGTCTGTAGGAAGCAACCACAGAAGACGCAAGACGGAGAAAGAGGAAGACGCTGAGCTTTTACAAGAGGAAGTAGCTGACGAGAACAGCGTTACTACGGTCTTCACCGAATCGCCAAGTTATATCCATGGAAAGCTTCGAGACTATCAAGTGCAAGGATTGAATTGGATGGTCACTCTATATGAAAATTCAATTTCAGGTATCTTGGCTGATGAAATGGGTCTCGGAAAAACATTGCAAACCATTTCGTTTTTGGGTTACTTGAGGTACGTCCGAGGCATCAGTGGCCCGCACATTGTCATTGTGCCCAAGTCAACGCTGGATAACTGGGCTCGCGAATTTGCCAAGTGGACACCAGAAGTACAGACCCTTGTTCTACAGGGTGACAAGGAGATGCGTGCTGATTTGATCAACAACAGACTTTTGCCTTGCGATTTCGACGTACTCATCACTTCGTACGAAATTGTGCTGCGCGAGAAGGCACACTTCAAGAAATTTGCCTGGCAATACATTGTTATTGATGAAGCCCACCGTATCAAGAACGAGGCTTCGTCTCTTTCTAAAATCATTCGCCTTTTCCACTCCAGAAACCGCCTTCTGATTACAGGCACTCCTCTTCAAAACAATTTGCACGAACTTTGGGCACTCCTCAACTTCCTTTTGCCTGATGTGTTTTCTGACTCTGAACTTTTTGATGAATGGTTTGACAGTCAAGGTGGAGATCAGGACAATGTTGTGAAACAGCTTCACAAAGTTTTACAGCCCTTCTTACTACGACGAATCAAGGCAGATGTTGAAAAGTCACTACTTCCAAAGAAAGAGATCAATCTTTATATTGGTATGTCCGACATGCAATTGAAATGGTACCAGAAGATTTTGGAAAAAGACATCGATGCTGTCAATGGCGCTGTTGGTGGTAAGGAAAAGACCAGGTTGTTGAACGTGGTCATGCAGTTGAGAAAATGTTGCAACCATCCATACCTTTTTGAAGGTGCCGAGCCAGGCCCACCTTTCACTACTGACGAGCACTTGGTTTTCAACGCTGGAAAGATGCTGATTTTGGACAAATTGCTCTCGCGCGCCAGAAAAAATGGAAGTAGAGTTCTCATCTTCTCGCAAATGTCAAGAATGCTTGATATTTTGGAAGACTACTGTTTGTTCCGTGAATATCAGTACTGCAGAATTGATGGTAGTACCGCCCATCCAGACAGAATCCAAGCTATTGATGACTACAACCGACCCGGGTCTGAAAAGTTTGTGTTCTTGCTGACTACGCGTGCGGGTGGTCTTGGTATCAACTTAACTACTGCTGATACTGTTGTCCTCTATGACTCTGACTGGAACCCGCAGGCTGACCTTCAAGCCATGGACCGTGCTCATCGTATTGGTCAAACAAAGCAGGTCTACGTGTACCGGTTTGTCACAGAAAACGCCATTGAAGAAAAAGTTTTGGAGAGAGCTGCTCAAAAGCTCCGTTTGGATCAGTTGGTGATCCAACAAGGCCGCGCCAACGCTCCTACTGCAAACACCAATTCAAAGGACGATCTATTGAGTATGATTCAGCACGGCGCACAGAACGTTTTAAGAAGAGCTGGGCGAACCGACTCTGATATCCTTGATGACGATATCGAAAGTATTCTGCAAAAGGGTGAAGAGAAGACCAAGGCTCTCAACTCTCGGTTCGAGAATCTGGGTTTGGATGATCTCCAGAAATTCAGCCCTGACAGTGCATACGAATGGAACGGTACTGATTTCAGAGAGAAGAACCAGGAAAAGGGTAACGACTTTAAGTGGATTAGCTTGGCAAAGCGTGAGAGAAAGGAGAACTACAACATTGATGGCTACTACAAAGAGGTCTTGAGTAACAAGTCCGCTGCCAACAGTGCGGCTACTCCTGCTCAACCAGCTGCACCAAAGGGTCCTAAGCAAATCAATATTCAAGATCATCAGTTCTATCCTCAGCGACTGGTCGACTTGCAAGACAAGGAAATGTCGTACTTCAGAAAGCAAATCGGATACGAGGTACCTCTTGCAACGGGCACTGAAGAAGATCTTGCAGACCGTGAAGCTGAGCAACAGATGGAGCAGAGTGAAATTGATAACGCTGAGCCCCTTACTGAGGCAGAGGTTGAAGAAAAGAAAGCGCTTGCATTGCAAGGTTTCAGCAACTGGAGTCGACGTGATTTCTACCACTTTATCCAAGTCAACGCTAGGGTCGGTCGCAAGAACTTGAAGGCAATTGCAAACGAGTTTGAGGAAAAGACCCCCGAAGAAGTCTACGAGTACATTGATGTCTTCTGGAAGCGCTACACTGAGATTGAAGGCTGTGACAAGTACATTGCTACAATTGAAGCGGGCGAGGAGAAGAACAGAAAGCTGATTCTTCAGAAGGATGCTCTCAAGCGTAAAATCGAGGCCTACACTGCTCCCATGCAACAGCTTCAGCTGTTGTTCCCACCCACTGGTCATGGTCGCAAGATGTATACAGAAGAAGAAGACAGGTATCTTCTCGTGCAGATGAACCGATTTGGGCTTGACACGGAGAACCTTTACGAGAAAATCCGCGACTCCATCCGGAACTCGCCTATTTTCAAGTTTGATTGGTTCTTCTTGTCACGCACGCCCATTGAATTGGGCCGCCGTGGTACTACCCTTATTGCTTGCATTATGAAGGAGCTTGATCAGCCAGAAGAATCTGCTGGAGCCAAAAAGCGCAAGGCTGGCTCTCGCAATATGACCCCTACGACTGATACTGAGGGCGCGTCTGCCCCAAAGAAGGCCAAGGCCAAGGCATAGTTTTTTGCAGTGTTGAACACTTTCTTTTTTTTTCTCTAATTGACTTGTAATTTATTTTAGCACCAGTATATCTTTTATTCTTATTCGACTATGATCCAGGTTGCAGTAAATGCTCGTTGAGACAGTGGGCGTAAGAAGCGACTCACGAGGTCATGTGACAGAGGAGTTGTATGCGTGGAACGGCGAAGAAGGTCTATCCCATACTTAGTATTTTAAGCAAGATCAATACATCCCACCTGTCATTGTTTCCCCTCCAGAATTTCAACGAGCCACACTTTTGCCTGGACTGAACCTTTGAAATAACCAAAATGGCCGACGATTACCAGCTTGACCCTACTCTCCAGAACATCATTGACCAGAAGTCGTTACGGTGGATCTTTTGCGGCGGCAAGGGAGGTGTGGGTAAGACCACCACGTCTTGTTCGCTTGCTGTCCAGCTCGCCAAGCACAGAAAGTCTGTTCTCTTGATCTCGACCGACCCGGCCCACAACTTATCTGACGCCTTTGGCCAGAAGTTTGGCAAGGACGCGCGCCCTGTCGATGGTATTCCAAACCTCCACTGTATGGAGATCGACCCGAACGGAAGCATGCAGGAGCTGGTTGAGCAGGCCAGCAGTGGTGGTGGCCCCGCATCGGGGTTGAACAACATGTTCCAGGACATTGCTCTGTCCATCCCCGGTGTCGATGAAGCCATGTCCTTTGCCGAAGTCATGAAGCAGGTCAAGTCCACAGACTTTGAAACGATTGTCTTTGACACTGCTCCCACTGGCCACACGCTGAGATTCTTGAGTTTTCCAAGCGTTTTGGAGAAGGCTCTGGGTAAAATCTCTGAAATCTCTGGCCGATTCGGACCCATGCTCAACTCGCTCATGGGCGCGGGTGCCAATTCTGACGATGTCATGAAGAAGCTCAACGAAACCAGAGAAACCATTTCCGAGGTCAATGCACAATTCAAGAACCCCGATCTGACCACGTTTGTCTGTGTGTGCATTGCTGAGTTCCTTTCTCTGTACGAGACTGAGCGCATGATCCAAGAGCTGACCTCGTTTGAAATTGATGCACACTGCATCGTCGTGGTAAGTACATTGTTCCAACCAAGCTTTCGAGCTCTATTAACTAACTTTTTCTTTTTTTCTCTTTAGAACCAACTGCTGAACCCCAGTAAGTCAAAGGACTGTGCCCAGTGCAGTTCGCGCTCTGCCATGCAACAAAAATACCTAGAGCAAATCATGGAGCTATACGAGGACTTCCACGTTGTCAAGGTCCCTCAGCTGACAAACGAAGTCAGAGGTGTCCCCGCTTTGCAAGAGTAAGTGCTTGTCTCCTTTTTTGATGAAATGAATTGCAAAAGACTAACTTGTGTTTTCTAGGTTTTCCAAGATGCTCATGACGCCATACGAGTTTAAGGAGGAATAAATTACATGGTGTACCTACCTATGCTACTTAATGATACTATTCGAGCATTGGCAATAGTTTTAATTTTTTTTATTTTATTTTAATACACTTAGCTATGGTAAAAGAAAAAAAAATACAAGTAACAAGAAAAAGAATAAAAGAGGGAAGGCAAAAAAACAACAGAAGGACAGAGAGAAAGAAAGCACGCTTACAGACCCTCTATGTAATATTATAGTATCTCCAGATTCTGGCCTTGCAGTCACCGCTGCCAGTTGCAAACAAGCCGCCGGTAGGACTTGGTGCAACGCTAATGACAGAGTTGCGGTGGCCTTGCAGCATGAGCTGGACCTGTGACGTGCGAGGATCCCAGAACTGGACACCTCTATCCTTGGAGCCAGATAGGATCCACTGTCCGTCGGGCGTGGACGCCACGGAGAGGACAAAGTCTTTGTGACCAACAAAGGTCTTGACGCAGACACCGCCCTTGTGGGTGGGCTGGATGTTGCGGGGCGACTGGAGCTCCCAGAGCTTGATGGTCTTGTCGAGGGAACCGGACACGAGGTCCTTTCCGTCGGGGGTGAAGGCGACAGAGTACACAGAGTCCTTGTGTCCATCGGGGGCCTCCAAGCGCTCGACCAAGAAACCGGTCGAAGTGTCCCAAACACGGACAGTCTTGTCAAGAGAACCAGCGGCGACAAAACGGCCATCGGGGGAAATGGCAACAGTGGTCACACCATCAGCGATACTGAGGGTGAGAACACACTGGCCAGACTCCATGTCCCACATGCGGACAGTGCGGTCACCAGAACCAGACGCAATATGTCTACCATTGCGAGCAAAGTCGAGGGAGTAAATGTCCTGGTCGTGACCCTGGAACTGGTATCTAATTTGGCCAGTCTTGATATCCCAAACACGGATCTGCTTGTCTTCTGCACCGGTAGCGAGGAACTTTCCATCGGGGGAGAAGCAGACGGAGCGAATGTAAAGATCTCCGTCACGCTCTGCACTGTCGTCCTCAAGCTTGCAGACCAGTTGACCTGTGTTGACGTCGTAAATCTGGGCGCTGCGGTTGGAACCGGTGGCAACGTACTTGCCGTCAGCAGAGAACCGCACGCAGCAAACAACGGAGTTGTGCTCCAACGAGTGCACAAGGTCAACGTCAAGACGTCTTGGGGCGCGCTCGTTGTACGCAACAAACCAGTCATCGCGTTGCTTCTTGAACTCGGGGGCAATCTTGTCAATTTCGGGGAAGATGTTGCCCAAATTAATGGCCTGTTGTTGAAGCTGGGCCGGATTTGACACGCCGGAGGTGACGGGACCAGGGGTCGGGGTGGCACCAGCGGGCTGGTTAGCGGGGGCGGCAGAGCCAGAGCTGGGGCCAGAGGAACCGTTAGCAGGGCCGGGATCGGGTCCCTTCTTGGAGTTGGGGGACAAGGCAGGGTTGGCGGGGCCCTGCTGGGATGGGGTGCCGGTAGTGGGAGGGGGTCCGTTGCCGGCAGGTCCACCAGCAGGCGGGTAGCCACGGTAGCCAGGCTGGCCTGGGTAACCAGGGGTCGAAACTTGAGGAGGAGGAATGGGAGCCCCTGGTTGCTGTTGTTGCGGGGCCTGGGGACCGGACTGTTGCTGTTGTTGCTGCTGGGGCAGAGAGCCAGGCTGGCCATTCATGATGCTACCAAAGACGTTGGTAGAGGAGCGGCTAAGGGAAGGAGGAGGCTGCTGACCAGTCTGCTGCTGTTGCTGCTGCTGTTGCTGTTGCTGCTGTTGAGCCTGAGCCTGCTGCTGCGCTTGTTGTTCAGCAGGGCCGGGGATGTGAGGCTGAGGCGCTTGGGGCTGAGAGGCCGGAAGCTGGCCCTGTTGGCCAATGTGGGGAGGACCGCGGCTTTCCAGCTCACGCTTTAAACGCATGATTTCTTCTTCGTAGCGTTCTTTCATTTTGCGGTGGTTCATTTCGAGGTCCACGACGTTTTGGCGTATTTGCTGCATTTCGGCATTTTGTTGGTTGACTAGAAGATTGCTATTAGCGTTGACGTTGACTAGAGGGGGATGATCATGATGAACTTTGAACATACACTTTCGGTCGAACTCGTCCTTGTGAAGTCTGTATGAGGATGCCTCGTTCGTGACCGAGTCAAACTCCTGCTTGACGGCATCCAACAGCTCATTGAGCCGGTGGCCAGGGGGGTGCATTAACCGAGGTTGATAGCTCATGGTCTTAATGCAACAGGTTAGCAAACACAGGTATAGCGGGGTGTCGATTGACGTTGAGGAATGCTTACGTCGTGAGCACTTGAGGGTCGAACGAGTGTAAATCTGCGTGGGTTTGTTGCACAAGAAGTGGTGACGAAATTGAAAATTTACGCGTTCAGGGCGAAATTTGGAACGTGTTTGAAAAGAAAAATTAAAAAATCACACAAGACCAAGCTGCCGCGAAGCTTTCGAGACCCAATCCAGAGATGTTTCGTGAGTAAGAGTCGTGTTGGCGAGACCGACGTGGAGTAGGAGGAGAAAGTTGCCAGCTGGTGGTTGTGATGGAGGGCTTGACGGAAGGGTGGTTGGCGCTTTGGAGGTGGTGGGTTTGTGGGTTTTCGGGTGGGAGGTGGTGGTATTGAATTTTTTTTTTTTTTTTTTTTTTTTTTTTTGGGTTTTTTAGGCAGGGCCAATAGGTTCGTGTTATAAAGCTGAGCGGCCGCCTTGTGACTCAGCAACAATGTATTGCTTATTTGTATATTATGTAGCGTTAAACAAAAATTACGTAATCTAAGCCGGGTCGTTTCGGCTAAATCGTTTTCAAATACAGCCAATCACAGTGCATCACTAGCCGTGCGCGGCTGGAACTTTAAAAGGAAGCACAAGTTCTAAGTCTCAAGTCTCAGGTCTCAGGTCTTATGGCGCAAGTCGTAAATAATTCTGTTGGGCGTCACAAACCCGGTGCTCATGATGGCCAACACGCTGCAACATCCACAATCATTACTTGGAACTGTGCAACTGGCTTTCAAGTACTTAAAGCACATAATTTTTTTTACCCGCCTGTTTGCTAGTACAATGTCCATCTTTGACAAATAGTTCCTTGAATTGCGTTTTCAGAAAAATAAACAGTATGATGCTAATTGCGACTGGTAAATAGATCACAGACACCATCATGATAGTTGTTTCTTTGGCTCTCTGTTTCTGTTTCACTCTAAGCAGTGTTTTATTCAGACACAAATCTCGAGTACGCTGTTGATCCGACTTTGGTGTGCAATGCCCTTCGGCAATTCTAAACGACGATGCCATCAACATTGATCCACCCTTATAAATTGACCTCTATTTGTTTCCGGGATTTGTGGGCTGTCAAAACTTCTGCCACCAACGTATTAAGAAAAGCAGAGAAATTAAATAAACAAGGAAAGACACATGTCTATACGCGAAGGGAGCGACGACGATGGATCAGTTGTTTTGTTTTGTTGTTGTTTTGTCTTGTTGCCCAACGCGATTGACAGCACCAATCGTCACGAGCGATGCTCTGCATTTTTTTTCTCTCTCTCTTTCCATATATCATCACGATCTGATTGATTCTCGTTCGTGCGAACCACAGACCACCCGTTTTTAATTTTTTGGAATTGTCGTTCAGGTACTGGCGAAAAAAAAAATTGTCGGATTATCTGTTTAGTTGATGGGCAAGAAATAAAGAGAAAAAGAAGAAGAGAAAAAAAAAAAAAAAGGGATCAGTGATGGCCAGTGTGTTTGTTAGAATTTTTTTTTTTTTTGCGAGATCGTGGAGTGATGGTACCGTGTTTCGAACAAGCGAGCCAGCGTGCGCGCCGGCGCTCAAGCTGTCAAAATATCTAGATCAGCGTTCAACGCTCATCTGGTTTTTTGTCCTTGTCACCTTGTTCAAACGGAAGAACCAACAAAGTCAAACCACCATCGCCAGCAAACCATCGCAATCGCCTTGACACTTGCGTTGAAAAAGTAAAAAAAAAAAAAAAAAAAAAAAAAAAAAAAAAAAAAAAAAAAAAAAAAAAAAAAAGTATCGAATGTTGCTGGTCTGAGCATTTGTTCGGTCTTGATTTGTGCAGGTGGGCAAGCAGACCAGTACTTGAGTAACTTGACTACCAAGTTTGCTCTTTTTTTTCCCATTGTTGGCAATGGTGTACTGCTAGAACGACTGAGATCCTTTTGTCTTGTTTTTGCTACCAGGCCCATGGCGGACGGCTCCATTCTCCTGCGCAAACAGCAATGTCTGTTCTCTTGATTTTAACAATGGGGAAAATATTACCATGGGTCAGGTCCAGCGGAACAGGGTGGGTGAGTGCGTGCGTGGCCTGTTTCTTCGTCAATCCAGGGTAGACTAGTCAAGTAGGACGAAAGCAAATGCCTTTGTGCTGGACATGTGTTGAGCTAAAATATTATTTCTAACAAGTTCGCTTGAATTTGTCCTTTTAAAATGTTGAACGGTCTTGTAGTTATTTACTCGCCAATCGCGGATTGCCGAGGAGGCCAATTGAGCAAATGTCGTGCCACGAATTGACTGAAGGTGACAGTCTTTTTTTTTTTTCGTAATAATAATGTAGCTTTTATTGATTATTTCCCCGTCTTTTGGCTTGGCCATGATGGCTGATGTAATAGTAGCATAGATGTTGCCTTCTTGACACATGTCCGACAAGTGGTATTGACTGCAAACCAAGCCGCTACCCCCTAATAACCCTTACAAACCATGCTGTCTCTTTCTCTACTCGACTGATTGAACAAGTTATTTTCGTGTTTGAGATTGTACACCAGAACAAAGCGCGATGGTGTCGGGCCAGCTTACAGCGCGCGAGCTCTTGATTCGGCCAAAACTTTCCTCCGTGTATTTTTTTTTTTTTTTTTTTTTTTTTTATCCTCTCTCTCAAGGTCGCTGTTATTTATTGTTTTTTTTTTTTTTGTTTTTTTTTCGCGGACGGCGGCGATTATCATTTTAGTTCGTCTGATCAATTTAATTTAGAGATCACAATTTCGTGCTGATTACGCTGCTCGCCATGCAGCTGGAGCAGGAATTGGCAGTTGGTATCATTGTTGGGTGCACACACCGCGCAGTTGCCAGTCCCTTGCAGACCCCCGGAACGGGCAATGATTACTTGCTACGTGTTTGTTACTGGAAAAACAGGGAGACAGCTGCTGCCCTAGCTCGCCTTTGCGGACTTGCCGGAGCGAGAGATCGTGGGTATCACTGATTGATCCATGATTGATGCTCCATGTTGGGCCTGGCCCGGAATTCGCCTTTGCCCCTTTATGTGCTTTTCAGGATCAATTCCGGCAGGTCCCAATGCAATCATGCCTACCTTGTTTTGTTCTGCCCCCGTCCAGCTGAGTTATCGTGATCCAACCCAAGCCCCGAAAAGCGCTGAATCTCGGATTTCTGATCAGAAATCTCTGCAATGCATGCCGGCCTTGCCTTTATTAAAAATAAAAAAAAAAAAAAAAAAAAGTACTTTTCCCCAACTGGCCAAGCTAACCTTGGTGGTGCGTGCATCGACCGCGCATCCTTCTTTATTGGAGCAAAAGAGCGGTTCGGCAACCCAAAGGAAATCTGTGCTCACGAAAACAGTTTGTCCTCTCTGCCTGCTTGGAAACTCCAAGTATAGACAATGGGATCAGATGTCAGACGGACGGTGATTGCTCACCAGCACCAGCACCGTTGATTGAGCGACTGGCGGTGGCCTAAACGAAAAACGTGCCCAAAGCTTGTGACCCAAACGCCCAGGCCCAGAACTTGCCTGGCCTTGAACTGTGCGCGCGCGTGGCTTTAATTGTTGCTCCTCCTGCATCGATTCCAACGCCCAAATATTTTTTTATTTTCATTGCTTTTTTTTACAGCGCATCTCTAACCTTTCCTTGCTTTTTCTGTTTAACCACAACATTTTCTTTGTTCCCCCTCTTAAAAAACGTGGTTAACTAGCAAATGGTCGCTAACCCCGCTGCCCGTGAAAAATAAAAAAATTAAAAGGTTTTTGGTTTGGGACGGAGCTCTTTTGCGCGCGCACGCATACTTGAGCTTTTGTGCCGCCTTCCAAATCGGGCGCGCCAGTACGTTGGATCCGGCATGGCAATTCAGAATTGATGACGGCCCTTTTCCAGCGTGCAATTCCGAGCAACGCGCTGTGGGAACTGGCGGTGACGGCGGTGACGGCGGTGACGGCGGAAGCTCCAGGCAACCTGTTGGTCAGAGTAGAGATATGGCACTGATCAATGTTAGTTGTTCCGAAGCGTTTGTGTGCTGATGCTGGCGCAACGACGCAGCCCAGTGGGAATCTCTGGGCTTAGGGCTGGATCTCCAAGTCTATTTTTGCTTCAGGTACTGGGAACCTGAGCGGCAATGCAGCCGTCCATGGGATTGACCCCATCCAGGACGGTTGCGCCTCCATCCAACCAACGACCTCCCCAGCTTCCGGTAAAGAACCAGCTCTTCAAGCAGACACAAGGGGCAAGCTGGCTTGATTGATTGCGGCAGTTGGGAAAATTCAGTGATGGGTTCACGTTCTGGTTCTGACTGACTACCGCACCAGCCAACCCCATGCCAGGGCATCTCGATCTCGTACGCGCGCCTTGATGCGTAGTTTGGGAAGGAACCGGAACTGGAATTTACGAGTCCAGTAATATAAGTACCAACTTGCTCAAGTAGTTAGCCCGGTCTGGCCTGCGTGCATCTATTGTTTTTTCTTGGTTCTTTGGCGCCAGGTACCGCGGCAGGCCCGTAGGCAAGGTCCCAAAGCCATCCACCTGGAATGCTCTTTGCTGCTGCGCGCAGAAATTCATGTCATGTACGTAATAGACAGGCATCGATTGATCATGACAGCAGGAACACCTTGTCAAGCTCTCGACAAGGTTGGCGGCTATTAATAAAACTCTTTACGAGTTGAATGATGATAGAAGTCAATTGATTAAATAATTGTGGACGCTACAGCTGGCTATCTCATCATGATGCAGGAATAAGTGACATGATAGTCTCGATCTTGATGGATCAAAGTCAATTCAAGTCAGTTAGAAACAGAAAACCCCGACTTGTATTCCACTCTGGTGAACCAACGCAATGCCAAGTCAACTTGTTTAACCAGTTAATCATTGGCTTGTCCCTGGGGCCTGGACTTGGGCCTGGACTTGGGCATCGCCATCATCATCAATCACGCATCAACTTGATCCCGTATGATCTTGATCCCCGAATCTTGATTTGTACATCGGTCCTGTCAAAGTGCAGTTGATCCTGCCAGTCCAACAAGCAGTACTTTGCATGATGATTTCAACAAGCAGCAAGTTCTATACATTCAATGGCATTGACTACAATTGTATTCGCGCACTGACTGATTGGCCAGTTGGCCTTTAACAATCATCCCCGCGACACTTATTTTCTTGGCCAGGCCACAGAAGTTTGTATGATCATTGCGTTGTCAACGGATGTGCGTTTACCCAGCCAGGATTTTGCCCTTGGGAACAAAGTTTATCCGAGTTTACAACGTTGGAGCAGAAGCCAGGGCAGAGCAGAACCTTTTTGCCCATCAACGCCCACTTCACCTTGACAGATCACTGAATCACTAAACGAAACACCTCGGCTCAACTGTTTAACAGCCCCGGCCGTTTACAAAACACTCTTTAAACCGTTTTAATTTTTTTTTTTTTTTTTTTTTTTTTTTTTTTTCTTGTATATATGACTATGTAATTTTCAAATGCGACCAAATGTTTTTTATTTTCATTCCTTTCCAAGCGGGTTTACTCATTGTAATGGTAGACCAGGTAGTTTGGCAGGCCCCAGGGCTGGTATCCCAGGCGCTTGGCCATCTTGGCAAAGCCCTCGGTCTCAATGAGGTGGTAGAACGCAAACGGGGGGAACATGGCGCCGTCGCGGTGCACGTCGGCCTTGACCATGAGCGCGGTGCCGCCCACACCGTCGAGAGGCACTTCGAGGTGCAGGTCCTTGGTGGGGTCGTACATGTAGGCCATGAGCGCGCGGTAGGTCGCAATCTCGGCGTAGCCCTCGACGATAATGTCGTCCTCGCCCATTTGCTGGGCAATCTCCAGGGCCTTGTCCGAGTCCTGCCACGAGTTGTAGTCATAAGGCCGGATCGACGCGCCCTTCTTCTTGTCCACGTAGCGCTGGTAGCAGTTGGCCACGATAATGTCCTTGTCGTGCTTGGCCAGGTCCTGGATCAGCGTGGGCGGCGACTCGACAATGTCCGAGTCGAGCCACAGCACCCACGCGGTCTCGGGCCCAATGGCAGTGAACAGCAGCGAGTTGCGCGCCAGCGACATGAGCGACCGGCGGCGCTTCTGCGCGCTGAGGGCGTGGCGGTCCTTTTCGTTTTGCGAGTCAAGCGCCTGCGTGTCCTGTCTCAGAATCGTCACCTTGGCAAACCGGTCCTTGGCCGGACCTGTTTGCACCTTCTTGACCGCCGCGTCGAGCTGCTTGAGCGCCAAGTCGCCCGCCGCGTTCGAGGGCACAATGAAGCCGAGCTCAACGAGGTTGCGTGGGTAGGAAAGCGACAGCAGGTTCTTCCAGTAGTCATCGTAGAACCGCGCAATGGGCGTCAAGATCAGAACCTGCTCCTGGTTGTGCAACGACCGGGACGTGGCGGCCAGGCCATTAAGTTTGTACGACTTGATGAGCCCGTCCTCCTTGCTGGGTCGTCGGCTGGGGACGGTCTGTGTGCTGGAGCCGCTGCCAAAGAGAACGTAGAAAACGAAAATGACTGCAGAGCAAATGAAAACCCAGGTGATGGGTTTCCGTGGAACAACCGCCATTGTGAAGCTGCAATGAGAGGATGTGGTGGCTTGCGGAGGGTTGTTGAGTGGCTTTGCGTAGCGAGTGTGGGTTGGCAAGCTAGCTATGCGTTGGCCTGGTGGTTGTGATCTGTAAATAAAGCGATAGCGTGCTTCTCTTTTTTTTTTTTTTTTCCGTCCAGCCATGCCTGTACGCGACTTGTAACGTGGCAGATTGCCAACCCTAGCCCTGTATGTGAGAGATAAAAACCTCAACGGCACTTCTCATCGCTACGTATTAGGCTTGAGGTGTAAGAAACAATATCAAAAAACCGTATACTAAAGGGATTATCCACCAGGAAGTTCTAGAGTTGAGACTAAAGAGTGGGCAAGCGTTGGTTGAAAAGTAAGTCTGTTAATCATGGTACGGCTGACACTAAATTTCATAAACCTGCATTTTATCCAACTCAATCAAATATTTATACACTAAAAGAAGACTTGAATAATACAGATCGACTTGAAGCCAGCCAAGTCTCGGTCAATGCCTGAGTCCGCTTCGGTCGGGCAGGCCACCACCTCAAGGTGCATTTGCCGCTGGGGACTTGTGCCAGACCATTTCAGTCCAGCCCGTCACCGTGCGGTGCATTTGCGTGTGCCTCAGTCGTGGATGCAGCTTGTGTCTGTTTTCCTGCGCCCGCTTCCTCGCCGCCTGCGGCGTGCTTGCCCTTGGCGGCGGCGGCGGGGGTTGCTGCGCTGCCGCTGTAACAAACCCCGGCGGGAGGTCGACCATATCCGCGTGGTCGTTATACTCAAACCCGTTCCAGAGGTAAAAGTTTTGGGCAGGCACGTTCATGTTGAAGACGTTGAGGAGGAGCTTGCTGACGGCGCGCGGGTGGGGTTGGGCGCGGGCAACGTTTTTGGCGGCGTCGAGGAGCTGCTTGGCGAGGCCGCGGCCCTGGTACCGCGGGTCGACGTGGAGCTCGTAGAGGTAGGACACGTAGAGGCTCGCGTCGGCGACGCTGGTCGGGTCTTCGTCTTCGTCGTTGGAGCTGTCGTAGTCTTCGGGTGTGCGCGCCAACACACTCGCAAACGCTGCCACCTTGTCATCCTCATCCACCGGCGTTCCTTCTTCTTTTTCTTCTTTTTCACCGTCTTGGTACTTGTCTCCAGAGTCGGTAATGACGAGAAAGACCATGCCAGGCAAGCCAAACTCCTTGTGTTTGCGGCTACTGCTCCAGCCCATGCCGCTTGCGCGGTACATGTGCTTGATGTTCTCGACGAGTTTGTAGCATGCCTTGAGCTGTTTGCGGGGCACGCTCGTGCTCTCTGTGTACTGTGTCAGTCGTAGACCTCGGGTGGGTGGCTTGTCGGCAGCGGGAGCTGTAGCAGGCATGGTGAAATTAGGTCCGAGGAGCGCGCTCGCGTCCTTGCTTGATTCAGTTGCTGAACTTCTTTCTTGGGTTTCTGGGTCAGGCCTAACCCTGTATAAGGTTAGAGCATTTTGTGCCTCCAAGGGTGCTTTGCCAAACCAAGGCGGGCGTGCTCAACGGGCTCTGACCCAGTTGTGGTTCCGTTTCTTGGGTGTCAGGGGACGCGGCCGCGGCTGATGAATCATTCATCGACAACGGATGTGCCGGGCATTTGCGCTGGCTGTCTGCCTGGTAAGTTTTGCCGGGGCCATTGGCGGTTGGCGTTGGAGGGATTGACAGGGTGAGAAAGGGCGGGCAAGGCGGATTGGCGGTGGTTTAAAACCCAACCTTTTTTTCTTTTTCTTTTAAAGGAACTGACTCTTTAGCTATGTAGTACTTGTCAATGGTGGTAGTTTAGGTAGCAAAGGATGATGTGAGCCGTGGCGCTGCAGCATTCACCATTTCGCAACTGTCAAGTCTCGTGAAAATGGTTCGTGAGCCGGGAGGGAAGGGCGGGCGTAGCGCACCGGATTCTCGATAGCTACATAATTGCTTGGTCGACGTACGGGCACCGTTATCTTGTCCCGTTCGAGTGCAAGTCCCGAGAAAGACCGCCCGGGACCAAAGGGCAGGCGGCGGCGGCGGCGCGCAGGCACGCTGATCGGTCCCCAGCACCGACTTTGTTCTCACTGAATGATTACTTGGTACTAGCAAAAAGCAACGAGTTCGAGTCCCTTGCATACTTGATCATTTTTGTTTTTTGTTTTTAAAGTGAGAAAATCAGGACTTTTAGGAGGCGCAAGACCCGCAAACCCGGCAGGGGATCGTCTGGCACGGCACAAGCCCCAACCACCCACCCCGGAAAAAAAAAAAAAAAAAAAAAAAAAAAAAAAAAAAAAAAACCAGGCAGATCCCCAGATTTGCGCGCAGCACACAGCACACGCGGCTGGCATAGACAAGAGAAAAAGAACCCGGAGCTTGGCTTTGGCTCTGGCAACAACAGACCCAAAAGTCAAGGTGGAAAGGGCCTGGAATGGGTATCATCGGAGGGATCGGGCAAGGCAACGGGACGGCCATGCGTTGAAATCAAACAAGCATCGATGACGAGCTCGAGTGCTGAGCGCGGTTCAGGGGATCACAGCAAGGTCTTGGCAGGCGCTAATTAACAGAAACACTGATCAATGTCAAGTTACCTCGTCGACTTTACGTCAATTTTTACGTGACCTGCCAGAGAAATACAAGGCCGGTGAAATTGATATAGTCAATCTGAAATTGATATAGTCAATCTGCCAGTGTCAGTGTCATATACTTTCAAAGCACCTTCGACCATTAGTCCATCTACTAGCCACGCACTGGCATGTTCCCTCTGAGCAGCCTCGGTTTTTGGTCACTGGTTTTTGTTTGCTGGACCCGTTGCGAGAGCTTTCCCCAAACCCAGGCCGCAACAAGTTCAGATTTTTTGGGGCATGTTTAGACGGGGCTCCACTACTATATCCAGAAGCAAGGGCAAGGGTTTCCACTTGGCTAACTTGTCGCATGCTGGGCAACTTTGTTCCTGAGCCTAAAAAAAAAAAAATAAAAATAAAAATAAAAAATAAAAAACCCCAAGTTCACGTCCAGACCCAGGCTTTGCACTGCCAGTCCAGTCAGTCAAGCGTGTTGATTGATTGATGATGGAAACTCCCTTTGTCGGGCATCATCCAACTCGCCCAGGTGTTTGTTGACCTACTGTCGGGCAATACCATCGATGCGTTCTGTACTGGCTGGGCAACAAACAAAACATAAACAGCCGATACTTACCCAAGTTCTTGTCAAGTAAGTAGCACAGTACTGGCAACTGACTGACAGGCCTGTTGTTGGCTTGTTTTCTGATGGGATCAAGATTGATTGGCAAGAAAAAAAAAAAAAAAAGTCCAACCGATCCCACCAGCAGAGCCCTTCGCCAGATCCCAATCTACCCGCTATGAGCACCGCGCGTCGTCGCTCCTTTGCCGCGCGCTGCTCCTGCTCCCTTTTTCTTCTTCTGATTAGCTAGCTAAGTACTTGGTTTAATAAAGTCCTGGCTCGTGGGGCAAAACTTGCTTTGCCCAGTTTTGCACTGCAACGCTTGTAGAGCTTCTTTTCCTGCTCAACCTTACTTTTTCGACCGCTCGTCTGCAACACCTTTTGTCAAGTACTTTCTTCACCCTAACAGCAATGATTTAATTGGAACAAACCACTTGGTAGGAAAAAAGCCTGGTTAGCTATTAGGCAAATAAGTAACTAGGGAACAGTGCAAAAAAGTAACCTAGTATTGGTGCGACGCACGCAGGACCCCGTTCGGGCAGACCGAAAAGCCCAAACTCCAACTTAACTCCTTGGTTAACTAGATTGGTTGACTAGATTTCTGGTTAGCATGACGTACTGCGACAAAGGGAAAACCCAATTCCTCTTCTCAACCCCCGTGGTTAGTGCAGTGGTTAACAGGGAAAACAAGTCCTGTACCTTGCTTTGTACCTACACGGAGGTACGATCCTTGCCTTGCTCAAATGACGTCTTGCTAATAGTTTTGCTTTTTTTTTTTCATGGTGGTGGTGGTGCTCGTATTAATTGGCTTTTTGGTTCTTGCCCTTTCCCTGGACAGTAGGCAGCGATCGGCATGGACAGTGCATTCTGACTGACCCAAACCAGAAATTTCATATTTTACTATTTGCTTTTCTTTCAGAATGATGAACTGGGAATTGATTGAATTTAGGTCAAGGCGGCAGGCAGACTCTTGTTAAGCAAGTACTTACCGCAAGTTGACATACTACTACACCTAGTTAACAATCATGATGATGGACCTGTCAAATACCACCCACAACACCCCGTCATCACTTTGCTTTGTTTTTCTTCTCCTGATGTACTTGACTGATTATTACTCTTGTCAACGATTCCAAGCAGTTTGCAGCAACTAGATTGATTCGATGATTTCAATTCGCAGGCAATTAGTTCAAGTAGTTAGTTAAAAAAAATTGGTTCTATAATAACTGGCGCTTTTTGATTGTCTCCAGCACGAAGGACCAAATCAAGCAGCCTGGACCGTCGTTTAAAGAGAAAACCTATTAATTAGTCAGATATTTGGTTTGTTTATGCTACATTTAATCAGCAAAGTATGGTATTGATTAGTACAGTGACCCCCCCCACTTTTTGGCTTTGGCTGGTCCCCAACAGATCACGTGGACATGTTGACGGTTATCCAAACCTGTTGGGTTAAACTCAGTCCCAAGGCAAAAGGCCCAACTGCCAAAAAGCGTAACAGCGAGAACTTTACTCAGTCAACTCAACTACTCAACTAGCTGGTTAATTGAATTATACGAAAAAAAAAAAAAAAAAACTCTGCTTGGTTGACGATGCAGGTAGTACTTAGTACTGCTCGCCATACTCAGAATGGCTAGTAATTCCAGAAACCAGATATTGCAAATTGCAAATTGCAAATTGGAAATTGGAAATTGGAACCTGGAAATTGGCAGCAGACCCCCGAGTTCCCAGCATTATCGGGCTTCGCGTACCGGATTCACTGCTTCCAAAGCCAGAACACAGCCCAGACCAGCCCAGGACTCGACTCGACGCGACTCGACTCGAGCCGGGCCTTGACGAGCTGCGCATTCACGAGATCGGCCTGGCTCGATTTCTTTTTTATTTTTATTTTTTATTTCTCTGCATTTTCTGAGCGCTCGCAAAGGAGGCCCGCAAAAAGCAACGACTGGCTCTGGTTTTTGACAGCGGCCCTAACCAAAACCTTGTTCAGTATGCAGGAATTGCTTTTTAGTTCTGACGTGCCATATCCAGCATGCTCAATATTAGCCGGGGTCTATAGGTTTTTATTTTTTATATTTTATTTTTCCCTTTATTGAGACCTTGTGCCTTTTTCGACTTTTGGTCCTGCGAGAATTGCTTTTAATACAAAGAATTGCTTTTGCCCAGGCATTTTCTGCCTCGCGCTCTTCGTTGTATATAAACTAATACTCCTCCCAGATTTCTCTCGACTTCTTGTTTCCTCTGTTTTCTCAGTTATCCCTTCTGTTCCTTCCTGTCGACTCTCTTTTTTCGGTCCCTCGGTTCTCTGTTTCGTTTCGTTCTTATACACCTGTTGCAAGAAGCTCTTACACGTTTTCTTGTCTTTTTTCCATTTTAATATAATCACCACCGTACAGTCATAATGCTTCTCGCCAGAGGTGTCCCCCGCGAGATCTCGTCGCAAAAGCCTTCCTACCCCATCAACCCACAGGACCAGTACCAGCTCAGCCAGCAGCAAGCCCTCCCATCGCTGAACCCATCGGCCACCTCTGCTCCCGCACAACCTGCATACAACGCTGTCTCGGCTCCCTCTAATTACCACCTCTACTCCACACAAATGCCCGAGTACGCTCAACAGCAGCAGCAGCAGCAGCAGCAACCACAAGCACCACATCAGCAGGCACCACAGCAGCAACAACAGACTGGACAAAGACCCAAGGCCTTGAGCCCTTTCTCCTCCAAGCAGTCCTCGCCTTCCTCTCCCACTTTCCCCCAACCTCTTCCCTCTATCGTGGACCATCAAAACATGGCCGCTCCTTCAACTATTCAAAAGCCCCTGCCTCGCTCTCCCGAGTCCATTTACCAGACCCAGCAGCAACAGCCTCAAGCACATTACTCTCAACCTCAGCCAAGTGAGTTGCAGCAGCAGCAGCAACAGCCACAGCAGGCTGAGCAGTCCCCACATACACAACAAACGTTACCTCCTCCTCCCGCTCAGCAGCAGCAGCAACAGCAGCAGCAGCCGTACCAGGAGCCCTCGGTGGAAGCTGGTGCTCAGCCCGAGCAGTCCCAAATGGGATACCGGGAAGCCCCCATTGACCCCTTGGACCAGACATACAAGCGCAACCTGTCGTTGCCCGTCGTGCCGCCCAATGGCATGAACATGATGACCAACCGGTCCATGTCGTTCCCCGGCCCCAGCTACGAGGACCCCCAGTTCCAAAACTTCATGGCTGCCCAGCAGTACGGCGGCATGCCTCCCCAGCACCACTACAACATGATGTACGCTCCCCAACTCCCTCGCATTCCCACCTCCCAGCCTCTTTACCACGACCAGTACGCTGCTGCCGCCGCTGCCGCTGCTGGATACATGCCGGGCCCCGCGTCTCCCCATTTCGCGCTGCCCCCGCACCAGCAGCACCCCCAGCACCCCCAGCAGCCGCCCCAGCACCACCACCACGGCATGATGCCCTACCAGCCCGTCATGAACTTCCCCCAGTCCCAGCTCATGACTTCCTTCACCAGCAAAGCGCCCCTCAAGACGGCCAAGAAGCACGCCTGCAAGATCTGCGGCAAGCGCTTCACCCGGCCCTCCTCCCTCCAGACCCACGTCTACTCGCACACGGGCGAAAAGCCATTCAGCTGCGACTTTGAGGGCTGCGGCCGTCATTTCAGCGTTGTGTCGAATCTGAGACGTCATCGCAAGATTCATGGATTGTAAAAAAAAAAAAAAAAAAACACTATGAAAAACTAAAACTTTCTTGGAGTTTTTTGAAAATCGCTAAAAACTGATTTTGCGGGTTTCTCAAACTACTCCGGGAGGTTTTTTTTATTATTCCTTTTTAATGACTTCCTTGCATGACCCAAATGTTATTTCTTCTATTGTTCTTCCAAAACCGCTGGTGACGATTCTTGCCCATTCTTTTTTTTTCTCATTCTTGACACTTTTTTTTTTTATTCCTTCTTTTGTTTAGTTCATATATTAATTATATTTATTTATTTAACTTAATTCTTTCGTCTTTTTAACTTCCCATCTAATTTCTAAGTTATTGGTGTATTGAGTTGGTTTTTTTTTGAATTTGGCATTGTTCGGTCGTCGTTGAAACGAAACATCAATTTAATGCAACCGAATGAGAATCCTCACCGAAGCTTAGGGAGTTTTGGGTCCTGGGGTTTTCTGACAAGGCAAAGGCAAGGCAAGGGGAGGGAGAGCATTGAACTCGGTTAACCTACCGTAC
>JAJMHN010000046.1:13394-123901 GCA_030566025.1 Geotrichum cucujoidarum | reverse complement strand
GCTGCAATGGGCTCAACTGCTGCTTCCACCCCCAGGATTGGCAATGGGGTTGATCTTACCGCCCCTAGGCATCTGCGCAGTGCTTTTGATTGTACCCTTTGTAGCTTGTCTATCTGGGCCTCTGAGACCCGGTGTGCCCAAATTTCGGACGCCCATTCCATGCCTGTGCGGACGCACACTAGGTAGAGCGTTCTCATGTGGACTCCGCTGAGGCCTTTAAAGCAGCCGCCTAGTCGAGACAGGGCGTTCACTGCTCTTTGCGCCTTGGCGTGGGTCAGTTCGGCGTGTTTTGTGAATCTCAGGTACCGGTCTATCGTAACTCCCAGGAGCTTGACCTGTTGTTCGCCCTCCTTGGTGTTGCCGTCGGGCAGCTTGATCGGACGCATCTGTTGGCTCTTTTCTAGAGGAGAACATTCTAAAAAATGTACGCGCATGCTGGCCATGCGCATTTTATTTTCCTACTGCTATTTATTCAAAGATTTAGAACAAAACAAAACACACTTTTACATTGTCAATTTCCAAAACCAATCCCTGTTGCCGACTATAGCTTTGACTTTTTCGTGGCTTCAATGGCGTCCAAAGCGAGTTGCGCGCAAATGGGGAGGCGGGCGGCGACGGCCTCGGCGTTGGCGCTCGACGCCTGTTTGCGGGCCACGCGGGCCTTGATGCCGTGGCAAATGACGCTAAACCTATAGTGCGCGGCGACCATGCCAAACGTCCACACGGGTCGGGGGTCCCAGCCCGCAATGCTGGCATAGTAGGCGAGACTCTCGTCAACGGTAGGCAAACCTGGGGGAAGAGGACCTTGTGGTTCGGCGAGACCAAAACCCTCACCGAAAATTCGTTCGGGCCAGTAGAAAGGCGATAACAGGTTACACAAGTCGGCTAGCGGGTGGCCCACGGTGCACAGTTCCCAGTCGAGCAGGGCAATGACGCGGTTTTCGGTTGGGTGGAAAATGACATTGTCAATCTTGTAGTCGCCGTGGACAATGCCGACGCGGGCTGGTGGAAGGTGGGCCTTGAGCCAGGAGACGACTTGGTCCGATCCGGGGATGGGCCCGACGGCTTTGCCGGTATCGAGGTCCTTGACGGCGGCCTGGGCGTCGGCAACGCGGCTCAGGGAGACGAGCTGGCGCGGGTAGTGCGAGTCGAGGCTCTTTGTAAACATGGCCGGCAAGCCAATCTTGGTGGGGTCGACGGCGTGCAACTTGGCAATAGTCGAAATAGCCGACTGCCAACACTCCTTACGATCCTGGGCGGAGAGGTCGGGCAGCGACGACTTGTGGAAAATGCGGCCTTGAATAAACTCCATGACGTAGAAATCGGTACCAATGACGCTGGGGTCCTGACAAAGCCCCACAACACGGGGGACGGGGACGTCGGTGTGCTCCTTGAGTGACTTGAGCATGTAGAACTCGCGGTCAACGGCGTGCGCCGTTTTGGAGACAAGCTCGCCTGGCGGCTTCTTGCGCACCACGTACTTGCGGCCGTCGGCGCTTGTGATTTGATAAGATGGGTTGCTCTGGCCAAACCCAAACTGCTTGAGCACAAACGGCGCTTTAAAGTCCTCGGGGTACCTGGACGTCAAGTAGGTCTCGAGGCTCTTGATGTCGATTGCATGTCGCACCTCGCCCAAGTCGGCCTCTGTGTCTACTCTGCTCATTTTCTGTTTCTGCTTTTGTTTGATTGTAGAGTGTCAAAAATATTAACTGCTGGTTCTTGACATGATTGTAAAAGAAGAAATCAATCTGGTTTTATAATGCCAGGTCCAAGGTTTTTGTGTTTGACAATTGGAAAAAGGGCCTGTGGGGTAAATTGCCGAGGATGAGAGACGGGCAGCACGCTTCCTGCGCATAGAGGGTTGGGGGTATGCGCACTATTGCGAGTGGGATGGACCGAAGCACCGAGCTCGTTTGGGTGCCCGACGAGCACCGGAACCGGTTCAAACAGACGGTCCGGTGTGTTTGTAAGAAGTGGAAATGGGCTGGGCTGTAGAAGAATTGGAATTGTGGGGGGAGTTGTGTTGAGCCGAAGCTGCGTACCGGCAACTCACTCTTACAACGGAACTCGGATACAAATTCATTGGCATTAATTAAGCAAGTTTGGATTATAAAAAGTATTAGACAATTAGTTGCAGAAGGATGTTTACCAGACGGCCTTGCCCTTGCGGATTCTCAAGCCCAGGAATCGTGCCAGGAGGTCAGCGTGGCGGGTGGCGTCTTCTTCTGACAGGTAATCCTTGCCCGCAGCGGCGCCCGTCGAGGGCGTGGCTTTCGACAGGATCGAGTGCAGCTCGGCCTCTTCCGGGGGCAGGAGCTCGTAGTAGCGCAGCCAAGCCTCGACCTCGTTGCGTGGCAAGAGCTTGAACTCGAGCACAGAGCGAGGAAAGGGAGTCTTGGGCAAACTGCTCTCGTCTTCGTCCTTGTCGGTGACGCTGGTGGCGGCGGCGGACTTGGGAGCAAGGGACTCGCCGGGAATGAACCCGTCGTTACCAGGGAGTGCGGCAACAAGATCGCCGTCCTGGGTCGCAAAGGCATTGGCGGTTCTGCGAATGGAGCGCTCGTCCAAAATGTCCAATTGAGTTTGGAGTTCGGTTACAAGCTGCACAAGGTCCTCGTTGGCGACAGCGCTGCTGATGCCACGAGCACCGTCGTCGTCCTCGTCGTCACTGTCGGCATAGTTGCGGCTAGACCCGGACTTGGCGGTAGCGCCAGCACCGGTGCCGGTGGATTCAAAGTTGAGCATTCTGCGGCCTGTGTCCGCCACTGCCTTGGAGTTGCGGAGGACCTGCGAGGCCAGGTTGTCGATTTCGGCCTTGACTGATTCGAGCGAGAGTCCAGTAGACATGTTTGCAATTGAGTAGCTTTAGAGAAGGAGTTACAGTTAAAAGTAAAAGTTTATTTAGAGAAGAACAGAAATGAGACAGCGGCAACGGTTTAAATAAAAGGAGAATTCGCTGGAATTCGAATTGTTTATTGTTTGCATTTCCACATCCTACGCACCCAGGTTAAGGTTTGGCCCATATTTTGTCACAAGTCACGATGGCTCACGCACAAGAACAAGAGCAGCAGCGCAGCGTCAGTGATTCGTCACACTGCCAGCTGTTTGTGTGCCATACTCGGCTGCGGCGAACTGGCAGTCTGGCCCGGTTGGTTGCGCAAGCTGTTCTGGCACGTTCCAGGGCCGAAGCACTGGGCCAGGGATAGTGGCGCGTCACGTGAACTATGACGTTACGTCCCACGGCCAGGGACTGGCTTGTGTTTACGCCTTGGGACTTGCGCCCCAAGACTTAGAGCTTGCCCACCTGGCTCTCAAACAGGTCTCTGTACGCTGTCCCGACCTGCTCGCCAATGTGCGACGTCAGAACGGCCCGGCCATGCTCTTCAAACGCCTTTCTCGACGCGTACCGTGTCACGGCACTGGCTCCATAAGCACTCAGTAGATACAGATCCGAGTCGTCAAACGAGTCCTGCGTAGGCCACAGCTTTTGCTGAAAAGCAAGCTTCCACGCAAGGAAAGTGGCAAGCGTTCCCGAAAGGGTGTCTCCCTGGCCTGAAACTCGTTTGAGCCCTCCCTCCATTTCGTTTTTGATGGTGACAAGGCCGTTGGAAATGTGGTCCACGCCGCCCTTCTCAACAATGGTTAGGCCGCCAAATGCTTGACATAGTTCTTCCAGTGTGCTAGACTCGGACAACCCGACGCTAGATTTGAGACGCTTAAACTCCATGACGTTTGGAGTCAGGACAGCTTGTTTATATCCCTTGATGACACTGGGATTGTTTTGCACGAGAAACAGGCCGTCTGCGTCAATGACAATTGGCATGGACCTCTTGCGCACCTCCTCAATAATCCGAGTAGCTGTTGCCTGCAAAGTCTTGTCACGGCCCAGACCTGGTCCAAGGACAACTACGTGCACACGGTCGATAAGCCCCAGCACCTTTTCCATGGTCTTGTCAATGTTTGCCGCTTCTTCCGTTTGGTTGCTCGAGTCGTAGAGGTATGGGTGAACCATGAGGTTGGGCGAGTAGGTCTTGATGACGGTGCCCGCGTTGCGTTCGCAGATAATGTGCGACATGTCTGCGCCTAGTATCGTCGCCGCCAGTGCTGAAAAGAAGGGCGCTCCGGTGTAGCTGTCGTTGGTTGCGTTAGTTCGCCGATTAGACCACATTTTCCGGGGTAAAACTTACTCTTCACAGCCGCCAATGACGGCGATGCGGCCGGCCTGGCCCTTGTGGAAGGAGCCCAGCAGCGGCGGAATGATCTTGCTGACCGCCGTGAGGATCTCTGAGTGCGACGCTGCCTTGAGAAACGACATGCTGTGTTCAATTGCTGCCTGGTGTTTGGCTAGTAACTAGTGTCTTCGTGAGAACTCACAGGTCGGGTAGTTCTCCAGAAACTTGCCCTAGCCCTGGACTTACTCGGAGATTGGCGCGTTCCGAGATGCGATTGGCCTAGCCCTGGGTTTTGTGCGCGGGCCCGGCTTATGGCATCATTGTTGGAGCGGCCGTGGAGTTCTTTTAGCCCGCGTTTTCCATTTCTTCCTCCTCTTCTTCTCTTCAATTCCAACTCAATAAAGTCAGAATCCATCCGTCCACAATGATTTTCAACACTGCTTCCATGGCCGCCCTTAGAGGCTCCTTGTCCCGCGTCAGCGTGAGTGCCTCCAACTCGAACTTCCCATCCATCCAATTGGCGCTCTGGTTATAGCCATTTGTCAGACTAACCGCGTTTCTTTAGACCCGCAACTTCTCCACCGCTGCAGGCTCCGTCAAGTCCAATGCTCCTCTCATGGTCGCCGCCGCTGCTGCCATCTCTGCCACTGCTGGCTTCTACTACTTGAACTCCTCCAAGGTCGCCCTCGACTCTGGCAAGCCCGCTGCTTTGCAGGGCGAGTTTGTTGACTTCAAGGTAAGCCTCATTACTAACCCGCGTTTTATCATCATCAATTGACTAATAATTGTACCCCACAGCTCTCCGAGATTAAGGACCTCAGTCACAACGTTAAGGAGTTCACCTTTGAGCTCCCCGAGGGCCACGTCTTGGGCTTGACCTACACCTCTTGCTTGCTTGCCAAGTACGTCACCCCCAAGGGCTCCAACGTCATCCGTCCCTACACCCCCGTCTCGGACCTTGACACCCCCGGCTCCTTCAAGCTCATCATCAAGAAGTACGAGACCGGCAAGTTTGGCAACCACATCTTTGGCTTGAACGTCAACGACACCGTTGCCTTCAAGGGCCCCATCCCCAAGTACCCCCTCAAGACCAACCTCCACAACCAGGTCGGTCTCCTCGGTGCCGGTACTGGTATTACCCCTCTCTACCAGATCATCCACGCCATTGCCAAGGACCCCGCTGACAAGACCAAGGTCTCATTGTTCTACGGTAACGTCTCCGAGAAGGACATTTTGTTGAAGGAGGAGCTTGAGGCCATTGCTGCCAAGAACCCCGAGCAGTTTGATTTCCACTTCTTTGTCGACAAGGCCGAGTCCAACTGGAAGGGCCAGACTGGTTTCATTACCAAGGAGTACCTCGAGAAGCACCTTTTCAAGTCCTCTGACGACAACGTTAAGGTCTTTGTCTGCGGACCTCCTCCCTTCTACAACGTCTTCTCTGGCAACAAGGTTTCCCCCACTGACCAGGGTGAGGTTTCTGGAATCCTCGCTGACCTTGGTTTCACCAAGGAGCAGGTCTTCAAGTACTAAGCCAGTACAAGCTCTGTATAGATGTATAGCTAAATATCAGCCCACGAGACATGTATAGTAAAAAGTGTTTACTGGTTTAGGTCTGAAATTTCAAACACTAGCCACAGACTGAATAGTGCATGTGCGCTCGCTAGTACAGTTTGGAGTGTGTTTAGACATTTTTCAATGGCCCACCAAAGCACCTTGTTTCTTCCCCGCGCCTGAGCGTGAAACTCTACAGATTTGCACAAATTTCTTAGGTTTGAAGGAAAATAATAGACATATTCCCAGTTTTCACGCAAGACATGACTGTTGAGAGAGAGAAAAGAGCCGAGTGTCAATGTGTTTCACACTGACCAGACCCAGGTCGCCTTTTTATGCGAAACAGGACTCAAGCGTGTGCCCTCGCACTAGTGACCAGGCCAACTTTAACTCTGCGCTTACAATAGAAAGAGTACCAAAACAAGCCAGAGTGCAAAAAAGCAAAACTAAATCTCCATGAGATTTGTATGCAGTTTAGTAGTTCTTTCGGCACTTTCTGGCAGCATTAATTGAACTTCACTGAGAAGGAAAACATCTTGCCCACAACAAGTTTTAAACATCTGCTTCAGCGTTTGCTTTTTTATTTTCTCAGGGTTTCCAAGCTTGGGGCCTGATACACCTGGCTCAACATCTTTGTATCAAACCAGAGACTGGCACAATACAAAAACCAATTTACGAATTAAAAAAGAGTTTGAACCACATTGTTCATGCCGGACTCAATCTACTGGAAAAATATAAAAGTCGCTGGAGGTCCCTAAAAGAAGGTGAAAAAAAGTGTTGGTTGCCTTTAATCAAAATTAACTTTTCACCTTTTGCAGCCGTCGACACCCCGGCGACCTGTTCACATCTTCCAGATCAGACTTTACCTTCTGACAAGTCAGTTTCAATTGCAATGCCAGCTTTCAATATAGATCCTTTAATTCCAGAGTCCTTTGTGGATGAGCTCACGGCGCTCATTGACGCCAACAGTGGGTTCGAGGACAAGGTCGAGGCCTTTCAAAAATCTGCCGACCCAATTCAAAACATTACAAGCGCAGTCAGTATTATTTTAAAGTATTTCAAGACGGCACATGAGGTCCTGGCCAACATTTTCACACAAGACGAAATCCAGTGGGTTCACGAAAGCATCCCAGCGGTCAAGGATATAACGAGATGCGTTATTAAATCTAGTGAGTACCTGCCGGTATTCATGTCTGCACTAGAAACTCTGCGAGAAGAGCAAGAGACAATGAAGTCTAGCAACAAGCACGACAAGAGTTATAGTCCCGGCACCTACTGCCCACCACCCACCACCCTTACGGGGCCCTCACTATCGCGGCACATTAGACGCCAGACGCTTTGCAATATCAGTGCCGAGCAACTACTAGTCGTTGCCGACCAAATCGAGTTTGCCATTTCACAATGGCGCGACCTGCACGAGCTCTGCACCGCCCTCCACGAACGGCTCAGCCTGTCGACCGAATGGGCCGAGTTTCACAATTTCATTATTCCCGACATTGAGTACGAAATTGATAGCTGTTTTCTCAGCCTGTTTGAAATCCAAGAACAGCACCGGCCGCACAAGGGCCCAGTGGACCTGGCCCTGTTGTCGCAGTCCCTTTACGAAACGCCACTCTTTACTTGTGAGAAACTCCCATTTCAGGCTGACGCCGAAAAACAATTAATATTCAAGTGAGTACCGCAGCAATATTTAATAATAACGACACTAACGTTCCAGGTTTTACAATGTGCAAAATAGGCTGAGGCCGATACAAGCTAGTTTGGATTTTATGCCATTGCGACTCAGCAGTTATGAGAAACGCGCCATTCACATGTACCCGCGGTCCATTTGCCAGCTCAAGACAAAACACCGCGAGCTGTCGCGGCGGTGGGGCGAGCTCAGCTGCGAGGTCAACAAGCTCAACAAGATTTTGGGATTTCAGTCATGGGCCGCCATGCTCCCTCGTGTTTGTGAGCAAGTGTCGAGCTTGTTGACCGCTACGCCATACTCTGCACAAACCATTCTCTACATTACACAGTGCTTTGAAATTATGGATTTTGCGGCAAGAGAAGGCTACCTCCCCAAACACCTGGTACAAACCAAACAAGAACTTGAAAAGAAGTGGCAAAAGTCGATTGAGCAAACACAAATTGACGCGGTCGAGTCGGGCCCCAATAGTCTGCACGCACACGCTGCGCTGGAGTCTAGCTCCAAACGGTCAAGCGTGTCTTCCAGCGTCACAGAGTCTACGAGAACTGCCTCTAGCGTGTTTTCCTCACCGTCATTGTCAACGGGCACCGTCGACTCTGAAGTCGAAGAAGACAAGCCCAGCAGCCCCGAGCCCGAAACGGCGGACTCGCCCTCTGAGGGCATTTTCTCTGCCGACGTGCAAACGGCAACCCGCATGGAAATCCTCCCCGTCCAAGTCGGCTCGTCCCCAACCGAGTCTGTCCACTCGCCTAATGCCCTTGGCCTGACTTGTGCTGACGAAACCCAAAACAAGCAAGAAATTGGCTCGATGGATGCAAGCACGAGTTCCATGCAGGACGGGCAGCAACCGAAACCGGCAAAGTACCGGCCCAAACTGGTGTCGGTGTTCATTCAAAAGTCAAACTCGGCGTCGAGTGCCGAGGGCAAGCAACACAGCGACCTTGAGGCGTTTGCAAAACAACACGGCGGCCGCCACTCAAAGTCGCTGCCGCTTGCAAGCAAACAAGCCGCGCTGTCGTTGTCGTCGCCCACACATGGGTTTTCAAGGCACTTGGCGCTAAGAAGCTTTGACTCGCCGTGGCACTTGTCGCTCGATTTTGACGACCACGACTCGTTTTCGCCAATCCTGTCCTCCATGCCCCTCATGCGAACTGAGTCGACGGGGACACAGAAGTCGTCGGACCCCACCAGCGCTGACCTCCAAAACTTTGTTTTTCCCATTCCCCGGCAGGTTCCCGCAAGCAACTCAAAGTCATTGGGTGTGTCTAGACAAATGCCCACAATTATCGACGGCGAGTTGCAAAACTTCCCACCGCCCTCGCCTGTTGCTGCCACCGCGCATGAATTTTACCGCGATGTGAGGACGGCAAGGCCAGTCAATGTAAGCGACTTGGACCGCACGCCGCTGCCCATGCAGCCCACAGTTACGGCCCGGCTGTGGCAGAACCCGGCGCATCTCATGCCTTCGCACCGGCCACCACCGCCCAGCCTGAGCTACACGGCGGCGGGTGCTCCAAGCGAGCAGACCCTCCCTGTTGGTGCTATTTTACACCATGTGCCAAACCAGCCGGCACCCCCTCGTGCTCACATTACGAACCGGCTGCAAAATGGTGCAAGTGATGGTACAAGTGCAGGTGCGAGTATTCGCTACGTCAAGTCGCAAACTGGGCCGTTTCCAGAACTGCCTGTTGAGCGACGCAGACCGAGCCCCAAACAAGCAGCGACTACCAACCGTGGTAATGCCAGTAATGGTGCGAGACCTGTTGCCCAGCCAAGAGCGCCGCCAGCGGGCATGGCGCTAAACCTGCCTGTGCGCAAAAGCAGCCTGGCTAGACCTGCCATGCGCACACCTCCGACTCAAGTCTAATGAAGGGGGTCAACTTCCCCCACAAAAAAAAAAAAAAAAAGCAAACAGTTGTTTTGTGTAATGTTTATTTCTTTTTTCTATTTATTTGTTATTTCTCGTTTAATTCAAGATTTTTTAATTCTGCAAAGAAAAAAAAAAAAACGTGCACTCTTTTTTTGCTGGTATTGATCCGTAATGTACTTGAAGGTTCATGCGCAGGTGTACAAAAGAAACAAGTTCCTGGCTAATTTTGATCAGCAAGTCAATGGTAGCACTCCAAAACAAGTGAAACTTGGTCCGAATCAGGTCAACACTCGCATGAACATTGGTGTCGTCCAAACTCCAGGTTGTCCTGTTACAGACTAGTTTGAAGTATAGCATGGCTAAACCAAGTTGGGCATGACACGAGCGCGGGGAGCTCTCTACGTTTGGACTGCTCGTTTAATAATGCAACATATATTTCAAACTATTCTAAATAAATAATTAATCTCCAAATCTAAGCCTTGACTGGCTCTTGAATGGTTTCAAAATGGAGCTTGAGCATGAGCGGGCAGAGCGGTCCCGCGGGCGTCATCATGTCATGCCACTCCGGGTCCAGCGACCACTTTAGCCGGCCCAGCATTTCTTCCAACACAATTCTAATCTCTGCCAGGGCCAGCCGCTCACCAAGGCACGCGCGAGCGCCGCCGTGGAATGCAATAAGGTGCGCTTTGCTCTTGGCATGCTTGTACCTGCGCGCAATCTCATCGGGGGTAGCCCCCCACCGTGCCGGGTTGAAGTGCTCAGCGGTAGGGCCCCAGATGGTTTGGTCGCGGCCGTTGCCGTAGGCGGTGTAGCCAACGTAGGTGCCGCGCGGGATGCAGATGGAGTTGGCAAGGACCGTGTCGCGCGAGGTCTTGCGGTTGATGATTTGGCTGAGGGGCGGGTACATGCGCAAAGTCTCGTAAATGAACGAGTTGAGCAAAGGCAGGTCTTTGAGCGGCGCGGCGGCGTTTGCGTTGGCCTTGTTGTTGGCGAGCTCGGTGCGGAGCGCGGTTTGCAGTGACTGGTCCTTGGCGAGGAGGTAGAGCAGCGACGTAATGAGCAGCTGGGGGTTTTCGTGTCCCGCAATAAAGACAATACTAGCATTGTCTCTAAACTGCTTTTCAGTCAAGACGCCATTCTCGCGGGCATTGACGAGCGCTGAGCCGACCGTCGAGTAGTCCGTGTAGTCCGACTTGGCGTGGTCGGCCTTGATCTTGGCCACAAGGTTGGCTGTGTACTCGTGGACCATTTTGCGGGCAGCGACGCGGCTGGGGATTGGCAAGGCGTCGAGAAAGGCAAAGTTCATGTAAAGAGGCTTGAAGATTTCCTTCTTGACGGCAAGCTGCTGCATGTGTAATGGGGCGTCGGGACGTTTGAGCGTCTCGAGGTCAATACCAAGCAACTCGTCAGAAACGTTTGCAAGTGTGAACCGCTGGATGAGTTGCTGCACAGGCATGGATTTGCCGTGGGGGCTGCTGCCGACTTGGTCTTGAATGAGATTGACAAACAAGCGGGCATTGCGTTCGAGCGGTTCAGCGTCAATAGTCTTTTGCAAACCCGGTTGCATGACCCTGCGATAAGTTCTCCAAGTATCGCCGTGGGCACTGATAATATTATCGCCCGTGTAGTCGGCGAGAATGCTGTACGGAATCTTTTTCTGGTTGCCGCTCTTTTCATAGAGACTGATATCCTTAAACATTTCGGCCAGATACTCTGGCCGCTGCAGCAGGATATTCCACCTCGACGCAAAATAAATAATCACAGCGCCGTGCTCGTCGAGAGGCTGCTGCAGGTACCGGTGGTAGATCCACTCCTGGTCGACTTTTTTAAAGAGCGTAATGAAGGCAACGTAGAAGGGAATGACGGGGATGTTGGTGGGGAAGTTGCGCGGCGGGCGCGCGAGCGAGTGCACAAACAGCGCCGCGGGGATGGCAAGCATGATCCAGACTAGAAATGACATGTTGTTGGAGTTGGGGAGGAGATCAGAGCAGGATCTCGGGGTCTTTATATACTCGCGGCGTTTGAGAAGGTTTTGTGTGCCTGAACGTGCGGCCAACCAGATCTGGCGCAAACAACAAGCTTTGCAACAAACTCTGTTGACGCCGCCAACCGCCAAACTTGCCGTCGCAGCAGATTGCAGAAATTTGCTCAAGAAGGTTTTGCCTTATTTTGCTCGAAGGGCCGGTTCCAACGTCGGCGATCGCTGGGATTGCCTAATCAGGACGCGCAGCACAGAACATCGAAGCGTGAAAACACGACGACCAAGACCTCACTAGCACCAAGTCTCCAAGAGATCTGGATACACTAGAAAATGTTTGGATAATACTAGTAAAAAGTAAAAGAACGTTGTGCTATAATTAAAACGGGTTGAAACCGTTGGTGAGACAATGCAGGCAAAGCCGCCCGTTGCAGCCTTGTCGCAGCACCGTACAACTACGACCCCCTGCTTTAAACAGCTACTCTTGCATCGTTTTCATTGACAATTCTAAAAGCATGCGAGCTAACTGACTTCTGGATGCCTTCTGGGACGCAGCCGCTCGCTTTGGCTTCGTCGTTCATGCTCAGCCGTCCAGCTGTTTGCTTACCAATCATATACAATAAGCCTTATTAATCTCTATTTTTATGTTACATAACGTATTACATAACCAAACTGAGCTCACTCCCATGAAAGATTCTTGTGGAGTCAGGCCGTGAAACTCCAAAACCTTTTTTCGCTTAGAGTCTTGTGTAGACCTTGATTTGCCATCAGCACCAACATCTGCATTTGCATCGACGCGGCACTACGACGACGACGACGACGACGACGACGACGACGACGACTGAACCGAGGACAATACACTATCACTCGGACACTACGTTCATTCACTACTTTCATTTCATTCATTTGCATTTGCATTCCGCCAACGACTTTGAAGCATGACAGACACTCCCACGGCCCCCAGCATTCTCGACCACCTGCTGACCCCTCCCTCGTGCACTTCGCGGCAGGCGCTCGAGTCCTTTTTACGCACGTCACGACAGTACTCTGACTACCGTGTCAGCAGCGCCGACGTGGGCCGAGGGTCGTCCTCCTCCGGGCAGCCAGGGTGTGGAGAGCTGGTAAGGGAAAAAGTGTACCCGGCGTGGCGGGAGCGTGACCGGGTGTTAGTGTACTGCGAGGACGTTGCTGCACAGATGGAGCGCGAGGCGGCGGCGGCGGCCGTAGCCGCCACAAGCACGACCGCCGAAAGTGCAAATGTGGACGCCGTGGCAGGTGATCCACGCGTCGACAGCTACGCCTACTACGCCCGCGCCCGCCATCCCTCCAACACTGGCACGCCGGGAGCATCGGCACAAGCGGAGGATATAAAGAGGTGGGTGGCGTATGAACGCAGCGTGGAGGCCATTGTGCGCGAGGGGAGCGATCGAATCCTCCAGCGCAAGTGCGGGCCGGCTTTTGTCAGCACATCGGCCCAGGGACAGGGCAGAGTGTGGGCGAGCTATAAAGAGGCTTACGAGAATCAGCAGTGATGGAGCTACGAAAAATTGGAATTGTATATAGTGTGAAATCAAACTTTTATTGTCATGTTTTATGTGAATAGTTAGTTGGATCATGTCTTGTTGGCCTTGACAATGGGGCGGTACTCTGGCTTCCACATTTGGTCCTCGACCCACTTGAGCCGTTCAGCCTCGTCAGCGGGGACGGTTCCCTCTGGCAGCTTGGAGTTGCCGTCCTGGACGGCCTGCCAGACGACGGCAGAGGCGACCTTGGCCGAGATGTTGCGGATATCGCTCACGTCGGGGAGCAAGCCGGCGTTGCGGTCCTGCAGGATGGGGGCCTGGGCGGCGAGGGCCTCGACGCAGGCGGCGAGCATGGAGTCCGTGATGGTGTTGGCCTGGGACAGGACGGCGCCGAGACCGATTCCCGGGAAGGTGAAGCAGTTGTTGTTTTCGCTAATGGAGCGGCCATTAACGGGGGCGAACGGCGAGCCGGTGGCGACGAGGGCCTTGTCGTCGGTCCACTTGAGAATGTCGGCGGGGACGGCCTCGTGCAAGCGGGTCGGGTTGGACAGGGGGAAGATGAGCGGGTACTCGACATGGCTGTGCATTTCCTTGACCACTTCCTCCGTGAAGGCGCCCGGTTGCGTTGAGCAGCCAATAAGAATGTGCGGTTTGTAGTGCTTGACGACCTCGAGGAGTTTCGTCGAGTCGAAATCCTTGGCCAGCTCGGGGTCAATGGCGTAGTCGGGCTGGCCGGGACGCATGTAGGTCTGGCCCTTTTGGATGAGGCCGTAGCGGCCAATGAGCCAGATCTTGGCGCGGGCCTGGTCGACGGTGAGGCCCTTGGCGACCATGGAGGCGACGATCTGGTCGGCGATACCCACGCCGGCAGAGCCAGCGCCGTAGATGAGCACGCGGGTGTCGGTGACGTCCTGGTCAAGGGTCTTGAGGGCAGCGGTAATGGCGGCCATGGACACAGCGCCCGTACCCTGGATATCGTCGTTGAAGCAGGGCAGCTGGGGCCGGTACCGAATGAGCAGGTCACGTGCCGTCACCACGCCAAAGTCCTCAAAGTGGACAACGGCCTTGGGGAACTGTTTCTTGACGCTTTGAATAAACTTGTCGACAAAGGCGTCGTACTCGGGTCCGCGCTTGCGCTCAAACCGGTTGCCGAGATAGAGCGGGTCGTTGAGGAGAGATTCGCGGTTGGTGCCAACGTCAAGGACGACGGGGATTCCTCGGCCGGGGTGGATGCCGCCGCAGAGCGTCATGAGCGCAAACTTGGCAATGGAAATGCCAATGCCGCCCACGCCCTGGTCGCCGATTCCAAGAATCTAAAGAGTTAGAAAAAAATTAATGGTGGGAGTTAGTGATGTACTTACGGCTTCACCGTCGGAGACGACAATGTAGTCAATGTCGTCCTTGTCGCCAAAGGCGGCCAAAGACTGGTCAATGTCCTCTGGGTTTGAAATAGACAGGTAGCAGCCGTGGGGTCTGCGGAACAGCTTGGAGTAGTGCTCAATGGCCTCACCCTGGGTGGGCGTGTAAATGATTTTGAGCATTTCCTTAATGTGAGTGAGAATGAGGTTGTAATACAAAACCTCGTTCTGGTCTTTCAAAGAGGTGCAAAAAACGTTCTTTGTGAGGTCCGTAGGGCAGGCGAGGAACTGCTGGTAGGCGCGCTCGGTCTGGTGCTCGAGGGTGTTGACAAAGGGGGGCAGGAGGCCAATAAGACCGAGCTCCTGGCGCTCCTCGAGGGTGAACGCGGTGCCCTTGTTGAGGGCGGGCAGGTTGAGCAGGAGCTGGCCGGAGAGGTCCGTGGGGACGGGTCCAGCAATGGACAAGCGTTCGGTGGACTCTGGTCTCATGGTGAGATGTGGTGTGGAGGAAAAGGTGCGTTTCGCAGTGGATGATCTGAGGGGGTTGTTTAGGAGAATGCGCCTAAACCTTTGCATGGCAGAAGAGAAGAAGAAAAAGAGGAGAGGGAAATGAGGGAAAAAGAGAGGGTTTATAAAGAAGAGAAGTGGAGGAGGAGAGAGTGGCAGTATTTATACGGAATTTCAAAGTGAACGGGAACTGGAAAGAAACTGGAAACCTGGAGAAGCGGGAAAAAAAAGGGTAGCGCAGTTCTAGAGTGGTTCTAGATGTGGGGTAAGGGTTGTATTAAGACATGTATCAATCATTTATGACATTGAACTGGAGAATGGAGAGCACCTCCATGGTTATGATGCATGGGTTTATCAGATGGTATCGACTTACCAATTGACCAAGTTCGCAGTTTGTGAGCAAGTCGGCCATGTTCAACTGTGTTGACTCGAGTCTTGGACTGGATGCCAGAAGTGTCAGCCGTGCCACTGCCCAAACAGGCAGTTTTGTCAAATTTGTGGAATCCCGAGCGGCCAACCAGCAGCGACGCAGGCCCAGGTCAGCCCAGGTCAAACGCCGTGGCCAGCACCACCACCACCAACAAGACAATCGCCAACAAGACGCCATCACCAACAAGAACTTGCGTGGTGGTCTAGTGTAATTGAGGGGTCTCGGGTCTCGGTTTTTCTGTGAACTGTTTATTATTGATGGTAAAACTCCCCTGCCTCGGATGCACTCGGAACCGCTCCTCCGGGGAGCTCCGCACGGCCCCTCTTTCAGGCTCCTTGCACTGCGTTCACAGCCGCAAATAATGACATAAGCACGCGGTAATGACTAATATCCCCTGCTTAGTCAGAAAACACCTGGCCCAAAACGCCCAAAGCAGCGAGCGCCCGCCGGTACCGCTCAACAAACAAACACGCAAACACGCAAACACTTCCACGGGCAAACACGCACGCCCTCGCCGAGAGCCCCGAGGTGCCATGGCGTGTCCAGTGCACAATCGCCGAGCTGGGCATGAGCGGGAATTTCAAAGTCACCAAAGGCCCAGTAGCGAGTTAGGAACTGGTTCTAACTGGCGAGTTCTCTAGTAAGTTCTCCAGCGAGTTCTCTAGTAAGTTCTCCAGCGAGCTCTCTGGTTGTCCAGTTTGTGACTCATATGGATGTAGAACAGCGTAGAACACGGCGCACTTTACCCCGGATTTTAATCTTGCCCTTGCCCTGCTCTGTTCTACACTCTCTTTCCCCGGACTTTGATCTTATCTGATCAATCAACAAATTCAATTCATTTCTACTCTACTCTACTCTAGTTCAGCACCAGCATGATCTTCTCGTAGATGGTAAACACAATGCCGCCGCTCAGCACCAGCCGGCCCAGCCGCGGGGTCGCGCCCTTCCAGTAAGTCACGGGGCCCTCGTTCTTGAAAATCTTGACAAAACAGTCAATCGTGCCCTTGTACTGCTGCTTGGCCTCGAGGCTCTGCATGCGCGTCTTGACCGTGTCGAGCGGCATGGTCGTGTACACGGTAATAATGCCCGCAATGGCGCCCACGCCAAAGGTTTCGGCCGACGACAGCGGTGCGTCGGGGGTGCCCTTCCACTGCTGAATGTACGTCTTCATGGCATTGTACGACCCCAAACGCACCGCTTGGTTGGCGGCTTGCCGCATCGTGACGGGGACCACGCCGCGGTAAATGCCCGACAGGCCCTTGTCGCGCACCAGCTGCGCCGTGCCCTTGACGAGCCCGCCCTGGTACTTGGGTTTCGCCTGCTGCCGGTCGTCAATCATGGCCGTCTTGATGGTCTCAAACGGCGTCACCGCCACCACACTCTCCAGCACACCGGCACCCAGCCCGGCAATGGCACCGCGCGTCTTGCTGAGCTCGCCGTTCTCGTCGCGCAGAGCGGCTTTAATGTAGTCAAAACCGAGAAACCGCACGGCGGCCTTGGCCGTGTTGCCGACGACAAAGGCGCCGCACCCGGTGTACACCGCAGACAGGCCTTGTGTGCGAGCCGTGTTGGCAATCAGCGTCAGCGGGTTGCGCGAGGCCTACACGTTAGCAATCCGCCAGTAGAGAAACATGATGTTTTAATACTCACCGTCGACGACTTGTCGACGAGCTGCAACCGCGTCTTGGCAAACTCGAACGGGTACTATCTAGTTAGACTTCAGTTCATGACACTTGCTGGCTAGTACTTACCGTAATGACACCCTCAATGGCGCCGGCAGACCCGCCGGCCACAAACGACTTCCACGCCTCGGGCTCCTATCGTTAGCAAACTCTCTTACACTGTCAAAAACCGCCGTCCTCACCTTCTTGTTCTCTGTCTTGGTGGCCATTGTTAAATCGTTCTTGGTATGAAGAAAGAAGAAGTGAAAAGTCTCGATTTTTTTTTCGGCGGTTTTGACTCTTCGCAAGCGAGGGAATTGGGCGATTCCGCTATTTGCGCTCCGGGTTATGTAACCACCCTTCCCAAAACGCGCTTGGGAATTTTCACCACCAACACAACCACCAAACAACCATCAAATCGATTCTTTTACCAAACAGCCCAACATATTATAAAATGCCCGACATTACGTCTGCACACGTTGCGCCGCAGGCGGATGAGATTGCGTCGGTGGTTATCGAGACCGGCTCGTCGTGGACGCGCGTGGGGTACTCGGGGGAAGGCCTGCCGCGCCACGTCTTTCCCACGCGGTACGGCAAGCACGCGCACACCGGCGAGCGGTACATTGGCCGGTCTGCCGTGCACGAGTTTGTCGAGGACAAGGAAATCTACAGCCCGCTCGTCGATGGGCTTGTACAGGACTGGGACGCGGTGGCGCAGCTGTGGCGGTACGCGTATGACAAGGAGTTGCAGCAGGACCCGCAGGAGCTGCCGCTGGCGACGGTGGAGCAGGCGTGGAACCCGCCGGCGAACAAGGTCAAGGCCGCCGAGCTCGCGTTTGAGGACCTCCAGGTGCCGCTCTTCTCGCTGGTCAAGGCCCCGCTCTGCGCTGCTTACAACTCGGAACTGCCAACAGCGCTCGTTGTCGACCTTGGCAGCGCCGTTGCCAGCGTTACCCCCGTTGTTGACGGCAACATTCTCACCAAGAACGCTTTGCACACGCGGTTTGCTGGTGATTTCCTCACGTTCCACATTATGAACTCGTTCAAGTCGCGCAACGTCCCCGTGACACCCTCCTACCTCGTCAAAACCAAGGCCCCGCTCGAGTACAACACCTACGCCGACAAGGACAATTTGCACGACTACAAAGCCACCGAGAGTTTCCACGCGTTCGAGACCGAGCGCGTTATCGAAGAGTTCAAGGAGACGACGTCGTACGTCAGCGACGTGCCGTTCTCGCCCGCGACGTCGGTCCTGGGCCGCGTCACTAGACCCTTTGAGTTCCCGGACGGGTACAACCTGGCGTTTGGGCCCGAGCGCCTGCAGACCGTCGAGCCCCTGTTCAAGCCCACGGCGTTCCCGCTCCCCGGTGTCGTCCTCGCCGAGGGCTCCTCGGGCCTCACAGACCTCATCACCCTCGCGCTCGCCAACATCCCCACCGAGGTGCAGTCCTACCTCCTCAACAACATCGTCCTCACCGGCGGCACCTCCCTGCTGCAGGGTCTGTCGACGCGCCTCACAAACGACCTGCGCACGCTCTACCCAACCATGAAACCTCGCGTGCTGACCCAGAACAGCGTGCTGGCGCAAAAGTGCACAAACTGGACTGGCGCAAGCATCCTTGCCAGCATGGGCCACTTCAGCAACCAGTGGATCTCGAAACAGGAGTACGACGAGTTTGGCGCGGACCTCATTGAAAAGCGCTTCAAGTAGAATACAGGCAGCGAAAAGCTTTTATAATTTAATTGATATTTATTGCAGTAACAACAATTTCTAGTTTTTGGGGAGACGGCTGGCAATGAAGGCAAGGACCTGCGCGAGCTCCTCCGGGTCGGCGCCGTGGTCGAGCCCCGGGTACTCGTTCCAGCTCACGCCATCACGCTTGAGCTCGTTCTTTAGGAAATCCCTCGTCCGCGTGCCATACTCGAAGCGGACAACGCTGTCGGCCGTGCCGTGGCCCAGGAAGTACGGCGTGTGCTTGTTGCAGGGTGTCTCGAGCTCAGCGATCTTGGCGGTGACGGGCATGTAGCCACTGAGGCCAATGACGCCGGCGAGCGGAGTGTCGGCGAGCACACATGAGGCGGCGAGCGCGACGGCGCAGCCTTGGGAGAAGCCGCCAATGACGATGCGGTCGGTGGGCACGCCCGCGGCGACCTCCTCAGCAATCACGGATCTCAGCCTGTCGACGCTCTTCAGCACGCCGGCCTCGTCCTGCTTCCCCTCAATACGGCCCAGCGCCACAATGTCGTACCACGACGGCATCGCCATGCCCATGTTGACAGAGACGGGCTGGGTCGGGGCGTTGGGGAAGACGAACTGGACGTGGTCGAGCAAAGGGCCGAGCCGCGCGGCTTCTTGGGCGAGGAAGGACCAGCCGTGGCCGGTATCGCCAAGCCCGTGTAGGAAAATTACCGAGGCGGTGTGGGCCGCTTTGGCGGCGACTCTGACTGAAGGGTAGACCATTGGTGTGAATGTTATGGGTTGGAGAGGAAAGGCATGCTGAGGATCTCGGGTTCTGGTTGTGGATGCCCGGGTAACCCCCGAGTCGGGGCCATGGAATCACAAATATCTACAGTGGAGAATAGACAGTTGAGATCCAACTGAATGAGATGTCTAAAATTTCAATTCTGCTCTTGTTTTTATTTGAGGCTTTTTTCGAATAATTGGCTGGCCGTGGAGAACATTGGGCTCGGTATATCAATCGACGTCTGGAACAATCTCCAGAATGAATCACAAATCCATTTATAGCCATTCCTAGTTCCTAGAAAAAGCTCAAGTCTGAAATCTTTTTCCAATGTGCAGTTGTGCAATGAATAATTAAATACATGCGCTTGAACCATGGACTAGCGTTCATATTAGCAAAGATTTGTCCAAATGCAAAGGCGTTCTTGGTAACGTTCTTGGTCACAGTGAGCCCTGTAAATTTGCGTAGTTCTGATTGAAAATATATTTCGTATTTGAAGACAGAATTAAATATTCAAATAATTTGTTCGAAGTACCTATTTATTGGTCTTTATTTTATTTCTTGAGTTGTATTTCATGTTGCGCGATGTGCGCACGTTTTTTAGCTTCCACATCATTGCAAGCCAGAAAACAAACCAAAAGCCAGAAAAGCTTCATATCCATATGATCTAACAAAGTACTTCTTATATCATAGTGTTTTTTTTTTTACCAATTTATCTTTCTTTGAAAGCGACATGTCTGGCATTGTGTGTAGTGAGCAATAGTCGTGAGTTTTGATCTATATCGTTGACCCTGACGGGTTTCCAGTTTTTTTTTTTTTACAATAACCGCATCAACTAGAGCCGGCTTTACAATTTGACTAGAAGTTAGGCAAACAAATATATTGCTAATTAAATATAAATACATGGCGTTTTTTTCTTTTACATGTAACTTATCAAAGTCACCTGTACGGCTGTATATTCTGCAGGAGTTTCCAGCTCGGGACTGTGTACATGTCGGCCTGCTCGTTGCGGTTGAGCCCGTAAGTCTTGACTTTTGGGTGCCCGCACCCGCCGACTCGGTGTTTATGCAATTTCTTGTGGTGCTTGTGCGATGATGATGATGGTGGTGGCGGCGGTGCTGGATCATCAACGTTGAAGGGCTCGTAGCCGTCGATGAGCAGCGGCGAGGAGGACGGCAGACTCGGCGTGGTCATGAACGGGAAATCGTACATGCTCTTGCCGGTTTCGTATTCGTGGAGGTCGACCTTGCCGCGGAGCAGGCGTTTTGGTTCTTGTGGTTGTTGTTGTGGGGCCCCTGCTTCTGAACCAGACCTGGATTTGTCTAGTGGCATGGGTAGAGGGAAACCAAGCGAGTTGTGCTTGTCTTCCTTGGGTGGGAGTAAAATGCATGTAGGCATTTTCGAGTTGAGCGGGACCACGTATAGAGGCCGCCGTGGGACCAGGCTTGTTCTTGTGCCAGCGGGAGTGAGCTCGTCTTCAGACTCTTCTTTGCCACGGCGTCTAGAAGATCTGGAAGTAGTGACAACGGTCTTTTCCTCGACTTCAACAAACTTCTTGGGCCGGCCGCGGCCTCGCGATTGTACCAAAGTAGTGGACTCGCGTTTGGAATTCTTGCGATACTTTGTAGGCGCGTCAGAGTCGCTGTCATACGGCTCGAGTTCGTAGTATCGATGGCGTTGCCTGACCAGAACCTCTGAATCAGTGTCATATTCACTATCGCTTTCACTACTGGACTCTGAGTCGTCGCTAAGATCTTGTGTCGACTGCTTCTTTTTCTTTTCTTCTGGCGGAATGAACTCGCCTCTCACGCCAATATCCTTCAAAGACGTAAAATCCCACGCGCGTAAAAGCACAATTTTCTCTTCCAAGGCCTCAGTAGAAGGCCAGTATGCATTAAAGATGATGGCGTGTCGATGGCACCGAGGACACATGCGTGTAGGTAGTCTTCGTGGAGCGACTCTGTCGTCAGGACCGAAAAAAGGCGTTCCACAATTGACGCAGTCCAAAGTCAAGTCTAGATCAGCGTCTATTGGCGATGAAAAGTAGAACCGTTGCAGGTCCTTGTACCGTTTCAGTTCTGACAGCTTTTCAAATACATAGTCGTGGAAGGTATAAAGCTCTCGGTCTTCTTTTGACAGTGAACGACCAATGCTTTTCCACTCTTCTCTTGTCGTGGTAAAATTATCGTCGTCGTCGTCAAAGGAAAATTTAAACAGCTTGTCTTCCGAGTCGTAATAACCCTCTCTTTGTCGCAACCGTCTTTTTAGCGGTATGTCCTTTTCGACTTTGGTATCTGTGAGATCGGGCTCTATGCTTGTAGCAGGCGTGTCGGCAGATGGCGACCGGCTGCTTTGAGGCGTCGACTCACTTTCAGCTGGTTCAGCGGTTTGAGCCAGTACGGCTGGTGATAATGCGTCCGAGTCGTGAGCAAGCTCTGCATTGTTTCGAAGGTTTTTGCGGTTGCGTCGCTTGAGTTTTGTCAAGTAGTCGGTGTCGCTTGAATCTTCTTCTGAAGGGTATGAACTGAGAGTGCCAAATCCATTGACGCCTCTAATTTCGCACGTCACGCATCTACACTCTCTGTTCCGGTACCCAAAATAGTTTTTCGCGTATGTCACGGTAAGCTCTTGACCGACGTGGATATTTTTTATGGCGCGTAGTGAAATCTTTTGACCCTTGCGAGTAAAGGAGCAGTTGGGGTTACAGTCGTGATTGACAAATCTTGCTGGACCAAGCAGTAGGTTGGCGTTGCCGTTTCTTGACGTGTGAATAATGGAAAAATCGGTTTCTCCCTGAAAAGTTTGGTCAACGTCGTCGTCCAGACTCGCTAGCCAGCCTTCAAGGAATTCAATGTGTTCGCCCTTGCTGATATTTTGCTTGGCGACAACACATCCCTCTAAATGGGGCGTGAACTGCTCTTTTGCGTCGTCTTCCTTATCGTCATTTTCGGCGTCTTCGTCAGGTTCAGTAGTTTTGCTAGGGTACCGATCCGTCACGTTGATTTCAAAGGTGCAGGATGTCTGGTAGATTTTGAGGTATAGTAAACAGTAATGCATGAACAGGTATTGCCGCGATGGGTCAAACTTGCCGAGGAACCGCTTGATGCCAGGGAGTGCTAGAAACTCAACGACGGCCTTTCTTTGACTAAGCGACTTTTTCGGAGTCTCATCGCGTACAACAAGCCGTTGGAGAATGTCGAGAATGTCGTCGGTTTCAATATTGCGAAATGGCTTGTATGGCAAGATTTTTCTAGTACAGGACCAGTAGTAAACCTAGAAGGAGTTAGTACACACACCTCGTGTTGAAGAAAAAAAACAGGCGACGACGGAAATAACCAACCTTGTCAATGAAGCAGTCTGTCAAAAGGTCGTCAAAGGCGCCCAGGTCCTTATAGTTGATCTGGTCGACGGGCGCTTTCTTGTTGGTCTTGATGAACTCGTCGACTACATCGTCGTCTCGTCGTTTCCGTTGGCGTTTTCTATCCTCTTCGACCGCCGGCGCCGCCGCAGGGCGCTTGAGGGCCAAAGACTTTTTGACGTACACCATGAACCTTTACAGAAAACGGGCAGGTATCGGCATGTCACTCAAGAAGGAGAAAGAATGCAAGCTGTGAGATGTGTCGTCGTGGTCGTGGTCTTGTTCTACCGAGGTGCCGCAGGAAATGGCGAAAGAAACGCGTCGAGGGTCGGGTTTGTTTATTTGGGAATGTAGTTGCACAACAAAGAAGGCAGCGCTGGACACGAGCAGGGACCAGGCGGGCAGAGAAAGCACAGGACGTTTAGAGTACCGCGAAATAGAGTAGACACGGAACACACTGGAATAGGGAATTGGAGAAAGCAGTGACAGAGAAGAAGTTTTTTTTTTTTTTTTTTTTTTTTTCTCTTTTCCTTCTTTTCCGGCTTGTCTTTGCGCGCTCTAATTTTGTCTTGTTTGAGCTGGGTCGGGCGCTCCACACAAAGTTTTTTTTTTTTTTTTTGTTTTTCTGGGAGGTGGAATTTTGCACGTAACGGAAGTCAATGGCTGTGCTTAGCTAATCAACAGATTGCTTATGTAACGCTGACACATAAGTGTTTTGTTCTTACTCAGCAGAGCATTTAGGTCCCTCTGGCAAAGTGTCCCTTGAGGGCACTCCCCGTCCACGACAGAGACCTCGCCGCCGTCTTCGTTTGCATTCCCCAGGGCCCCGCCGCTTTTAACTTGCATAAGCACAGATATTCTGCTTTGTAGAGAGTTTCAGCCTCTACTACGCTTATTTATACACTACCTCTAACCGCGACGTCGCCCCCTTTATCGTCAAATGGCCCTTTTATAGCTACCTTGAACTTCATTTTTCACTTCAGCTTTTGCATAGGAGCGCTCGGTTTCTCATTTAGCATTATATCATGGCATCGGCACAGCTGCAGCAGCCTAGCGGAGGCTCGCGAAACGTGCGAGTCCTGGGCAAAAAGGCTCCTCAGCCAGCCAAACCGATCGCCGTCAAGTCTCAGCATTTACGAGTCCCCTCCGACACAAGCATGGTTTCAAAATCGTCTCAGGCAAGCAGTCCCAATGGCAACGTGACAACTACAACAGTTGTGGCATCAGGGTCGCGGCCAGTATCGCCAGCAAGACTGGACTCTCCGATATCAGAGACAAGTGTAGAGTCGGCCAGTTCAGTAACGTCCGAAGAAACGTCATCACAAAACCTTACCTGTCCAATTTGCAACGAGTCCATGGTCACTTTATTACAACTGAACCGACATATCGACGACATTCACTCCGAAATTGAAAAGACAGAAGAAGACCAAATCAAGTCATGGTTCAAGAAAAAAGTTGTCAAGGCTCGCCAACTGCAAAGTGTGACGAGCGTTTTCAACAGCCGGTTTTCGAAGCTAGACCTTTTCGACTCTGAAGACACAACGGCGTCAGACTCAACTGTGGCCAAAAAACCAGTTGTTGTCCAACCAAAACCCACCATTGTCGTGACGAGGGAGCATTGGCAAAAATCGTCTGGGTTTGACAAGTGCTCCGACCCCATTTGCGAAAAGGCCTTGAACACACGAAATGGCAGCGTCAACTGCCGCAAGTGCGGTAAGCTGTTCTGCTCGTACCACACCAAGTACGAAATGAAACTGAGCAAAACTGCCCACCATGACCCTAGCCATGGTGTTTGGTCTCGCGTCTGTGAAACATGCTACAAGTCACGGCCAGGGTACTTGGACTATCACGGCACGACGCGGGATCTGACCAGTGCATTCAAGAATCGCCGCCAAGTGCGTATAGACGATCACGAACTCGAGGTCAACAAGCTGGAAAAACGACTAGTCAAACTGATTCGCATTCTCATGGATCCCAAATTTACAAGCGATCCTACAAACATTTTCTCATATTCAAAAGCCACGGCCCGCCGCAACGCAGAGCGGGCCATCATCCCCTGGCAGGACGACGTCAATGTCACAGACTGTCCCATATGTACCAACAAGTTTGACTACGCACTTCGAAAGCACCACTGTAGACTTTGTGGGCGAGTCGTTTGTGCCAGCCATTCCACCAACTGTTCCCGCGACGCGCCCATTTCTATTTTAATTGACAAACTCGGCCCAAGCCAATTTGGCATTGGCAGCAACGGGAACACCCTCAAGTACGACGTCTGTATTCGAATTTGCAACGATTGCAAGGACACTGTTTTCGCGAAACGCAATTTTGAGGCCGACTTGCAAGGGCCCAAATCCGACCTTTTGCGCTTCTACGACACACTCATGCCCATCCGCCGGTCGATTGATACCATGCTGCCCAAGTTCCAAGAAATGCTTGCCGAGATCAACAATCCGGAACACCCGCCGCCACCGAGCCTTTTGCACGAGGCAACGCGTGTTAGGCGGCGGCTGCTCGACTCGTTTGTGCAGTTTGACACAACGGCGCGTAAGATTAGCGGGGTTAAGGCGCACAGCGAGGAGGAGGTGCGGCTCCGGCACCAAATCCACAGTGTCGCAGCACAGTATCTCCAGGACAACATGCTGCCTCTGAAAGCCTTGCCCAAGGTCCTCAAACATTCCAAGACCCCGAGCCATCTCTCGTCAGTGACCAGTGCAGCCGAAGAAGCACAAGAACAAGCCAGCACACCGCCACCGCCAGTCCTCGACAAAACCGAAATCCAGGCACTTCGTGAGCAGGTAATCGTTCTAGAAGAGCAGCGGTTCCTTGTCCAGGGCATGGTCAACGAGGCCCAGGCGCGGCGCAAGTTTGACGAGGTGGTGCCGCTCAAACAGAGTCTTGCAGACCTTGACAGCGAGCTTGAAAAGGTCAGGCTGCAGCTAGGCAGCGAGGCTATTTAGCGCGGGGTCAAAGTACTAATATTTATTTTTCTCTGATTCAATGAAACGCTTTTTTTTTTTCTCTCGTTTGTCTGACTAGCCGTAGTTTTCATTTATTTCGATCCAGTCAGTTTGCAAGCATTGTGAACCTTCAGTAGTACAAGATGTTGCAGTCCTATTGTAGTCAAAGTTGGTAATTAAATTAATACAATGGCTCAATGGCGAATAAAAACGAGTACATGGAATAATAAACATAGTAATACAAGAAGAAGACAAGAAAATGGAATTGGTGAGGTGAGGTGGGTTAGTTTGATGCAGTAGGTGGGCGGTTGGAAGGTCGTAAGGAAGTAGATTAGGAAGAAAGAGGCGTATGGTGCTCGCCGTGCAAGCATAGCCGACCAGGACCTTTGAGCAGGTCATGCAGCAGGTCACTCGGTGGACCGTACTAGACATCTTGTCAATGCTTCTTTGAACAACTCATAACGTCCTGGATTCTAAGACGCACTCGTTTTCCGCGTTCTCTTGCCCCTCGTCGCGCCTTCCTCTGGGCTACCCGCCGTGCCCGGCGTCCCTGCAGACCCACCCTCGTTCGCCACGGGGTCCGGGTACTTCTCGACCGTTTCCGCCAAAAAGTCGAAATGCTCGATTGCCAGCACGGCCTGCTTGAGGTGTGCTGGGGAGACGCGCTTGGCGTTGCGGGAGCGGGCTTGGGAGCAGGATTCTTCAATGAGGGAGACCATGAAGAGCTCGAGGGCCTTGGCGACGACGACGGGGGTGGCCTGGGCGACCTTGCCAATGTCCTCGTCGGACTGCATTAACCGCTTGATGCGGGCCTGGGAATGTGAGTTAGTTTGGATTTCATGTTTGTGGGTGGTGGTAAAGGGTGGTGGCAGGTACGTACAACGGGGAATCGGGTCTTGACCTCGCGTTTGGGAATGGCCGCGGAAGCAGCGGCGGTGGAAGGGTCTGCGACAATCTGGTCCGGATCCTGTTGTGGCAGCGAAGACGACATTGTGTGTATTGCGCGTTTTGTTGTTTGCTAGTGTTGTTTGGTGGAAGGGTTTGTGTTTTTGGTGGTTTATTTATATTTTTGGGGGAGGACCGAATTGAAAATTTTAGGATTGATGCGCGCGCGCAGTGGCGGTGGTGGTTGGTTCACCACGACCGACCGGAGCAAGACATGCTGGATGAATGGATTGACGATACTGCTGGATGCTGGAGTTGAGATGCTGCGAACTGGCCCATGTGGAGTGAGTGTTTGCGGTAGTGCCACAAGCGGCGAGTTATCAATCGTCGCCAACAACTGCTCTTCCCTGAAGTGATGATGATTCACTGGGGCCTGGCCTGGACGTCGGCGCTTAAACCCGGGCCTTATCGCCGTGAATCACCACGCCCACCGCTCGTGACTAACCCAAACGCGCCGAAGCCTGCGAGTTCGTCTGGTTCTTCTCGCGTGCAGTTGCAGAGCGGCCCCAAAGCCATCGCCGGCCTGCGAGTACCAAGAGTACCTTCCCGTTTGGTTGCGTTCCTTAGCAGAAACACTTAGCGGGCTTCGGACAAGGCGCACGGCTACGCAGTCCAGACCAAACACATCCATCGCTTTGCTTATAAACGGGCCCGTTTCCCTTGGAATACCAGACTAAGCAAAAAGCGCCCGTTAAATAATCTAGTATTCTAAAGCCATCATGAGCTCAGCGTCTGTCTCGTCTCTTTCGTCGTCGGGGTCCACCGCCCCCACCGACACAGAGTTCACAAAGGAACTCTCCATGGGCGACATGCCCTACCCCATCCCCACCTTCTCCTCGCCGCTCGACCAGCGCCAGTGGATGCTTGAGCACATGGCCGGCGCCTTCCGCATCTTTGCGCGCAAGGGTTACACCGAGGGCAGCGCCGGTCACATTAGCATCCGCGACCCCGTCGACCCAGACACCTTTTGGATCAACCCGCTCGCGCGCCATTTCGGCCTCCTCAAGGTCTCCGACATGATCCACGTTGCCGCCGACGGCACCGTGCTCAACCAGGTTACAGAGCCCGGCAAGAAACGGCGGACGGTCAACATGGCCGGGTTCAAGATCCACAGCGCGCTACACAATGCCCGGCCCGACGTGTGGGCCGCCTGCCACGCGCACAGTATCCACGGTAAAGCATACAGCAGTTTTGGAAAGCCGCTGGAGATGATTTCGCAAGACGTGTGCACCTTCTACGGCATCCACGACGTCTACGACGACTTTGGCGGCGTTGTGCTCGACGACTCTGAGGGCGAGGCCATTGCAAAAGCCCTCGGCACCAAGAACCGCGCGCTTATTCTGAAAAACCATGGTCTGCTCACCGTCGGCTCCACGGTCGATGAGGCGGCATACCTCTTCACGCTTCTCGAACGCTCGTGCCAGGCCCAGTTGCTTGTCGATGCCGCTGCAGCCGGCAAGGGCGTCAAGCCGACTATCATCTCGGACGAGGCTGCCGAGTTTACATTTAAAAACACAGCGGGCCCGGATATCCTGTACATGGAGGGCCAGCCAGACTATGAGTTTGAACTCGAAACAGACTCCAGCTTTTTAAAGTAAAAAAAAAATCAATGTAACGAAATATACAATTATGAAACAAGCAGCTACTATGTACAGTTGAATTATTTGACCTTCAAGGGCAGGTTCTTAATCTTCATGCCGCTCTCAATGGCCTTGGCGCCCGTGGGGTCGTTGCGCTTGGGGTCAAGGTGCACGGCCACAATGTCCGCCAGCGCCTCAATGAAAATAGGGTCTCCGTTAAGCGACTCTGCGCGCTTGATAATCTCGGGCCGCTTGGCGTCCTCCATAAGCTCAATATCGAGCTCGTGCAGCGTCTCAATGTGGTCACTGGTAAACGCAATGGGAACGAGCACAATTCCCTTGGTGTTGGGGTCGTTCTCGAGCGTGGCAACGGTCTTGACAGTCTTGGGGCCCAACCAGGGCTTGGGGCCAACTTGGGACTGCCACGCGAGGCGGTAGGGGTTGGAAAATCCGAGCTGCTGCATGACGGCGTGCACGGTGGAAGCAACCTCGGCCGGGTACGTGTCGGCAGCGTTGACGAAATCCATGGGGATGGAGTGCGCCGAAAACACAATGACGACCTCGTCGCGGTGCTCAGCGGGGAACTTGGCCAAGGCGCCGCGAATGTGGTTGGCAAAGGCCTTGGCGAGCTTTGGGTGTGTCGGCCAGCGTTCAATGACGGACCACTCAACGGTTTGGTCCGGGTCGAGCTCCTTCTGTAGCTTCTTGAGCTCGTTGAAGGACGATGCCGAGGTGGAAACGCTGTACTGCGGGTACTGCGAAAAGGCCACGGCACGGGTAATGCCCTGGTCGAGAATCTTCTTGTACGTCTCCTCCATCAACGGATTGGCGTAGCGGAACCCGACAAACGGCTTGTGTGGCGCCGTGCTGGGCGACAACTCGTCCAGCAGCTTGCAGGCCTCGCTGTTCTGGTACTCGGACCACTTGCGGATCGGCGACCCGCCGCCAATTTCCTTGTAGTGGCTCTCAATCGTCGGCGTTCGGCGCCATGTAATGAACTTGGCGATTTGGGCCTGGTAAGGACCCAGTGGGATAATCTCCTTGTCGCTGAACAAACGCAGCAGGAAATCGTAGACCTCGGACACGGTCGACGGACCGCCCATGTTCAAAAAGACCACGGCCTGACGAGTTAGCGAATGAGTATGTTGGTATGAATCAAGGGGCGCAGACTTACGGTTCCGTTCTTGTGCTCGCGAGCAGCGCTCGAGAGGTGGCGCAAAGCGTAGGTGTACTTGGGCGTCTGAGCCCAGAGGCGCGTGGGACGGGCGATTCTCAGCATTTTCAAAGCGTATTTTGTTGTATAAAGTCGTAATGAAAGGGAAAAAGCCCAGGTTTATATGCGATTGAAATTTTCCAGGGCCAAAACCACCTCAGAAATTTGGATCGCGTTCGGGGTCTAGACCGCGGGAATTCGGGAAGGCCGTTGAACCCAAAATTGCTGGCACCGGGGCAGGGGTTGTCATGTGACTTTCTGGCCGATGGAGCGAACTGGGAACGGGATCAGAGAAAACGTGGACCACGCCCGGCTCGACGAGTTTTTCAACTGCAACCAGGCACAAAACAGGCACCATTTGGAACGGTCCATCACATCTCGTCTAGCTATCATGACCATTCCCGCGCTCGACCGGTACCTGCACGGCGTGGGCGAGAGTCTGGGACTCCACCCGGACCTGCTCAAGATCGCGGCCTGCTTGACATTGTCCTACCCGTTCAGTGCAATCCTCAAGCGATTGCCCGACAACAACGCCAAACTCAAGGACGTTTACTGCATAGGGTGAGAATATTGTGCTGCAATGGTTTTTTCTCAATTGTGCTAACAGGTTCTCTCTAGTGTCTCGGTGTTTTACCTGCTCGGCATCTTCTCGTTCTGGGCCGGCACGCGAACGCTTCTTATTAGCACCCTCGGCACCTATGCCATTACCAAGTACGTCAAGTCGCCGCTCATGCCATGGCTCAACTTTCTGTTTGTCATGGGCCACCTCTTGACCAACCACATCTCGGCCCAGCTCTTTGTAGCCAACTACAACCCAGACGACATTGACATTACCGGTGCGCAAATGGTGCTCGTCATGAAACTGAGTTCCTTTGGTTGGAACGTCTTTGATGGGCAGCTTCCCGAAAGCTTGCTCACAGATTTTCAAAAAAGCAGAGCCATTCGTGCTCACCCGCCTATTTTGGATTTTTTGGCGTACGCTTTTTACTTCCCCTCGCTCTTGACGGGGCCTTCGTACGACTACGCTGAGTTTCACTCCTGGATTACGCTGACCATGTTTGACGTTACTGTCAATGACCCCGTCAAGGGCCGTCGTCACAAGCGCCGGATCCCACGAAGCGGTAGAGTAGCTTTGCTCAAGTTCGTGCAGGGAGTGGCTTGGATTGTGCTGTGGGTTTACATGTCACCATATGTCAACTTGCCCTTTGCTCAGTCTCTAGGCTTTACCGAGCGGTCCATTGTGTACCGTGCCTTTTACCTCTACCTTCTTGGATTCAGTTACCGCCTCAAGTACTACGGTGCCTGGAGCATTTCTGAAGGTGCCTGCATTCTAAGTGGACTGGGCTTTAACGGCAAAACCAAGGATGGCCGATACAAGTGGAACCGTGTGCAGAACGTTGACCCCTACGCTTTCGAGACGGGTCAAAACACACACGCAGTCCTTGAAGCTTGGAACATGAACACAAACAAGTGGCTCAAGAACTACGTTTACTTGCGCGTCACTCCCAAGGGTAGAAAGCCAGGTTTCTTGAGTACTTTTGCTACCTTTTTGACGTCTGCCATGTGGCATGGAACCCAGCCAGGATACTACTTGACCTTTGCCACAGGTGCGTTTTACCAATCGCTAGGAAAGGTGTTTAGACGCAACATTCGTCCCATTTTCATGCTCTCTGATGGCATCACTCCTGGTCCTCACAAGGTTCTCTATGACATTGTTTCTTTTGTTGTGACCCAAATTGGTTTTGGCTACGTTGTTCAACCGTTTATGATTCTAGAGTTTGGTGCTTCCATCAAATTATGGAAGTCTGTTTACTTTTACGGCCATGCCGTCGTTGCCATTGTCATTTTCCTATTCCAGGGCCCCTACAAGAAGCAAGTCATTGCTTACCTTAAATCTTTGCACCCTGCGCCTCTCACTGCCAAGGAAAAGATCAAGTTGGACTCGGAGCGTTTGCGCCAAATCAAGGCTGAAATTGAGACGCTTTCCTCCAATCAGCCCTCGCTTGGCGTGCCATCGGCTGACATGGACAACTTTGACGAGGACTTGAAAGAGGCCCTTGAGGAATTCGACAGAGTCAAGCGTGAATTGGGTAACGAGCTCTCTGAAGTTAGACGCCGAGCAAGTCTGTCGGGCGCACCACGCCCAATACTTATTTCACAAGAGACTGAGAAAAAGAGCCAGTAAATGATTGATTATCTAGAGACAAATAATAACTGTAAGTAATAATGAGACGTGGGGTTTCTTGATCTCAACCCTAGCCCACGTGGCCAAATATATGGAAGTTCAATTTCTGGTACTTTTCAACAAACCAACTCAAGCACTTGAAAATGTCGGCATCAAAGCTAGATCGAGTCCTTCAAAGGACGCAAGAAAAGTAAGTAACTTGTGTGAAAATTAGAACTGGATACGTGCTAACACCAAGTCTTAGAATTGCCAATGGGCAATACTACGAGGCGCATCAGGCCGTGCGCACAGTCGTGACGAGACACATTCGCACCAAGAACTACTCGGAAGCAATCCAGCTCCTATGCAGTTCCGCCGAACTTCTTTTCAAAGCCGGCGAGGGCGGTGGTGGCTCTGACCTTGTTTTATACTTGCTCTCGGTTTACGAGCTCGACAGCACACCCGTGGATGCCACTTCGCGGGCTCGCTTGCTGCGCCTGCTGGCCGTCATTAAACCCGACGAGCCCAACCTCAAGAAAATTGCAAAGGAAATCACGGCATGGTCGAGCAAATACGGGCAGTCGACGCCCCTGGGTGACCCCGAGCTGCACCATGTCCTGGGTGTGAAGTTTGCGGAAGCCGACGAGGCATACGAGGCCGAGAGGCACTTGCTGGTGGGTACCAAGGACTCGCCGGCGGTGCTGGCACAGCTGCTGTTTGATTGGTACAGCGACTCGAGCGAGCCTCGTGAGGCCCCGCTATTCCTCTCACGGGCCGTGTTTGGCTACCTCAGCCTCGAAAACATCCGCGACGCCCACGAAGTGACCAACCGCTACCTCAGTCTCTTGCAATCATCTTCCCAATTCAAATTCGAGCCCTCTGGCGAAGCGGGTCTCTTGATCTCCGAGGACCAACCCTTGCTCAACTTTTTGCAGCTCCTCATCCCTACCTGCCAGTACCGGTCCGCCGAAATGTACAAGCGCCTGCAGAGCCGGTACGCGCAAGAGGTCAATGACATTGACGCTTGGTTCCAGCCGCTGGCGCAGTTGGCGCAGCAGTACTTTGGAATTGCGCCGCCTAGATCAAACAACATGCTGCAGGATCTCATGAGCTCGTTCATGATGCCCCAGGGCGGCGGAGGTAACAAGAGTTTGGGACTGTAAGAAGTAATTGCAAGCCTTGGTTTTGAAGAGAAGAAGAACTAGGCAGTATTATAGTATTTACTTGTCATTTTATCAGGAGAATTGGTGAGCTTGGGGGAATAAATCGACGGCAACGTACTACTTACCTATATACAATTGAATAGTAACCCAAAGGGTTCCTTCATATTCAAGCACGGCTTTTTATTGCTGTATCTGAAAAGAACGCTTCCTTCGATATATCCTTTAATATGGGAACCCGTCAGCCAGCGCACGCTTTTAAATGCTTCGTACAAACGCGCGGCTGTTTGGTGATTGACTCGACAGACCCTTTGTACGTCAATCAGCCGTAAGGGAACTCCAAAGGCGCCGCGGTAAACTCTTGCAGAAAATATGCGAGCCTTGCAGTCCCAGTATTGGCGAGCCGAGAGTTGCAATTTTGCGGCCAGGGTGATTTCTGCCGGAGAAAGGTTTGCACAGTACCTAGTGTCTGTGGGCCATTTTAGGGGACTGTGGTTTTCCGACTTGAAGCGGAACCGGTAACCAGACCAGAAATGCTTTCTCGGTGGAATATAATTTGTAAGTTTGTTAAACCGGAGGTAGCGCAGACCAGAAAAGGGCATTTTGTGAGCTCTTTTGATGCAACGGCGGCGGGACACATGGGGTCGGCATTGACGCAGCATCTTGGCATGGAATTTCAAACAATATTCTTGGCTATATTTCATGGCATTGACTTTTAAGCAATATTCTTGGCAATATTTTCCCCTGTTGCTTTCAGGTTTCTTGAGGTTGGTCAGTTTTTCTTTCTGCTGTTCGGTCATGAGGGTCAGAATTGTGTCGCTAGTAACGAATTTTGCTTGGGACAGGGCCTGTTTTGGTTCTGCAAGACCTACAACCCCAAAATTGGACGTGTCGCAAACATTCACAATTTCAGTCGCTTGCACCGTAGAGAATAATAGATGCTTTAAAAAGAATGCCGTATAAGATGATTCAGTGTCTGTGATTGTATCATGGTTTGTTTGAATCATTTCCCAGGCACGGCCGCGTAGCCCTAGACAAGTTGCAGGGATCAAGAATTTCCGATGCAACTGAGCAACAACTATTTGTAGCACATGGCTAATAATAAGCTCTTTAGGTGCCCCATGGAAAAATCTTGTCTTCGTATGAAATAGGCAAGTTGTCAAGTCTGTGTTGATTCTCTCTATGGGGCTTGGCAATTCCGCACTCACTTGTTGAATGCTGAGACGCAAAAAGTCGTCTTCTTTATCCGTATATCTTGTTAGGATCTGGATACCCAAGGAGCCATGAACTGTATCCGTTGAGTTCGTACCCATGCAGAGAGATCTAATGTCAACTAGCATGATAATAACGATGACCAATTTTTTGTTGTATAGCAATTTGTATAATAGACTCAAGTTTTGAACCTGCAGAAGTGTTCTTTATATATTTGCAAGTTTTTGTAAAATTTTCGAAGCAACATGAGACTCTGGAAAGTTTACACCGATTTGAACTTTTTTTTTCGTCTGTTAGCAGCACCATGAAGCAGCCTTTTCGACTTGTCCCAAGTACCTACACCAAAGTAAGCAACACTTCCAAACGAACGAGACTATACCAGTCTTGTATCCATCACCAGGGGTTTGCCAGTGTGAGAAGCCTTTCAATCCACTTTGCGTGCAGCCAGTCATGGCCGTGGGGTCACTTTTGCTTCAGCTGAACCACAAACAAATCCCTGTTTGTCTCTGCTTTGGCCAATCAGCACATCCTAATTCCAGTTTTGCAAAATCATCGACTTGAAACTGTCCTTATTTTCTTTTGTTTATGCTCAACTCTAGGCTACTCATTCCAGAGTCGTTATTGTTTCCTGCATGCACTTCCTCTGGGGCCTAAAAGCAAAGCTGCTGAAAATTAGGCGCCTCCTAAAGTTTTGACTGACAGATGAATACTAATATAATAGTATTGTTCTACAGCAACCCATCCTACTGGTGCACGTATTGAAGGTTCGCCCAAAGAAGACTAAGCACTAATTAAGAGGCTGTCCAGTTGTAATCTGGCCTCTACAGTAAGGTAAAAAGTACATGAGATATTCTACCACTTTAGTCATATTCGACTTCTCAGCTCATGAATCTTGGACTTAATAATACGAGACAACTTTATCGCTTCCGCAAGACCCCAGTATTAACTACATATTTTGTTCCACTTTCCACTTCTATTAGGCTGGACTACCTTCAAGTCAGCAAACAGGTTGGAGGATATTATAATGATTACCGGTCGTGGGTCGTGGTAGGTTGGAGGGCTAAGCCTTACTTCATGTTGAGATGTGGAATGAGCACGTGATGGAAATATAGTAGGATTTCACAACCCAAACCTTCTTGAAGAGTTTTCCTCCTCTCTATCGTTAGTATATCGTTAGTATAGAGAAGAATCAAGGTTAACAATTCAAAAGGTATGGTATTCATTGTTATAGATCGTCAGTATAGAGAAGAATTAAGGTTAATAATTCAAAAGGTTTACTAGGGCACTTCAACACTTCATGATTACCGAAGATTTCCAACTTCGAACCTCTTGTCGATAATATGAGTAACACTTGATCGATAAGTCAATGGTAACTGAACTAATGAATCAACTAGATGATTTAAGCAAATGCGCTGGCTTTCCAAAAGCTAAGTAAGAGAAGGGCTATCGCTACCAAAGGGCCAATTTTGCCGTAGTTGTTACACATTCGCAGGCTGAATAAGTCCCGATTCAAGATGGGCTGTTTGGGAAACAAGACTAAGTACAACCCACTTGATGCCTTTGCACAGAACTTCCTACGACCACCAATTTCTTGTTGTAAATGTCACAAATGGCAAGCAATTGTTTACTCTTGAGACTGAATCAAATGCGAGTTTTTTCCTTCTTCAAATACCTTTTCTTCCACTATTTCTTGTCCATAAAAGTGGCTGCTCGAAGCGATCTAGCATAGTCTTTCCAATGACAGAGTTTTCTGACCCTGAGTCTCAGGCACCAAAGACTCCAGTCAATGTTGGCGGAGGGTCAGCTGCCTCTTTGGGTGGAGAGCCTTCACAAGCGCAAGCACAACCGGCTCCTCAAAGAGAGCACCACCAGTCTGCTGATTCGCTTATAGAGCCCGATTCAGCAAGAACCGACAACACCGGAACTTTGGCAACAAGTCAGGCAACAGCTGAGACAAATGAGTTTTCTCACGAAAGGCCTGCTTCTCGTCCAGCAAGCTCAACCTCTTCGAGCTCTTCAGTTGAAATCACACGGGTTACAGAATCCGTCGACACGGCAAGCCTTTCAATTGCTGAATTCAAAAACCACTTGTACTCCATTTCTACTACACAGTTTGAGTCCCTTCCCGACGCTGAGTTTCCAACAGCCAACAAGTTTTTTCTAGAAGTAGAGCATGGCCCAAGTGGTGAACTTCGAATCCAACCACGGGACACCCGATACGTCAACATGCTCACGTATAACGAAAAGATATTTGTGTCTTTTTTGAAGATATCTGCAAAAGACTACTTGTACGCCAAAAAACAACTTTACGCAGGGCTCATCGCTGTCGAACGCAGAACAGGTGTAAAAACACTTCCAAAGGCAAGTGCCAAAAAAGTCTGTCACCTTACGGGGCTTGAGTTTGACAGGATTTTTGACGCTTTCCGAGCTGCGGGATGGATCTAACTTACTGCGAACAAAAAGTATCTCAGCACTGAACAACAACGAGAGAAAATAAACTCTAACTTTCAACCTTTTTATTATTTACTACAATGGAAACAGGATCATGGAATCCGAGACTACTTTATAAACAAATAAAATTCATTATCGATTAAACTTCATTATTTTCTTATAATAACACAATACAGCAATTGTGTTTAATTATAAAACTAAATAGAGCCTTTCACCATTTTTGGTGTGTAGTAAAGCACACATAGAATTTCTGATGTAGTAAAACAACGTAATTTTAATTTTATGTAAGAGTTCGACCCGGAGTCGGTCCCGTAGGGAACCGACGAGGGCCGAGCTCTAAGACGGGGGCGAAGTAGACGAGTGAACGAGTAGACGAGGCGAGGAGACAAGTAAAGTAATTTAATAAAATAATATATTCAAGACAAACGAAGGTGCTAGTCGAGTCTCAGGAAAGTAGCTGGTCCAGAAAAGGAAACTAAAACTAAAAAAGAAAAAGATATAATAATAAGAAAGATAATTGAACTGGTCTCAGGGCAAGGGAAAGTTCCATGATAATGAATCTGTGGACATGAGAAATAATCTTGTAGACTTTGTCAACAAGATAGCTGAGCTCGGCAAGTCAATAAAGAATTAATTTAGCAACGACGAACATCTCAGGACTGGATTCAAGAGGAACAAGACAATCTGTGAACGTGACCATAGGAAGAATCAGGGTCAGGCCTGATTTCTCACATTTTAAGAATTTGCCTTGCTAGCTCAATCGGTAGAGCGTGAGACTCTTAAGATAATTAGTTATCTCAAGGTTGGGGGTTCGAGCCCCCCGTAGGGCTTTTTTTTGTCAGCTATCATTCTCTCTATTTTTTATTTTCACTCTGTCCGTCTACTCTCGCCTAACTGTGTTTACAATTCTCAATCGAAGCCTCTCCGTCCTGGGTATATGGTGGCAACGGGGGCGTGGTGGCAGTGTCCCACGTCCAACGCGTCACAGCCTTTCTTTGTGGCGAAACTTGTAGAGTGGGATTGAGATCTGTCTTTGTTTGTGTAAGGGGGCGTTTCAAAAATCCCAATTCCCCAGGTGCTTGTGCGTACTTTTGGTGCCTGGCTTGTGTTTTTTTTTTTATTTAAACAAAACCGAGTCTCATTTCCTTTTCTCTTGCCTTTTCAACGAAACCTTTCCAGAACTACTTTTCAATTCAGGACTTTAAGCACGATCTACATTGAGGACATCTCGCCCAGTTTGTGCTCTTGAACAGTTTTTCAGAGCTTGATCTCGTTTGTTGTTTCTAGTACGGCCTTTGAAGTAAACAAGAGCCAGTTGCGACCAGACGACCATGACCTCACTCATCACCAAACCCATCGCCAACAAGGTACGTCAACACCCACTCTCTGACCCCCTAGTCATTTCTACCTACTAACTCGTTGCAGCTGGCCCAGAACTCGGTCAAGCGCGTGTTTGCGTCGGAGGACCCTTACTACGAGGAAGTCGAAGTCACCCAAAAGAACGGCCAGACCCGCGTCAAGCGCGTTTGGAAGGAGCCGCCCTCCGAGGGTCTTTCCGCCAACGACACACAGGTCCTCAAACGCGTCACGAGGAAAGCGTGGCGGCTGGATTTGCTGTTTAGCATGTGCGGGCTGCGGGTGGGCTGGTCGGCGGTGATTGGGATTTTGCCCGTCATTGGTGATGTGATCAACTTGTACATGGCCCTCAAGCTGGTCAGGCTCGCTCAAACCGTCGACGAGGGTCTCCCGGCGTGGGTCGTGAGCAAGATGATGACCAACATTGCCATTGACTTTGCATTGGGGTTCACGCCGGTGCTGGGCACGATCGCGGGGGCATTGTACAGGGCGAATAGCAGGAACTCGTTGATTCTGGAACACTTTTTGCGGAAGCGGGCCAAGCAGAACGTGGCCAAGGGGCTCTACCTGGTTGATGCGGCGGGCAAGAAGAAGCGGCCTTGGTATGCGTGGGGCCGGGGCGGCGGCAAGACTGGAGCGGCTGCGGTGGAAGAGACGCCGGGGGAGCTGGAGGCGCAGGTGCTGGCGGGCGAGGAACTGGGTGAGGCTAGGCATACGCCTGGACAGGCCACGACAGCTCCCACTATGCACAGTACAGCAGCACCGCCGGCGTCGTCGGGACTGCCGCCGAGCACCAGTGGCCAAGTCTCCGGGTCCTACTCCTAACCAGTGCTTTTTTCCACCCAACAACTTTCAACTCAGCACTCAATCTTTTTGCTTTTTCGGTTAACTAACTGTTTGGTTTTGACAAATGTATGTAATGTCGTTTAATATTATTTTAATTTATTTATTTATTTATTCGTTTGGTTTTGACCGGCCTGCGTTGGAACCATGCCAGGGCCCGTTGGAGTGTGGAACTAGACCATTCACTAGCATCTTGCAAACTGGAATCTACTTGCTTTAAAAACTTCTCTTGATCAATCATGGGATCATTCACTAGTACTTCTCATGTTTGGGCAAAAAAAATTTCATTTTATTTTCAACTTCTTCTTACTAGCAGCTACTTCAAATGATTACATCATAGAGTATTACTTGCTTATTCATGTATTATATAATTGGTTTTCTGGGTTTTTTTTTTTCACTTTTTTTTGGTTTTTTCTGGTTTTTAAAAAAAAATGCCCATTAAAAATATCAAATTCTTTCATCGTCGTCGGTCCTTCATTATAACATCAAAAAAAAAAAAAAAAAAACAAGAAACGGTAAAACATCACAAAAACAAAAACAACGAAATCACAAAATGCCAGAAATGGAGAGTCAAGCTTGGATAAGTAATCCAGCTTTGAAGAACAGCAACAACGTTTAGTCGTTGTAGTTGCCGCCCTTGGTGCCGTCAATGTTGCGGACGAGGCCAATAGCAGCGTCCATTTCGGCCTGCTGGGACTTGCCGGCAGCGTCAAAGACGGGGATCTCGCCGTGGGTGGTAACGCGGACGCCGTGGCGGCGCTCGGGGTAAAAGCCGTACGTGGCGCTGTGCGACGAGACTCTGTTGTCCCACATGGCCACGTCTCCCTCCCTCCACTTGTACCGGACGGTGGCGTCCTGGGCGGTGGCGACGAGCTCAAAGAGGTACTTGAGAATGGCGTCGCTCTCGCCCTTGGGGATGCCGACAATGGAGCGGGTGAAGCCGGGGTTGACAAAAACAGACTTGTAGCCCGTGACGGGGTGGGTGCGGATAATGGGGTGGACGGTTTCGATGGGCTCGCGGCGGACGGGGCGGCCGAGGCGGCGGTTGTCCGAGGCCTGCTCGTGGGCGCTGTGGATGGCGGTGAGGCCCTCGAGGTACTGCTGGAGGCCGGGGGAGAGCGCGTCGTAGACGGCGTAGCTGCTGGTCCACAAGGTGTCACCGCCGTTGGAGGGGTTCTTGAGCACCTTGAGGGTGGTGTAACTGGGGGGTTGGATCTCGTAGGTCACGTCCGTGTGCCAGAGATAGGTGTTGGAAAAGGTGCTAAAGGGCTTGCGGGTCTCGTCGGCCCAAATGACGTGGACAGCGTCCAAGTCGTCCTTCCAGGCCTTGGGGACGGAGGTGGTGGCGTGCTTGTGGAGCGTGCCCCAGTAGCGGCTCAAAGCGAGCTGCTGGCGGATGTCAAAGTCCTTTTGGTCTCTGAAAAAGACGGCAACACGGGTTGAAATCAAAAGGGCCAGCTCGTTCTTTTGGACGTCGTCGAGGTCGCCGAGCTTGACGCCGTAAATCTCGGTACCGATTCTGGGAGTAAGGTGAATGACGTGGGTAGCGTCACGGAAGAGGTTTGCAAAGTTGTTTGTCTTGTCTGCAAGCAGTCCCTTGTCCTTGTACTCAAAGGGTTCGAGGGCGGGCCAGGTAATGTCAGGAAAGGTGGGCTTGAGGTAGTCATACTCGTAGGTCTCGTCGTCGAGCTTGAGCTCTTCCTCGGAGAGCTTGAGGCTGGCAAAGTCCAAGGTGCCGGTGATGATGGGGCCGGCCTTCTTTGCGGCGGGCACGTCAGCGGGCAGTTGGGCAGAGGTAGCGACAGGAGCCATTGTTAACTTGGAGAGTAGTAGAAGAATAAGTTTATTGAAATATCAAGAAAATATAAGTTTTGGAATGCTAATGGAAGATGTAAAGATGTAGAATAAAAAGGAAGGAAGGAAAAAAGAGTATTCGAGACGAGGCACTAGCCTCCTTTATATAATTTATCAAATATTCTTGCGACTTGTTGAAATTCCATTTTTCTAGGTATTCCGTTCCCAGATTGATAATTGTTCACAAGTTTCTTTTTCAAAAACCCGGGGGTTATTCTTGCAAAACTGATGGGCTGCTCTGCTTCTTTTGCAGCGAGTTGGAACTTGGTTGGGGATGATGGGCACTGTCTGGGATTTGCATGTGGCAATTGTCCTGTTGGCGATGGCGATGGCGATGGCGATGGCGATGGCAATGGCGGTGGTTGAAGTTGGCGATGGCGCTGGAGTTCACCAGCCTCAGCACTGGCCTCATTCACTGGCCACAGAATGGGCGATGGTGAAATCTGGGCTGGTGCACAAGTCCAAGAACTCGCCCAGGCAATTCCAGGGATTCAGTTACTGGATCTGACGAAATGATACCATCCTGGCTGGTTCTTGTTGCATCAGCGCTGGTCTCGCCGTCAGTCGTCCTTTCTAGACGTTCAGTAAATTATCCGTTCAGTAAATTTCCAATCTCAAAAGGAGGGCACTGAATTACAAACACGCGTTCTAGAAACCAGTAACCAAGTAGCTCTAAGTAGTGACTGACTGTTCTCGCGTGCTCGAGTCTGTTGTTGCGTGCGAGTCTGTTGTTGCGTGCAATCGCTCGTGTTTCTGTGCTTGTTTCTGCGATCACGTCCTGCGATGGTGCAATTCCAAGAGAAATGACCGTCTTTTGGCCCGCGATTTTCTAATCCCCAAGTTGTTCAGCCGCGCCCATGTGCTACTGCTAGTACTACTTGTGTTGTTATATATACAATACGCTACGCCCGCCCCCTCCAGCAAACCAACTCTGAATAGACTCGCGCTGCTGGTGCCGTAGACCGCTTCTTTACAAACTACTTGGATGGTGATGTTCTGTTTGTATTTCGTGGTTGTTCATGGCTGGCACACGACATGGTCCGGGCCTTGGAGAAACCGTTTTATTATCGGGGTAAGGGCTTGGCTGATTGTCCCAAAAGCCGCTGAAAACACGGCCAAATCCAATCCACCTCACCAAACACTCGACGATCAAACCAACTGGCCAGGTAGGACAGACGGGTTGGAAGTTGTGCCTGGGTCCTGAACAATCAGCATTGTCTTTAGAGTTTGTCACACACCATTGATGAAAAAAAGACTGTGAGGCCACGAGTTCCGCCATAGTTGAGTCGTAGCTAGCTTTGTAACTTTGTCGTGTGCACCGTTTCTTTTTCTTATCAATCAGCCCCGTTCCTTTTGTAACCCACTGGCTTTTACACCCGCACGCACCCCAACCGATTTTTTATATGGAAAAAAGTCCTGGTCTTTTGGCATGTGAAAGAACAGGCAGCGCTCAACAAAAGCACTTGCAACAGAAACAACAAACAGAACAAGAGAAGAACAAGAGACAGCGCTGACTCGGGAACTAACGGGACCCGAGTTGGACCGGCTGTGGTTTACATGGAGATATAGGTCACGTGTGCAGTCACGGGGCAAGGCAAGGGGAAGGAATATCAGCTAGTTTATCAGTTATCAAACACTCAGACGACGATTCAAATCACTCGCCAACTCCTGCAACATCGATGTACTAGCAGTTGCAAGTTGGGAACTACTTAGTTGATGATAGTTAACTAGGCCCCAGCAAGGCAATCAAATTGATGTTGTGTTTACTTGGTGTTTACTTGGTGATTGATGATAGTTAACTCGACCTTAAAACAGACTCCAACAGCACAGGCTGTAACTAATAACAAAACAATAATAGTAGCGTGGTATAAATGCATGTCTTGTGACTAGGTCGAAGTCGATGATAGTTAACTCGACCTCGACTGGGAAGTTCCACCGGGAACAAGAGTGGGAACTTGCATGGATGGACTGATTGATCAAGAACAATAGAGGGCTTGAATCCAATTCAATTTCCATGGGCAGTATGGATTGATACAATGCGTGGCGCAAAAGCGTTGTTGGGTGCGGTGGCTGGAGATAGTTAACTCGACCTCTTCCTGGAATTGTTTTCCTTGGGAACTTGTGGCAACATGGATCATGAACAAGAGGGCTGGAATGGTGATTATTAGTTAGCTTGAGGCAATACATGAGTGTTATGGATCACAACTACTAAGAAGGTTGCATTGGGGCAAGCCAGGACGATCAACGGGAGAACGGTGGCTAGTGAGGAGAACTGAGGGCAAGAGGCAAGAGGCAAGAGGCTGGTGAGGACAATCATCATGCAAGCTATGCAAGCTGCCGTGGCGCGGTTACAGTGAAATTGATGAAATATGCAGTCAGTGCGGTGGATCATGATGGTAGTTTTTGACAAGACTCTGCGAGCTGGTAATTAAATTGAACGACTTTCCGACTTTTTGCCAAGCAGGTTATTATTTGGACTTGTTGCTCGGCGTGGAGTCGGGGCTCGACAGGAGGTAGCACCGAGAGCTTCTGGTCAAGACTAACTTACGAGTCAATGTTGGAGTCTATGAACTAAGAACACAAGGCTAGGAATTGATTCAAGATGGGCTTGTGTTGTTGTTTTAGGATGCTATGCTCATTGGGAAGTTGCAATGATCGATATCGGTATCTGGCATGGCATGGCCAATGGTCAGAATAGCCGCCGCCAACAACAACAGGATTCAATGGAATGAATTATCTGGTCAACAAGTTTGGCAAGAACCGAGGAGAATTGCAAATGAGACGTTTTTTTTTAAAAATATTGCTGGAACTTGTCGCGTAGATTACAAGAGCTAAATGCCTTGAGCGCTAGTGTAGTGCAACTGCCTAGTCAAGCAGTATCAGCAGCCTGGAAAATTCAATCATCCAGCCCAAAAGATTGAATCAATAAGAATACTGTGGTTTCAACAACAATTTAGCTCAAGATGACAGTTGTCTTATTCTGTTTCTCGAGTCTGGACCAAGTGGTTTATTGTCAGTGACAAACTTGGTTTGTTCAAAAGCGATATACAGTCAGCGCTTAAATACAACACATTTCAACATTGCCGTAAAAAAAAAAAAAAAAAAAAAAAAAAAAAAAAAAAAAAAAAAAAAAAAAAAAAAAAAAAAAAAAAAAAAAAAAAAAAAAAAAAAAAAAAAAAATACAACTACTTGAGGGTATTATTTGAAGCAGTTTGACTTGAGAAGAAACAGAGCGCTTTGCGACAATGTCTGGATTCAACAAACCCAGCTTACAAGCGTCCTCCACACCACAACTCTGGTTTTGCCTTGAACAGCCAACACGCAATTGCCTTGTGTCTTTTGGTAGACAAAAACTCATGCTCACTAGACCAGAGCTGCATTGCAATTCACTTTATTTTCTTGTTGCAGAAAGTCAAGCGCATGTTAACTTTTGAAAAGAATGCCCACTCTCTAGGAATTGGTTTCACAGAATCAGGTGAAACATAGAGCTATACTGCTTTAATATAAAACACTCTGGTACTGTCAATGGCACACGTATAAGAAGAGAATGGAAATTTCAATTATAAACGAGATTTTTGGTATCCGCCTATATTGCTTACAAATATTTACTACTTGACATGACTAAAGTAGCTGCAAACGTTAAACTATTCTTTTATGGGACATGAATAGGAGTCGTATATAGCTGCCGCCTTATCGCACATTAAATCGTTTGAAAAGTCTTACTCACGACCATCTCACCTTATCCTCACAATCACCAACACCCGTTTATAGCTGTTTCCTATGGCGTACACACTCACAACTGCTGGTCCCTACCAGACCATCCTCAGCGTGGGGAAACGGGTGGCCCAGAACTCCCAACTCACTCCCAACCCCTGATCCCAAGCAGGGCCTTTTTGTTTTTGCAGCGAAATTCACTTTGCCCTCCCCCACCAAACACATACTAGCAACCCTTCTACATGCCATTGAATTGATCTAGTCAAGTACCAGAAAAAGACACGAAAGGAAAACGTACTTGTGCAATTGAGGTAGTACGTGTTAGTACTGAAAAACAGCTAAAGCAACAATGACGGACACTGCAAGCACGCACCCGCAACCGCAACCGCCACCTGCGCAAGACGGCACCGACACTGACGGCGTCGCAGCTACGACGGCCAACCCCACGACAAAGCAGGAGCTCTGGGGCTGGTACGCCTACGCGTGGGCGGCCGAGCCCTTCATTGTATCCGCCGTGGGCACCTACGTCCCCATCCTCCTTGAGCAGTTTGCGCGCGAAAAGGGCGTGCGCCTCGACGACCACTCCCAGCCCTGCCTCGCTCCCGTTTCTAGCTTCTACCACAGTCTAACCAGCCTCAGCGGCAGCGGCAACTCGACAGACGACGGCGGTGGACCGCCGGTGCTGCCGCCGCCGGGGGATATCGGCGACCCGAACCGCGGCGTGCAGTGCGTCGTCGAGATGTTTGGCGGGTGGTACATTGACACGTCCTCGTTTGCGCTTTACACGTTCTCGCTCAGCGTTTTGGTTCAGACGCTCGTCGTCATCAGCATGAGCGGCGCTGCCGATCGCGGCAAATTCCGCAAGCACCTCATTGTCTGGTTCGGCACCATTGGCGCCCTGGCTACCATGGGTTTTTTGTTTGTCACGTCGAAACATTACCTGGTCCCCGCCGTTTTGGCAATCATTTCGAATAGCTGTTTTGGGGCGGTCTCGGTCTGTGGGAACTCGTTTCTGCCTGTCCTGGTGGCCAGCCACCCAGAGACTTTGCACGCCATTGAAAAGGTCAGTGACGAACCTGATTCAACAGAAAACGCACCGCTGCTGGAGTCTGGGAGACGAACGAAAAACCCGGCAAACCATCCAAGCGTGCTGGCAACAACAGCCAAGATTTCATCGCGCGTGAGCGGCACCGGTGTCGCCATTGGCTACGTTGCGGCGCTGCTGGTCCAGGCCTCCTCCATGCTTCTCATTGTCTGGTCCGGCAGCTCCACTTTCTCGCTCCGCCTTGCCATCTTTGCCGTCGGCATGTGGTGGCTCGCATTCCAAGTCCCCGTCCAAGTGTTTCTGCGCTCGCGGCCCGGCCCGCCCCTACCTCCCAAGAAGCGCAAGCCTCAAGCCCGCAAGTCGGCGTGGGCTTCGTCCAAACGCCGTGTGCACCATACGCTCATGTTTGGCACAAATGGTGGGTGGGCCTACATTGTGTATGGCTGGAAGACGCTGCTGGCGACGTTCAAGGAGGCGAGGCAAATGAAGGATGTGGCGATTTTCCTGCTGGCGTGGTTCATGGTGAGCGACGCGGCCATGACCATCAACTCGGCGGCGATCTTGTTTGCCCGCACAGAGTTTCAAATGAGCGCGCCGTCGCTCGCCGTCATTGGCATTCTCGTTGTCTGCAGCGGCATTATCGGCGCGACGCTCATCCCGCTCTACGTCGTGCCCCTCCTTGCGACCAAGAACCCGGTTGCGGGGATTGCTTTTGTCGTGTGCATTGCGGCCGTGATCCCGTTTTACGGCGTGCTTGGCTTTTACACGACGCACTTGGGCCTGCGCTCGGCTTGGGAAATGTACGTGCTGGCGGTGTGGTACGGCATTGCTTTGGGCGGGCTCAACACGCTCTGCCGCAGTATTTTCAGCATGCTCATTCCACGCGGCAAGGAGTCGACGTTTTTCTCGTTGTTCAGTGTCACCGACAAGGGCTCTTCTGTCATTGGCCCGCTGGTCGCGGGCATCATTGTGGACCGCACGCACGACATTAGGTACACGTTTTACTTCTTGCTGGCGCTCATGGTGTTCCCGCTGGTATTGTTTTACAATTTGGATATTGAGAGAGGAAGCCGCGAGGCCACGTACTTGGAAGAAGTTGAGGCTGACGGCGACGACGAATAGGCGAGGAGAACTTTACGTACATACATTAACAATAAACCTTACTCATCCTTTACTGCGTAACTTGAGTTGCCCAAAGATAATATTTAAAAGCCAAAATAGGCTTTGTTGTCGTGGTACAAGAATAAAAGCGTTTGTAAGGGCTGCCCAAATCCAGCATGCAACAAGCAACAAAAGTTCAGGGTTCTGGCCTGAGCTTGTTGCTGGAACCTGCCCATTCTACAGCTTGACCGTCAAAAGTTAATAAGACATGTACTCACCTATCCCAGGGGCTATATAAAGGCAGGTTTGTGTCACTTACAAAAGCTTTTTGAATATTCACTGACACCCTCACTCCAAAAACATTTTACCATATCCCCCCACGTTACACAAAACAAAAATACCCCCAAAAAATACCACCTAAAAATGCTTTCAAGACAAGTCGTCGAGTACACCAACTACCCCGCCTTCCTCAACATTCTCCGCACCATTTGGCACGACGACGGCTTCCGCCACCTGTTTGACTCGCGCCTGGTCGGGACCATGGCGCTGTGCATTGGGATGCAGGTGACAGTGGTGGTGATCAAGATCTTTGCGGAGGAGATTTGTGAGTACTTGCATGGGCAGGGCGTGACCGTGAGAATGGTGTTTTGGATGCGCTACTAAAAGATGAGGAGAGATACCCGTTTGAAGAAGCAGGAGGTGCTTCAAAGTTGTGTATAAAGTATAGTATGTACTTGATGAAAGCAAATGTTTATTAAATATTACATGGAATAAATAAAATATAGCAAAGCCGGCATAAATACATGGATATGGAAGCAATATAAAAGAAGTGGATAATGTGCACAGTATTCCTTATAATTCGTAAGCTTTAAGAGCTTGTCAAAAAGCCTTAGATCCTTAGGAAGAAGTGCTGTTGCTCACCACAATGAACCATTGTTCTTAATGCTGAAAAGATATAGAAGGAAGGGCAATTAGCAAATAGTGCAGATGATCTGGTGAGAGTACAAGGAGCTGGGGTCGTCAGCAGGGTTGGGCTCGTTCTTGGCTAGAATCATCCGTTAGCAAAAACGTTCCCAAAAAATAATAGTGAAGGAATATTGTTGGTAAAAGCAAACACTTGTTGCTAGGGTAAAACAGGGGCAGGGGCAGTTAATACTTACTGTCAACAAGAGTGGCGATGGCAGGAACTTCGGCGTTGTCAAAAGTCATTGTTTGAAGCTGGGTGTCAGAATAGAGATCTGAGAGATCTTTAGATGTGATTGTGGCTGTAGTGTTGTTTGTTGATGGAGAGAAGAAAAAGCTTGTTCGAGGTTGGCATTTGCCTCTCTTTTTATAACCCCCAGATTCAGCAGTAGATGGGGTCTTTAGAGCAGTTCATTCAAGGTGGCGGGACCAAGATTTGGCCGATAAGTGCAAGAAGAAAAAATAACATGGCTAGACTCCAAGTTTCAAAGATCACTGGGGTGGTTTCTGGAATAGCTTGTTTGACGATATCTTGTAAAGCAACGTTTTACAGGTTTCGGAGCTTCGTGTAACGGAATCCCAATCTCCTCCGACAAGGCTTGGAGTTTTGTGAAACGCTAGAGCAGCAGTAGCACTAACTGTAAGCAATACTTGAAACCTAGGCCGGCTTTGGAAAGTTTGAAGAAGGCTCAAAACGTTGCAAACAACTTCTTAATCTGTCCCAAGCTGCGCCTATTTGTTATGGAACTTCCGATTTGGGAAACTCCTGTCTGAGAAGTTGCAGAGGCTAGCAAGATACAAGTACTATGCACTGCACCAGGGTGGCTATCCACATTCCTGTTTGTTTCTTTTTGTGTAAGTTGAGGCACGGTCGACCCCGGATTTCGTTGATTATCCCGGCCATGTTCAGTTGTGACGCCAGCATTGCCGTTTCCAGACCTAGGGTTTGGGTAAAGTTGGTGAGGAAATTTGTACGCATTGGGCCAGTTGAATGGGATGGACAACAGCCCAAGTTTCACTCTACAACATGAACAAAGTTTTGGTACCTTTTTTACTTTTTCTTCTAAAAACTGGACTTTGCGGCATTGAGAGCAGGAATTCTCAAGACAGTGGGGTCGTATTTATGACAAGAGGTGTGTCATAAGAACGGTCCGCCACTGAATTTCGATGCCACGTACCCTAAACGCTTCTAATGTGTGCTTCCATCCATAAAATTGTGCAGCTAGTGTTGTTTCTAGACTTTTGGCGGATCTGTATCACAGCGTTTTATTTTATTATTATTATCATTTTTTATTTTTTATTTTTCATTTTTTATATTTTGTTGCCTCAGCCTCAGCAAAAAAAGAAAAACGTATAAGCAACGTGCAAATATACTCTGTTTTATATGCTTTTCAACGCAAGCCGCTCATATATTTATTCTACAGCATATCTGTGGTGGGAAAATGTACGTTTAACAGTAATTTGCCTTATTTGCATATTACAAAAGTATCCAAATTATAGCGTCATGATCAATTTTAAATTTGTTTATTAAGAATTTTTCAGTAATACAAAAATACATTGACTATAATAGCTAGATTAAATGTTGTGTGTTCTTGGAATAAAATTGCATGTATTTAGAAATAAAGTAGAAAGTGTCTCAATGTAGCTGCTTTTATCTCAACTCGCAAGAAGTTGTGGCAAGTATCAAGATCTTAGACCAGGGTCGCTAGCCATGAAACTGATAGCATCTTCGCGAGTGTTGTCCTGTGCCATAGAGCTGCTTGAGAAGCCAATTTTAAGCATTTCCTTACCATCTTTAGAGTACTCTTTCCAGTTAGGCATACCCGATCCAACGTTGGGGTCATTATGGTTGGCAAAGGAAATCCAGTAGCGGCGGTAGAGATTAGAGGGGCCAATATCCAAAAAGTACTGAAACAAAACGTCCGATGCGTGAAAGGTTCCAATAAAAGGAACAAGTCCGTGCAACGTACTAGCCTGGTAGTTCCAACGTTTTTGGGTGCTGGATTGTAGTGCAAGACGACTAGAAGTTTTGAACATAAAGTCATTCAGAATACTACTAATTCGTTTGTACTGAGGGGTAAGGGCATCGCGGCCGCCACGGCGATAGGGACAGCCTGCTGAAATGTCTTGAGGGTACTTTTGGAGCAAAGTATCAAGTGTACTTGAACTGGCCTGGGGGAACAGAAATTGGGTCCAATCCTTGGCCTGACTGGTAGTGGAGATGTTGAGTGCAAGAAGGCCAAAGATAGAGCCATCGTCTTCGTTTGTACCACTGATAAAAGGCACCTGCGCAATTTTGTTTTGTTTCACAAGGTTGTAAGTATCGTCGGGAAGAATATCACCATCTGGGCGGGGAGAGTACGCAATGTACTGCGCAAAAAATCCCCAGAAAGAGTCAATGCCGTAAGAGTTGAAACCTTTGTTGAGTTGAGAAAGAGGTTGAGATCTTAGGCAAGCCATGGTAGCTTCGTCGCTGCCTTTCCCATCGCATCCAGCATTCTTTGCAAAACGTGCGTACTCGCGCTGAGGAGTGGTGCTCTTGACATCAGCGTTGATCAAGACGCCCCCGGACTGCATGATGGCAGAACGGAACAAAGGCTTGCCGTTGTAACTGTTGTCGCCACCGTAAGCAACCATCTGGTGGGCAGTCGACATGGCACCTGCAGACTCACCAAACAACATAACTTTGCCTGGGTCACCACCAAAGTCAGAAATGTGGTCCTGAACCCACTTCAACGCCTCGCGCTGGTCGTGCAAACCAACGTTGGTGTTGCCCTCGCTTGCAGGACCCGAACCTCCCAAAAAGCCAAAAGGTCCCAATCTGTAGTTCAAAGAAACATAGATCACCGGCTGGTCCATGGCGACTGATTCGTCCACGTATTTGCCTCCGGGGTACATTGCGCTGGATCCGTACAAAAATCCACCACCATAAATCCAGACCATGACGGGAAGCTTGTCTGTGGGTTTAGTGCCCTTGGGGCGAAACACATTGAGATACAGACAGTCCTCTGACATGTGGACAGATCCGTGCGCGAGATCGTAAAGGGGCGATTGAGCAAAGCCGGGCAGGATTTTTGTCAACCCAACCAAGTTGTCAAGAATAGTAAAAATAGACACGGGGTTTTCCTGAATGCACGAGCCTTTGAAATCATCTGCCTTGAGACCATTGTAAGTTCCCGAGAACTTGACAGGCTTTTTAAAACGCAATTCGTTAACAGGAGGCTCTGCAAAAGGAATGCCCTTGAAAGTTTCAACATTGCCTTCAAGAACGCCTGAGATGATTTCAGAGCCTTTGATGGCCGCGGTGGGCACAGGCAAAGCTGCAGCAGACGCACCACTTGCAAGGGCAATGCCCATTAAAAGGATATTGAATCGCATTGAAGTTGAAAGAGAAAGATGATTGGTTGATTGATAAAGATGAGAGGAAACAGGTATTAAAAAATTGAAAGAAGATGAAGCATTTTACCTCTACTTATAGGTGGGTGGTCTATAGACACACAGTAGGCGGAAACTTCAATAGAGAATCATCATTGTGCACCCATAGCTAGCAGAATAATAAACGATGATTCATCAAATGTACCCTTTTGAGTTACAAATAAACTTTTTTCCCCAAGAGAAATACAATTCTTGCGGAGATTTCTTTAAATAATTAACTATAATTGTTGGCAGCTTTTGGCTTGTCCGAACATTGATTCCTCCGGGTCAACGATGGTTTGAGAAACTTTCTGGAAGCAAACATGTCAAATATGGTTATAGTCACAAGCGCCTTGAAATACGTGGTTTTGTTGATTTTTATTCAAAAGACGTTTATCAATATCTGGATGTTGAGCGTTGCAAACAAACACTAGGTTGTCAAACAAGACAGCACTGTCATAGACAAAAGCACGAGAAGGATCACTTGTGGTACACTATAGCTCCTACCGCCAAATTAATTAAATGAATTAAAACCTATAAAAACAGACGGTAGAAATATATTTTATTGATTTAAATCTGTCTAAATAAACGGTATGGTGATAGAAGGAGAACAGAAAGGCATGTATAGTATTCTCGGAGATTTGCTAACTCCTTCACCGCAAGATTCAATCTTCCGTTAGACCGATTAGTATCCATCGGTAAAACTTAACGAGAGCTCCACTATTGAAAGCAATGTGCATCGGGTCCAATTGGTGGGGTGTTTCTATGCATTTTATTACTCTCGAGACTTTTTTTTATGGAGGGGCATTCCTCGAGTGCCATATCCGCGGGGTTTAGCCGTGCAAAGCTTCGATTTCTAGGCAAACTCTAAGTCTCACAGACCCCACAAGCAACCAGAAACAGACTTGGACATAAAACCTGGAATGAACCTTGATGTCATACGGCACGTTTAAACCAAAAGCAGCATATGAAATAATCAAGCCTGCAAAGGTTCCTCGGTGATTGAACAGAGTTCAAGTTCGGGTGTAGGGAGGTTATTCTTATCGATCATGAGCAAAACGGAAGTCGCAGCATGGTAGCAACATATCTGAGCCTGGCACTGATCAATAGCATCAATTGTCATAAAAACATAACCAGCTCGAAGAAAAAAGAGCACTAATAAAAACTATGGCTCGCATGATGTGAAGTATGTTTGATCTCTGGGAATGATACTGCATCATGAGCCTCCAATGTCTATATTCTGAGTACTATACTTGTAGTTACCCCAGGTTCTTGTGAGACATTTACAAACGTTGGACCATCGGCCCCTCACGGTTGAGCCAATTATTGGAGTTACAGAACCAAGTTATATTCTCCAGTGGTGTCCATAATATCTGTCAAAAGTCTGTTCATGGATGTTGCGTGGCGCAGTGATGGATGTTGTTGACTTGGAAATTCAATAAGGTTACATGATAGCTCAAATAGCCCAGCCAACTGCCAAATTTGGAGTTCTTGTAATAAATTGATGTACACCTTACAGTACAGTACATTTTAGTGCCATTTGCTAACGTTCAACCTGTGACCCATGAGTTAATTTGAATGTCTTCAGAACAAGGGATTCTGCTAGTCAAGGATCCAACAAAGATGCAACTGCATGGAGAGACTGAATCGTGCACTGGAAATTGTAGTTTAAACGCAACTAGGATTGAGATAAAGAGGACAAAAATTCCAAGCTTCCAGTGGTAGAATAATTGATTAAACATTGGATCAAGTCTGTAATAGGAAGAAACACCCACAACTCAGACGCCAGTGTAAATTTTTCTGCAGCAAGCACGAAAACTACGCATTATTCCCCGGCATCAATAGTACGTGTGGAAAAAAAAAATATAAGTTGGACCCCGACTTCGCTTGAAAGTTTCCCGTCATAATTCAAACCCCGAAAGCTTAATTCGACGATTACATCGATCCGTGATGATCATCGATCAATAACAAGCTCCAACACCGGTAGAACAGCTGAGCTGTTTTACTTTTAGCTGACACAAATCCAAATTCAAGGCGCCAAAGCTAATGACATGAAAGCTTGGCTGCGGTCGCATTGAATGAAGAATTGAAATTTATTTATAAAAATTATTTAATTACAATAGGTATAAGGGAAAATGTAAAATTGTCAAGTGTTGAGATCGCTCTTTGTTGGTTTATTCGCGTCTAGCATTTCTGCTCGGATATTAGCAAATGACGCAAATGTAGTGGTCAATAAATGGGTTGTGGACGCCGGGCTGGCTGTACAACCAGGCGGGGTTGGGAGGCGTACCTTTGGCTTGAAGTTAGCAAATCTGAACTTTTTTTTTTCAATGCGATGGAAAAAAAACGTACCGGCGTCAACAGGAGCAGAGATTTCAGCGTTGTTGGGAGTCATTTTTGCAATTGAAGATTGATGAGGAGCGCTTGGTTTGTTTCAAGAAGAAGAAAAAAATAGAGTGTGAGGTTTGGCAGAAAAAAAGAATCAAGGATGGAGGGTTTCAAGCCAAGTATTTATATTCAGTTCTTTGAGCCAGATACATCATGCAACTGCAAGGGTCAGCGCTTGCTTCTCGGAAACCTCGCAGTAAGAGGCACCTCGTAAATAGCAGCCATTACCAACTTGTGGCGTGCGGTTTCTTTTTTTTTTTTTTGGCTCATATTCCTCAAGTCGTACTAACTTGCGAGCAGGTTACCTTAGCAGCTTAGCTGAAACTGATTTTCATTTGATCTTGATAGACTAGAAAGGCAATACTAGTTACTTGAAATAGCCTGGACAATAGCTAGAAGTGGAATACCCAAGTGCCAGGGTCACCTTCATTTACCAATGACGTATCAAGCCCTACCTTCGGAAACAAACTCGTGATGCTATCTGTGTTTTGTGGACTTGTTTTCTAACCGGATCAGTTATTTTTTTTGGCAGTTTTCTTTTTTCTAATTTCAAAGAAGGGAACGAAATTTGGCAATCATGATCAATCAGTAATTTTCGGACATGTATTTTAGCTGTTGTGTCCCTTGCAAAACATTTGGCAGGCACATCCCATTGTTGTGTCTAGATTAGGACATTGACAACCTCATTGCCAGTTCTGTGGTGAAGAACTCGAGCTTTATTTGGAAGAAAAAAATAAAATAAAATAAAATGAAAGGCTAGAAGGACTATCAAACGGAGCGGCGCACCAAGTGTGCATCGATCGATAGCTCCTTCAATTTTTATTGAGCTATTTATAGAAAATCAAAATCAATACAGTAAATCCATAGAAAAAAAAATTAAATAAAGAAGAAGTAATACCAGCTCGTATTAAGTCATAACCATGATGGTCAAGAAAAAAAATTAACTGGCACTAATCATCTATTAATCTAGAAAAAAAAAATTTTTTGTAAAACTAATGTTAACTAATTATATCAAAAATATTCAAAAGGCATGATGAAAATAAAAAAGAGAAAAAAAAAAACTAATCAACACCCGCCATTCTCAATTCTGGATTGTGAACGTATCACTCAGCTGGATCTGCCAGCTCGACTGTTTCCTGCGGTCGCTGAACGCCTTCAGCGCTCTCACCATGACTTTGTAACTCCCCGAGGGAATCTCCGAGCCGTCCGCGAACGTCATGACGGGCGTTTGGAGCCCATACTCCTGCCGGCCAATGTAGTACATGGGGTAGACCGTGGGGCCGGCGACATCATCCTGGGAACCCGCAAAACCTGCAAAGTTGCGGCTGCCCTTGACCGGGTCCGGGGTAAAATCTGTCGCAAGGTTGTAGTTGGGTTTGACGAGGTCGATGGAGAACTCGCGGGTGCCGTAGTTGAGGATGGGGTTGAGGAAAGGGAAGTCGCCTTGCTTGAGGTTGAAGGGGGCGATGGGGGTGGACTGGGGAATGACGTCGGTGGCGTCGTCGTTGAGGCGATAGATGGTGGCGGCGGAGTCGGCGAGCGGGTTGAGCTGGCTCGTGATTTGCTGCACGCCCATGTAAGGCACGCCGATGGACTCGCCGTTGCTGACGTTGATGGTGACCTTGCCCGCATAGACGGTGCCCTCGGAAGCGGTGCGCTTCGGCAGAGAAAAGTAGGCGTAGATGGTCGCGGAGCGGCCGGGCAGGAGCACCCATTTGGACGGGAGCATGTAGACGGTGGCCTGGCTCGAGGTCGTCAAGGGCGGGGGGAAAGCATTAGCCCCGCCGTTTGAAATGGCGGTGACGGTGGTACCGGCAGTGTGGGAGGCAGAGTAGGTCAGGACGGATTGGCCATTGTTCTTGATGGTGATGGCATGCACGCTGCTGCGGAACTGGGTGTCGTTGAGGTGGATGACGGGGTCAGAGAGCAGCGTTACCTTGGACTGGGTCAGCTTGACGGCGTCGACAATACCGGCACCCTGCTGGATCAAGGGCGCTTGGACACCGGGGACATGTTGGGTGCCGTCGTAGAACTCGAGGGTCTTGCCCGTCGACAAGAGTGCGCGGCGGAAATCGTTGGCAACGCCCGGGTAGTTGTTGCCCTTGGACCGCGAGATGCCACGGCTGCTGAGATAGAGCGCGGCGCAGCCAGAGAGATAGGGCGCGGCAAAACTGGTACCGGAGACGGCGCCGTAGTTGTTGAGCAGGTTGGGGGCGAGCACGTTGCCGCCGGGGGCGGAGATGGACGGGTAGAGGAAGCTGTCGTCGGTGGGGCCCCACTCGGTGATTCTGTCATTGTAACCCGCGCCGACAAAGGTGCTCTGAATGGGGATGGGGTCGTTGGCCTGGACCACGGTGGTGATTAGGGTCTTGTCCTTGGAGAGAATGTTCTTGAGCGGAGCGGCGTACTTGGCGTCAATGAACGCGCCGCCCAGGAGCTTGTCATTGTACTTGACGTTGAAGTTGTAGAGCATGGAGTGGGAGGGCCCATTGACCAAAAAGCCGTAAGAGTAACCGAGCTTTTGAATATTGGCAAACTGCTCCTGGTCGGTGCAGGCCGTGTCTCTGTTGGCAATGAGCACCACCGTGCCGTTTGGCTTTACGCCCGTGGGCTTCAATGAGCAGGCAGGAATGTCAAGGTAGACGGCGCCCAGCTGGCCCGTGACGACAAAGTTGGAGCCGTTGGTGGGGAGGTAGGCAAACTTGAACTTGTTCTTGTAATCCACGGACGTGGCCAGGACGGGCCAAGTAACGGTGTACTCGCTCTCAACGGCGCCGACACTGATGGAGCTACCACCGCCGCCGCCAAAGTTGGCAAGGTAAGCGCCCTGCAGACCTGCGTTGCCAGCAGCTACAGACATGATGACTCCCTGGCTCGAGATGCGCGAGGCCACAAGGCCCAGGGGGTTGTTCTTGTAAGGAAACGGCCCGCCAAAGGACATGGAGATGACGTCTGCGCCGTCATTGTAGGCGCGGGTCATGGCGGCAATGATGATGTCGTTGGTGGTGTATGTTTCGCCGGAGCTGTCGAACGCGCGGTAGGCGAGGATCTTGGCGTCGGGGGCGACACCACGGTACTGGAACCCCTTGCCGGCGGCGATACCGGCAGCGGCGGTGCCGTGGCCGTCGTGGTCCATGGGGTCCGCGCTCGGGTGGAAACCGCCAGCGTAGGTTGCATCGTCGCCAATGAAATCGTAGCCGCCAATGACCTTGTGGCCGGGGCCAAACCCGTCGCCGCCAAGAGCGTCGTGGGTGTAGTCGACGCCAGAGTCAATGATGGCAATGACGGTGTCGGAGCCCGTGATTCCCTTGGCGTGGACATTGTTGACTCCCGTCATGTTGTGGATGGCGGTCCAAGGGGTGAAGATGTTGTATGCGTCGCCGTCAAGCCGCCACACAACCCCAACGGGGATGGGATTGATTTTGCCTCGCTTGATTTTTTCAGGAGCAGCGGCCGCTTGGTTGTCAATGGTCTTGTTGGAGACGTCCATGGGCCAGAAGTTGGCCACAGACGCCAAAGAGGCAAAGTAGTCCGAGGGCAGGTTGTACTCGACGGGGACTTTGGATGTGAGCTGGAAGGAGACACCGTTGAAGACGGGCGACGAGATGTTGACCTTGGGCACGGAAGCAATGTTGTCAGCGGCCAAGCGCTCGTAAAAGGAGTCAAAGGAAGTGTCTGCGTTGAGCTCTACTAAAAAGCCGGGAGCGGCCAGCGCTCCACCAAGGGCCATGAAGCCAATGGTCAAAGCGTGTAGAGAAAGGTGCATTGTAGGCTTAAAAGGATAGGGGGATGATGGGGTTTGAAAAAGTGAAATAAACTAGCAAAAACCCCCGGCCATGCAGTTATTTATATCAGACGCATGGAACGGCATTCTGTTAGTGAGCTGTTTGCATGCCTGTTTTCAAACACGAGCGGGTTGCCTGGCAGTTTGTGTTTTCTGTACTTGTGATACAAATGGAGGGCCGCTCCCATTCATGTCTACGCATTGAGACGGGGCTTGGTTTGAAACCACGGAATAAAAAAATAAAAAAATAAAATAAAATAAACTTGTCTGCCTTTGTTGATTGGCGTGATCAGCCATTGTAGATCGCCTGTTTCTAGGGGCTTATGCTTCTGGTGCGGTTGAGCAGTTGTTTTCTATGGCAAGCCTGGCTGGAGTTTGGAGGTTTTGTGAAACGGGCCATTGTCCTGGCCGAAACGGGATGGCCCAAGTGGCAGGGCGGAAAACACGCACAAATAATTTGAAAGAAAATAAAAATAAAATAGAATTAAAATAAGAATAAAATAAATTTAAATGCAGTATCGACTACTTGCTCTGTGAACAGTTCTGAAAACTAGAGTTATTTACAAACTCTAGGCATGGTCTTGACAAGCACCTGGACAGCATTGTGAACTTGTATTTGGTGCCAAAAAAAAAAGGCACTTGGGCAATCCAACGTAGAACAAGACTCGACTGCGACTGTAAATTCGACCTCTTCAACAACAAAGAGTATGGTCAACCTCCATATCCCGTGCCTAGTACCTTTTTTGCCGCTATTTTTTCTGCAGCAGCTATAATTCTCCTTTCTTTGGCTCGAACTGCGTGCTTGGTTCCGTTGGTTTGGTTTGAATGTCTTTGAAATGAGGACTCTTTAAATGGCACGCACGGCTGATTAAGTACCAACAAATTACTTGACCAGTAAATCCAATGAGCTTCAGTCCATGGATGAATAGGAGCAGTGTATACACGAGGAGCGGCATGTTACAGGACTACAGACAAGCCAGGCGGCCTTGTTTTCATATTTTATTTTTATTTTTTTTTCTGGCTGTTATGCGTTAGTGTTGGCTGATCCCATTGTCCTTCCTCGTTACGGCTGTTTGGAACAAAGTACTCGAGTTATGGGGACAATTCGGCAGCCGTAACTCAAGACAAACAACATAGTAGAGGGATTCCAAACTGATATTAGAAACTATGGCAAGCCTAGACTTGCAGTGGAACTTTGACCGAGTCCTTTTCTTTGCAACAAGGCGAGGCCCATACTTGGTGTTTAGAAACTTTAGATCAAGCCCGGCTCATAGACACAACGTCACTCCACGTGTACGCAAGCCTGGCAACTAGCATATTGTCCAACTAGCGGCGTCCATTTCAGCATCCGACTCAGAGTATAAAGGACCCTGAGTGAATATTGGACTACTTATTAGCTGATTTAAAGTACTCGTTTAATGCACGCAACGGTCTCAACAGCCTAGCCCAGCTGGTTCAATTATGTCACCAATAGCGCTAGTGCTTAATCATATATGACTTGAGCGCACGGCTGAACCGCTCTAACCAATTACAGCGCGTTCTTGTTTTTGTACTATATAAGTCACGTGACCAGTGCATACGTCATAGACTAAATTCTTGGTTTGCCCGTTTCGAACCGTTTTTTTCTTGTAAAATTTCTTGGCTGCCAAACAAGTCCACCACATTTTTTTCATGCCTCGGGTCAGCAAACGAGACGGGACGATGGGGAGTGTGGTGGAAAGCAGTAGAGAGTAGAGAGTAGTATGGAAGTAGGGCGTAGCTAAGTAGCAGGTGTAGTCGGGCTATAAAAGTCGACCGTCGGTCTTGGCGAGATGGCCGTAAGAAAGTCCGTGGGCGGGTTTTGGGCTGGCTCGGGCAAGGCAGAATGGTCACGCCGACCCGGTGTCCGTCCCGTGCGTGCCGTGCGCCGAGACACGAGACCGAGACACGCGACGCTGCCGGTGAGCCAGCAACGGCGCAGTGGCTGGACGGAGATACACTGAGGAAACTGGATGATACAACTGAACAGCCTGGGAACTGACTTGTCGCCAGTCCATCGCCAGTCCAAGTCCGTGAGTCGCTGAGTCTCGCTCTAAATTTTTAATAAATAACAAAGCCCAGAACCGTTTTTCCTCCTTTTTTTTTTTTCCTTTTTTTTCCCTTTTCTATCATAAAAGCAGGCAGATCACTTGAACATCGCCTGAACATCGCCTGGATATCGCCTGGATAGTCGCTTAGATCTGGATCCACAACGCGTTCTTCGGCCCTCTCGCCCCTCTCTCTTTGCTCGTGTCAACCGGACTGCTCGCGCCTAGGCCTGACTTGAAACGCGGGGACGCAACTGCCACACACAGAGGTACCGTCAATCACCAGCACATGCACACTTCCAGCAGCAAAAAAAAAAAAAAAAAATTCAAAAAATTCAAACTCGCAAAAATTAAAAAATCCAACACCACCAAACACAAATCAACCCTTCAACACCAAATCACACCTCAACCGCTCATCAACCACAAACACACACACATACACACAACCCCCCCATCAGATGGCCTTTTCGCAACCATTCCCCAAGCTCGTCGTCCCCGACACGAACCCTGCGGACTCAGGGGCTGGCGGCACCGGCAGCCGCCAGCGCAGGCGCAGCTCGGCCGTGGGCGAGATCGAGCTGGGCGACAACGCGGCTCCTTCGCTCTCCACCATGCAGGCCACGCCCGAGGCCGTGCGCGCCAGTCGCCGCAGAATCAGGGCCCTCAGTATTAGCCGTGACGTGGTCTCAGAGCACCCAGAGGGCGAAACGGCCAACCACGCGTCTGCGGTGGCTTCTGGCGTCGATAAGAAGGGCGGTGCCCCCTCCAGCGCTGGCTCCTCCGCCTCGTTAGCCTCCACGGCCAGCGGCTCGGAAAAGACAACGCGTAGGGTCCGCAAACCGAAACGGATCTCGCTCGCCAAAACCATTTGGTTCATGTACCGCGAATTCGCATACCAAAACTCGTGGTTTAACCCGTTAATACTGCTGCTCCTCTCCGGGTCCCTCTACCTCGCGCTCACTGTCACCAACGGCGGCCGCAACAACTTTCTCGAACCCTTCTTCACGCTGTCGTATCCCATTGCGGGTACCGACCCCGTGCAGTACGGCAAGGGCGTCAAGGACTTATACTTTGTATTCATGGGCATGCTTTTTTTCACGTTTTTCCGCGAGTTTGTCATGCAGGTCATTTTGCGGCCGCTTGCCGTCAAGTGCGGGCTCACGAAAAAGTCCAAGATTTCGCGGTTTATGGAGCAGTCCTACTCGATTGTCTATTACGGCATGTCGGGCCCGTTGGGACTCTACATCATGTACTACTCGCCGCTTTGGTTCTTTGAGACCAAGCCTTTTTACGAGGGGTTCCCGCACAAGAGCCACGTTGCGCTCTTCAAGGCCTACTATCTTTTGCAGGCGTCGTTCTGGGCCCAGCAGTCCGTGGTGTTGTCGCTGCAGCTCGAAAAGCCCCGCAAGGACTTTTACGAGCTCGTGTTCCACCACGTTGTCACCATTGCGCTCATCTTCCTGTCCTACCGCTTCCACTTCACCTACATGGGCCTCGCCATTTACATCACCATGGACATTAGCGACTTCTTTTTGGCCTTTTCCAAGACACTCAACTACCTCGACTCGGTCGCCACGGGCCCCTCCCTCATGCTCTTCATGTCGACGTGGATTTACCTGCGCCACTACCTCAACCTGCGCGTGCTCTACTCCATCCTCACCGAGTTTGCGACCGTGGGGCCCTACGAGCTCGACTGGGCCACGGAGCAGTACAAGTGCTGGATCTCGCAGGTCATTACCTTTGCCCTTCTTTTCGCGTTACAGCTCGTCAATGCTTACTGGCTGTTTTTGATTCTCCGCATTGTGTACCGGTTTGTGTTTTTGCATGTGGCCAAAGATGACCGGTCAGACGATGAAGACTCGGACGACGAGGAGGAGAACGTGAGCACCACGTCGGAAAGCTCGACCGACCAGGAAAAAATTCAGTGAAAAAAAAAAGGTCAACGGCACCACACTCAAACGATGACGAAAAACAAATACCGAGACATGGAGAAGAAAAAAAAAAAAAAAAAAAAAAAAAAAAAAAAAAAAAAAAAAAAAAAAAAAAAAAAAAAAAAAAAAAAAAAAAAAAAAAAAAAAAAAAAAAAAAAAAAAAAAAAAAAAAAAAAAAAACAAAAAAAAAAAAAAAAAAAAAAAAAATTGCCATGGACGCGAGTCGTCTATGCGAACTACTAAAAAAAAAAGAAAGAAAAAAAAAATACATAACAAACTCTACATATCACAAATAAGCTAGCGACTGGCAGCTGTAATAATAATACTAATGTCAATAATCAAATCACCCGAGTAAACCGAGTATTACCAAGTAACAAGACTCAACTACATGCATTGGTAACAAGACTTGACAAAGATCAAGAAGACGACAAGAAGGGACAAAAATCAATGGAATTAAAAACTAAAAAAAGGGTGTTGTTTTAAACTAGTCGAACTAACAAAAAAGGGGCAAGGACAAGGGAAGGAGCGTGATGGTTAAATTTTTGGCAAAATGGGTTTTATTTTGCTTTTTTAAACCGGTCAAAGTAAAAATAAAAAATAAAAAGGGTGGTGAGAGGGTGGAGGATATTAAATGCAGGGATTTCATTTCGTTTATTAGTTGGGTTCGTCTCGCACAAAATGAAGAAATTGAAAAATGGTGATGAGGGTTGAGTGTGGGAGGCAATAAAAAATAAATGTGTTCCGAGAAAAGAGACGCTGGCAAATGGCGGTTTTTTCTGCTGAGCCAGCGTGCATAGAAGGTCAAGCAATGACAATAATTATAAGAGTGTGAATGAGAGAGTAAGGAGCGTGGAGCGTGAATGCTAGAATTTTTTTTTTTTTTTTTTTTTGGTGTAATTTTTCTTAGAGAATGACGCAGCAGGTCGACGGGGGGGGCTGGTTGTTGATGAGCAAGCTGGCTCTAGTGGCGACCTCAAACACGTCGTCGACGCCCTCGCCGGTGAGCGCTGAGCACTCAAGGTACCGTCTGGCCCCAATCTGGCGCGCAATGGTCGCGGCCTCCTCGGGGGTCACAAATGGGGTGCTGCGTTTTCTCATTTCCTCAATAGCCCCTGGGTGTGTCCGCAGATCCTTCTTGAGGCCGACGAGGAGCACTGGCACGTTGGGGCAGAGCTCGTTGACTTCTTCAATCCACTATCGTTGGCGTTAGCGGAGATTTCGGAAAGTGATTGCAGTTTTACGTACCTTTGTTTTGGCATTGTCCAAACTGTCGGGGCTGTCAACAGCAAATCCTATTAAAATGACGTGGGCTTTCGAGTATGACAGTGGGCGCAAACGCTAAATGGCCATGTTAGACAGTGTCGCTGGCATGTGTTGTAGAAAAACTTACTTCGTATTCTTCTTGGCCTCTGATATTGTTGTTAGCATGGTATTCAAATCAAACGTATACAAACATCAACACTTACGCTGTATCCCATAGTGTCAGTTGGACAGACTTGCCGTCGACTCTGCAGTCTGTGACGTAGTTTTCAAAAACTGTGGGGTGCTAGAAACATTACAAGGAGCGTGTTAGTTGCTGCTTTTTTCGGCCTTGTTGAGATAAACGTACATATTCCTAATTGTGGTTGTTAGTTACGGGCGGTTGAGCAAACAAACGGATTCAAGCAAAGCACTCACTTTCGGGAACTCTCCGAGCGTAAAGACGCAAAGAAGCGACGTCTTGCCACAGGCACCATCGCCGACAATAACAATTTTACTGTAGCAAACGAGGTTAGAAGGCTGTTGTTGTTGGCATGGGCATGAAAAGATAACACGCACCGTTTAACGACTTCACGGGAAGCCATTATGAATTATGCAAGAAACAAGCTGTATGGAGAAAGGAATCGAGAAGGAATCAAGCAGTTGTCTTGCTGTTGTTGCTGTCGTATTATCTGTGCTGGGGGTGTTTCAAGATGGGTTTTGTTTTTCGTTGTTGGATTGCTTGCCAGTGGTTGCTTTGGGTTTGGCAGTGGGCAGATGTTGAAGCAAGAGCTGGACCCGTTTAATTGGCGGATTTTCCGGCGTTTCTGTTGGGTTGGAGGACAAGGCGTCGAAGCGAGGTGTCAAAAAGCGCTGTGAAATGGAAGTCAAAGCAAATGGAAGAGTTTAAACAAGGCAGAAGCGATGGAAGGAAAGAAGGAAAATGGCTTGGGAAAAAAAAGTATTGATTGACAATTTAAACAGGGTTGTGGCTGTGCCAAAATGCGCCAAATGTGCCCACAACTGCTTTCCAAAAATAACTTAAACTCGGCCAGGCAGGAAGCCCCAGAAAACGCCGAGAAAACAGTCGAGAAGGCCCTTTGAACAGGGCAACAAGACAAGGAATGAAGAAGGGAAAACTGCTGTTCAAAGTTTTCAGAGTGCGAGTGCAGTGACTGCTGCCAGTACCGTGGACTGTGGACTGTGGACTGTGGACTGTGGACTGTGGACTGTGGACTGTGGACTGTGGACTAAAGACTGGACTCTTTAGTTGTTGCAAGTCAAACAGGACTTAACAACTCTACTTCTCTCTACAAACAATCCCCTAAGTATTAACTGTGCCATTAACCCCCCCGAAAGAAACAGCGCTGACGTAGTATTACCTAATGATGACTAAATATGACATAATATTAACTACATCATATTACTCAGCAGTTTGTGGGACTGCACAACCTTCTGGAACTTTTTTGGTTTCTGACGGGTAAAAAAATCTGCGCGGCCAAACTGAGAAAGGTGCAAAACTGTGCGCGCACGACCAGGCAAGGAAAAAAAAAAATATCCCACCGCCACCACCACCACCACCAACCTCCAAACCCACCGACGTCTCCACGACTCACTGGATATCACACTTCCCAAGCAACGCGCCTGTCTTAAACCAGCTCTCAGCAGTACTTGCAGGCAACTCGGTCATATATACACCTCTTTTTGTGATACCCCTTTTGTTTCTTGAACTCTTTTTGGTGTCCCCAATCTTGGTCCCTCAAACGTCTGCTGCCCATAACCCTGCCTGTTTAGCATACCACCCTCAACCGTTGACTACTACCTAGCGTACATGTCTGTTCAACTTTTGCTACTACCCTCGCCTTTGAACCACTCTGATCTCGCTTGGACGTGAATCTCCGCGTACCATCACTCTTTACCGACCTTTTTATTGGTGTGCTTTTTTACATACCTCAGTTCACAAACCTACATCGACTACTAGTTTACCGCCGTTCCAGCAAATTCAAGAGCCTCTTTTGTATGTTGTTCTCTAGATTTTTTTCTCTTTTTTTACTTGCTGTCTGTTAATTCTAACACTCTCCAGATCAGTTGCCTTTTTAAATGGCCAAGTCCAAGAGCCCAAACTCGCCCAGTCTTCATGACCTGGGTTTGCCCCAACTGTCTACCTCGGACTCTCCTTCGCAAGATGGCAACTCTTCAAATCGACCTATAGAGTCCATGCCCTATCTTTCTCGAATTTTAGACGTGACGACTCTTTTTTCAGACGAAGAAGACGATATTCAGTTTGTAGCCGGAGACACTGCGGATTTCGAATATGCCAAGTCCACTGCCGACACCTCTCAGTCGGCCAAGAAAAAGCGAAAGCGTAAAAAGAAAAAGTCTGCTGCTGCTGCCGAAACTGAAGAGCAACATGAAGCGCCCACTCCTGCCGACCTAATTTCTCAACTGGCAGCTTCAACCCTAGATCCCAATGCCCCTTTCCCGCAAGCACCTATGGGTTCCGTGGAGCCGTTTGATTTTCACAATGTCAAAGCTTCGCTTCCAGAAAACTTGGCAAACGTGCCTGACAATTTAATTTCTGTTGCAACTGCCGCCGCCGCTGCTGCTGCCATTAACCATTTCCAAACCGGAAACATTCAAATCACTGGTGCTCCTGTTCCTTCTGTGGAGGACTTGGCTAATGCCATTACTCTTGAAACAAACAAGGTTCTTGCCAAGGCTGCCGCCAAGGGTGGACCTAACGGTGAGCAGGTTGAGGCAAGGGTGCTGGCTCTCCGCCAACAACAAATCCAACAGCACATTTTTCAGCAAATGCACCAACAGCTTGAGCAACTTCAGCAACAGCAGCTTAAGCAGCAGCAAGAGCTTCAACAGCAGCACGTTCAGCAAAAGCTTCTGCAACAGGAACAGCAGCAGCTTGAGCAGCAACTGCTACAACACCAACAGCAGCAACAACTTAATCTTCTCCAACAGCAGCTTCAACAACAGCAACAGCACCCTTCGCAGCAAGGAACGCCAGAGCCTTTGACTCCACAAGAGCAAGCACAGCAACAAGAGTACTTGCAACAGCAACAGCAACTACAACACCAACAACAGCACCAGGCCCATGCCCATGCCCAACAACAGGTACATCCTAATGCATATCCACAACATCCTCATCAGCTGGACCCTCGTCAACACGCCATGGCTAGTTCTCCTTCACAACAGGGTCAGCAAGTAAGATATGTCCAGTACTCCAACCCACCTCCGCCTCAACAACTTTCCTCTCCTCACAAATGGAATCAACGCTCGCAACATCAGCACAACCACGAGCCCCAGGAAAAGAAGCCAAACGCCAAGGACGACCAAGACAAGATCTGGGATACCAGCTCTGCTGAAGAGCGACAACGGATCAAGCAGTTTTGGTTGAGTCTCGACGAAGAGCAAAGGCGGGAACTGGTCAAAATTGACAAGGACACTGTGATGGAAAAGATGAAGGAGCAAAAGAAAACAAAGTGTACTTGTGCCGTTTGTGGCCGAAAGCGCATGGCTATCGAGGAACTGGAATCTCTTTATGCTGCCTACAATAACGTCAAGCCTTCTGCTGATGAAGATGAAGACGATGAAGACAGCCATAAGCGCAGAGAACCTTTTAATTTTGGTACAAGCTTGACCATCCAAGGTGGAATGCTCACTGTGGCAGAAGATCTCATGAAGAATGACGGTAAAAAGTTTATCGACATGATGGAGAATCTAGCCGAGAGACGTATGCGTCGAGAAGAAGAAATGGAAGCTCTTGCAGCCGACTATATTTGGGATGGTGCTGAAGATGAGTACGCTGAAGACCAGCTTTCTGGTGACGAAGACTACGAGTATGTCAACGAAGACGAAGAGTACGATGAGAGCACTGACACCGAGGAAGACCGCTGGGCCGAGTCCAAGCGCCTTCTTCAAATGTTTGCTGCTAAAATGTTTGAACACCGCGTCATGGTTGCGTACCGTGAACGTGTCGCCAATGAACGACAACGCAAATTTTTGGAAGAGCTGGAAGAAGAAAACCGGCAGCGCGAAGAAAAGGAGGCCAAGAAGCAACGCGACAAGGAGAAGAAAAAGAATAAGAAACGTCAACAAAAGCAAGCCAAGGAGGAGGAAAAGGCCCGCCGTGAAGCTGAAAAGGCCGAGGCTGAAGCCCAACAAAAGCTGAAGCAAGCCGCTTTGCTAGAAGAAGCCCGCAAGAAGAAGCAGGAGCAAAAGGCAAAGAAGGAAGCTGAACGCAAGCAGGCCGAAGAAGAGCGCCGACAAAAGTTGGAGGAGGAAAAACAAAAGGAACAGGAGCGCAAGCTTGAAAAGCAGCGCAAGGAACAGCAAGAACGCGAGGCTGCCGAGCAAGCCAAACGTGAGGCTGAGGAGGCTGCTGAAAGAGAGCGGCTCGAAAAGGAGCGCCAAGCCCAAGAAGAAGCAGAGCGCCAGAAGCGCGAAGCTGAACTCAATCAACAGCAGAAGCAAAAGCTCAAGCAGCAACATCAAAAGATTTTGTTGCAGAGTTTGCAGCAGCATGCACAAGAGCTTGGAGCCCCAGGTGCCGTCAAAAGCAACTCGAGCACCCCATCGCCTCAGCTTTCTCGTCCCAAGGCTGACCCTGTTTTGCTCGCCTCTTTACAGCAGCCTCTCATGCAGCAACAGCAGCAACAGCAGCAACAGCAGCAACAGCAGCCTTCGCCAAGACTGTTTTCGCCTGTGAATCCTTCCCCGATTCCAGCTCCTCAACAGCACCACCAGCTCCACCAGCCTTACCCTCAAGAAGGCTTTACTCAAAACGGCTGGGCAAACGGTTCTACACCTGGTCTTCCATTGTCACCTAATGCTAATAGCCCTTCGTTGATGTCTGCCTCTTCGGGTATGACTTCAGCCACTCCGGCCTTTGCTGGCTCTGTCAATGTGAGGTCTCCGCCTCCTGAAAGTGTTGTTCGACAACAGTCTGCCTCTCCGGCAACAGCGCCACCTTCTCTGGCGCCCATTCAACGGCCTACTAGTGGCACTACGGAACGCAGGGGACGCAAGCGTATCGTGCAGCAAGAAGATACCAAGCAACTCGGCAGTAGTGCCTTACTTGCTGATGACGAAGAAGATGAAGAGCTTCTTACTAGCGTTGTTCCTCCTGTTGGTTCAGCTCCAAGAAGATCTAGTTCAATCTTTGGTACTACAGGCTTGTTTGCTGACCCGTTTGACACTAGCAACAGTGGTGATGCGTCAAACTCTGCCGGTTGGAACCCCTTGCTTACATCTATTCGTCGTGGAAGTATGTGGTCTTCACCTGTGCCGCCTGCATTGGTAAACCCTGTCTCGAACGGTCCAGAGAAGAGTGGCGCAATGCCACAGTCCATGCCCACGTTGGACGCTATCCGCCAAGCTGCCATAACTGCTTACCAACAACACGCGTCTTCTTCTTATGGAACTGCTGATGGTCTTGTTCCTGCCCATATTATTTTCAAGGCAGTTGTGAGTGCATTGACCGGCAAGGGCGGCGAGCTGCTCAACATGCAAGTCTTTTACCAAGCTTGTGAGAGTCTCCCTACATCTGACCAGAGTACCGGCTACTTCCAGCTTATCCGCGACAACTTTGGACTTGTCACTCATATCAAGTATTTGGCTGAAGGCGCTCCGCCATCTCAAGCCAACCAACACCACCAGCCACAACAGTCACTACCGCCTCATCTTTTGGGAGCAGGTGGTGGCGGCGGCGTTGGCCCTGCACAGCCTTCCCAACTCCACCAGGCCCCCTTCATGGGCCAGACCCGAATCGGAAGCATCTCTGCAAACGGCGGGTTCATATATTCGCCGCTGCAAGCCCAACCCCCGCCTCACTTGCAACAAGCCCAAAGCAGCAACGGGGTATTTGGCAAAACTGACACTCCCCCACCCCCGGGCATGGCCATGAACTATTGAAAAATGCCCAAGTGGAATGAACTATAATGCATCATGTATAATTAGCGAATTTTTTTTGAAAAGAAATATTTTGTGTTCTTTAAAACGTCTTGTCTCCATCAATAATCCTACTTTGGTCTTGCAAGGTACTGCGTAGGCGCGGCTGAGGATCACATGACAGACCTTTGTCTTGGGTGCCCTATGCGAGACAAACCATTCAACGCCTGCCTTTCCAAGTCCAGTCTCATTTCTGTCTCTCGTAGAGATTGCTACTTCTCTTCACACCAGCTTGATTGCTTCTCTAAAGACAGTATGGAGAATTTCTTGTCCAAAGTATTATTTGTGCCGCCAAAGCCACAGCGCCAGATCCCCGTCAAGGCATTGACGTACGTGAGCAACGACAACCCGCCCGCGTTCAGCTACTCAAACCTGGGGTCCCCAATCCCGCCCAACAATGTGCTTATCCGGGTCCACGCTGCGGCACTGAACCCAATCGACTTGCAACTGATCTCGTCGCCGCTGTCGGTGGCTGCGCCGGGACTCAAGGGCATTGGCCGTGACTTTTCGGGGGTTATTGAAGAGGTGGGGGTGAACCAGCAGGGCAAGTGGGAGGTGGGCGAGCGGGTTTGCGGCATGTTTGTGCATTTGACGGGCCAGGGAACGGTTTCTACGCATGTCAATATCAATCCTAATAATGAGCGCATCATCAAGGTGCCGCCAAACCTGACGATGGAGGAAGCGGCGGCGTTTCCGCTGTCGTTTGGTACTGCGTTCAGGTGCTTGAAGTACGCCGATCTTGACGCTGACTCGTGGGTGTGCGTGCTTGGTGGCAACACTGCAGCAGGTCAGTTTGCCATCCAGCTCGCCAAAAACTACTTCAATGTGGCCTACGTTGTCGCCAGCTCGTCGGCCAAAAACAAGTACTTTGTCAAGGAGCTCGGCGCCGACGTTGTGGTGGACTACAAAATGGAGCGCAGTGTGGGCGAAGCCCTAACCGAAATCCTCGGCAGCGACAATGCCGACGGATTCAGCGTCCACAGCCATCTCAGCGAGGGCAAGCAGCGGTTCCGGCTCATTCTTGACTGCGTGGGCGGCACCGACGTACTATCCCGGGCGGCGCAGCTCCTGGACCCCAAATCCACGGGCTCAGCCTACGTGACACTAGTTGGAGACACCAAGACCACGTCCCAAAAATTTGGCGGGCCCGGCGCTTACCTCTACAACCCGGCCATGATTGGCCGCAAGTTCATGAGCGCTACAGGCATGGCCGGGTTCAACTATATTGTCGAGTCTGTGGCGCCTGGAGACTGGCTCCATACTGCGTACGACTGCATTTTGGACCGCACGGTTAAAGTGACGGTGGATTCCATCTACGACTGGTCGGAGTGGCGAGAGGCACTCAGCAAGCTTGAGTCGCGCAAGGTGCGTGGCAAGGTCGTTCTCCAGATCACCAGTTAACTACAGATTCAAGTACAGTTGAGTGAGTGTCACTGAGTGACTTGATGATGATGTCAATCCGGGCACAGTCAGGAAGAAGCTCAGCCTTGTCCGCCCACAAGAGCGCAACCCTAAACCTTGCACTACGGGGAAACCCTCTCACGCAAGATGATGATTATTTATAAAACTCTACTCTTTTGTGTCAACTTCAACGTTCTTTAATTGCTTTATTTTGAATATACATCCAAGTAGTTTAGTTCAGCCAGTAGCGAATCATTCCATGTCATACAGCAGCTCTTCTAACTCAGCTCTAGAGCAAGCAATTGGTAGGTGCAACCCAGATGCTACAGAGAGACAAGGCACGACACTAACTTGCTTCCCTTAGCCAAAGCAATTGACCCGTCTCAGGCGTCTGAGAACTGGGAATACATTCTAGACGTTTGCGACAAGGTCAACGATGACCCCACGAACGGCCCTCGTCAGGCGATCGAGATTGTGACAAACAGTCTCGCCGACCCCAGTACCAAGAAACAGTCCTACTCCCTAACTCTTTTGAGTTCCCTGGCCCAAAACTGCGGTCCTTTAATGCACAAGGAGATTGCCTCCAAGACACTTACAGGCCAGTTGCTTGAACTGGGAACTGACACTACATCCTCCGAGTCTGTCCGGAGACAGGTGTTTACCGTCATGGAGACCCTGTCCAGAGAGTTTAGAAACGACCCCTCCCTGCGACAAGTTGAAGACACTTTCAACCGACTCAAAATCAGCGACCCTTCCATCATTCCTCCAGACCTTCCGCAAAAGCACCAAATCACAGAAGAGGACCGTCGTCGCGAAGAGGAGGACCTCAAGAGAGTGCTTGCTTTGTCCTTGGAAGAATCGCAAGAGGACCCTAGATATTACACTCCACCAGCCAATACGTCTGCTTTCACGCCATTGACCCCGACTCAAGCTTCTCAATCAAACAATGCATTCCAAAGCTCTTCTCAACAGCAGCAGCCTCAGCAACCGACCAGCAATGTTTTCCAGCAACAATCGCAGCAAGCCTCTGCCTCTCAACCGCAACAGCAGCCGCAACCGCAAAAGGACTTGCTTTCAGACGACATAACCGGCCCTCCCCAACCAGCAACAGGCAAAACAGCGTCGACTGTCAATCGTGTACGTGCCCTTTATGACTTGGTTACACAGGAGCCTGACGAGTTGACGTTCCATCGTGGTGATATTATTACTGTCATTGAGAGTGTCTACCGTGACTGGTGGAAGGGATCCCTTAACGGGTCGGTTGGTATTTTTCCTCTCAACTACGTTACTCCTATCAGTGAGAGCACTGCACAAGACCTGGGCCAGGAAGCGCGTGACGAGCAAGCCATCTACTCTGAGGCCAAGAATATCGAAAAAATCTTGGCCCTGCTCACTGCTGCTGAAAACGAAAACCCGCGCCCCAAAATTGCTGAAAACGAGCAACTTCAAAATCTTTACAATTCCACTCAAGCTGTCCGCCCCAAGTTGATCAAGCTTATTGAAAGGTTGACTCAGAGAAGAGAAGACTTGATCGATTTAGACAAAAAGTTTATGAAGGCTCGTCAGTCGTACGATACGCTTATTGAAGCTTCTCTGCCTCATGCTGCGCAAAACCAGCCTACTTTTGGTTCTGCCAATCCTTTTAACAATATGCAGTCTAACCACTCGCCTGTTCAAAATCAAACCACAGGGCTTGCGTCCAACAGTCCTGCTCAGCCCAGCGGTGCTACATTGAACACTCCTAGGCCAGACCAGAACTTCCCTCCTGGCTACAATAACGCTTCTTTGCAAAACACACCAACAGGGTTTGGTTTCCAGGGTATGACTCCTAATCAGACTGGCAACTCTCGCCCCCAGAGTCACGGCCAAGGCCAAAGTCCGGGACAAGGACACTCCAATATTTCAGGTGGACAGCAAGGCTATGGAACTCAGCCCCCTTCTCAGGACAACACGCCGCCAAACTTTTCACATAACCAGGGTCAAGGCTTCCCAACTGGCAATCAACCCCAGAACCAGTGGCAGACATCCCACCATACCGGGCCACAGGGCAACTCTGGATACCCTGGTTCTTACCCCCAACAGCAGCAGCAGCAGCAGCAGCAGCAAACCGGACCAAACCAGGGCGGTCGCGTGAACCAGTCAGGTAGTGCCAGTGGTCCTGGCGGTGCTTACCCTGGCCAGTACGGCCAAGGCCCAGCAGGCGGCCAGGGCGCACAAGGCAGACCCCAGTCGCAGCAGCAACAGCCACCAAACTACGGCGGATTCTCAGAAGTGCCACAGTCCCATAACGCCATGCAGAACCCTCAACAACACGGTTCGTATGGTTTTAGCGATGGTAGCAGCTCGCCTCCATTTATTATTCCTGCGGGCACTGGTATGGACGACGCTACATTCCCTCCGTCCAACAACAGCAGGCCTAACAGCCACAGCAGACCAAACAGCTACCAGCGTTAAAGTCGTGTAATCAAGTAGACAATACATTCAGTCAAGTACGAGCATTTCGATCCCAGTTCATGGCAATGACAATTGGGAGTTGGGCAAGGGCTATCAAACTCCCAACTGCAGGCTTAAAATTTTTTTTTTTGTAGAACCGTTGAAATAATTTTCACTGCAACGCCCAAGTCTTTTTTTTTTTTTTTTTCACTTCTCCAAAACATCAACAGCAACAAAAGATGGTTTTGAAATCGACAGCAGGAGCCAACATTCCTGTGTACCAGATCTCTGGCGCCAATGTGTCGCGGTCGCTCCCCGACTGGCTTGCGCGCAAGCGGAAGAGATCGTTGAAGAACGACCCCGAGTACGCCAACCGTATCGAGCTGATCCAGGACTTTGAGTTTGCCGAGGCCTCGCTCAAGCTCAAGGTGACCAAGGACGGCCAGTTCTGCATGGCGACCGGTACATACAAGCCGCAGTTCCACGTGTACGACTTTTCGCAGCTGTCGCTCAAGTTTGATCGCCACACGGATGCCGAGAACATTGATTTCCAGCTCTTGTCGGACGACTGGACCAAGTCGGTGCATTTGCAAAACGACCGTAGTATTGAATTCCACACGCAGGGCCAGTTGCACGCCAAGTCGCGAATCCCCAAGTTTGGCCGCGCCATGACATACAACCCGCAAAACTGTGATGTGATTGTGGGTGCGTCGGGCAATGAGGTGTACCGGCTCAACATTGACCAGGGCCGCTTCCTGGCCCCGTTCGAGGTTGACGGCGAGGGTGTCAACTCCGTCGACATTAACCCCATGCACGGTCTGTTGGGATTCGGTTTGGAAAACGGCACAGTGGAGTTTTGGGATCCAAGGAGTAGGCGACGGGCCGCGCAATTGAACATTGGCGGTGGCAACCAAGGGTTGGGCAGCGGCGTGACGGCGCTTTCGTTCCGTGAAGACGGTCTCAATGTGGGTTTTGGTACACACGATGGTAACACGCTTCTTTTCGACTTGCGAGCCTCGGAGCCCTACGTGCAAAAGGACCAAGGATACGGCTTCCCCATCAAGAAGGTCATGTGGATTGAATCGAACGGCGGCGGTAGCAGCAGTAAAGTGTTGACTGCCGACAAGCGTATTGCCAAGATCTGGGACCGCGTGGACGGCAAGCCTTACACGTCCATTGAGCCCGCAGTCGACATTAACGACATTGAGTATATCCCTGACTCGGGCATGTTTCTCATGGCCAACGAGGGTATTTCCATGCATACATATTACATCCCCACCATTGGTCCCGCGCCGCAATGGTGCTCTTTCCTCGACAGCATTACGGAAGAGCTCGAGGAGAAGCCGTCATCTACGGTTTACGACAACTACAAGTTTGTTACACGCAAGGAGCTTGCTGCACTCAACCTCGGCCACCTTATTGGCAGCAACGTTGTCAAGTCTTACATGCACGGATACTTTATCGACATGCGGTTATACGAGCAGGCCAAGCTCATTTCGAACCCGTTCGAGTACAAGGAGCACCGCGAGCGCGAGATCCGGCGCAAGATTGAAAAGGAGCGCGAGACGCGTATCCGCAGCAACGCCGCGGACGTCAAGGTCAAGGTCAACAAGGAGCTGGCCAAGAAGCTGGCGGCGACTGCTGAGGAGGAGGGCAAGGACAAGCTGATTGACGACCGTTTCAAGAGTGTGTTTGAGGACGCGGACTTTGAGGTGGACACGACGTCGCACGAGTACAGAATGATCAACCCAGTGGCCAGCAGTATAAAGCCCGGTGGTAACCGTGACGGCGGTGCTGGGCGCGACCGCGAGAAGCTGCGGGGCAAGACGGCCGCGGAGCTGTCTGACGAGGAGCGTCTTGACGAGCAGGACAAGAAGCGGCGGGGCGCGTTCAGCGACGACGAGGACGAACAGGGCGAGGAGAAGAGCGACGAGTCGTCGAGCGAGGACGAAGATGACATGGAGACGCGCGAGGCCAAGCGACAAGCCGCTGCGCGCGAAGCCCGCAAGCAGGCCAAGCAGGAAGAGCGCCGCGAGCGTCAGCAAGCGGCCAAGAAGAACTTTGAAGCGTCGCTGCCCTCAATGCGCCAAGTCGACATGTCACGCCAGGGTAGCAGCAACACCGCGGCGGGCGAGGCCTTTGAGGACCTCTACTCGGAGGTGGCCGACAAGGAGCAGGAGCTCAAGGAGATCCGGTCCAACGTCAAGCGCGGGCCCCGCGGCGAGATGGAGCTCACGTTCACGCCTGCGCCCAAGAAGAAGGCGCCTAGGAAGCAAAAGGACAATGAGGGCGATGAAGGTTTGGAGGACGAAGGTGAGAGCAGGAACAAGGGCCGCACTAGACAGCGCCGCGACGGAATCCGGCGCGCGAGCAAGAACACCTTCCGTGGGCTGTAAGCAGTCGGTGGCCAGTTGTGTTTTCAAACTGTTTTGTCATCATGTTATATATTTTCCGTCATACTATAGAATTTTCTACAATCAACAATGCAACTTGATTTTTTTCATCCACAAGACAGGCGTGCGTGGGGTATGGTCGTAGTGAGCTTGGATAGAGTGGCAGTAGTTGGTGTTGGTGCAGTGCAGGAGTTCCTTGTTCTTTTTTTTCAGCCTCAACGGTCGGGTTCTTGGTTGGACATGTGCTTGTGCGCGTGCACAGGTACAAAGGAGCCAATGCGTGTGGCCAGGGGAAGAGGTCAAGCCGCGAGCACGAGCCCAGTTGCGGGAGGAGTTGGCGTGGAAAGACTCGTTAGGAGTATTGATGGGCGGTGTACACCGGCGGAACAATTGAATAAAAATTAAAATACTAAATAAAAATACAGAAAGCCACGAATCTCTGAAGGTTGCATTTGGATTGACTGGCAATCCCGTATCGGCGCTGAAGCAAAGCCAGGCCCAGGCAGGCAAGGCAAAGCAAAGGGCAGTACCTGCTTGTGTACGGTGATGTCAAGAGCAGCGCTGTGCAGGTGGACATGTGTCAAGGGCGTTTGTCGTAACCACCCACCCCCTCGCCAATCGCCACCTGGGCCTGGTGCCTAAGCGACGTGGGATCTGCCTTCGACCACGACGCCAGATCACAATGCAATTATCAGATACCAACTAAGGTTGTCGGTTTGATTGTTTCTTTGTACTGGGGCGCGTTGGGAATAGAGTGCAGATAAAAAGGTGACACGAAGGACCGCGTCGCCGCATCGCCTGCCCAGGAGACCACCACCGAACAAGAACAAAATGGTGACCTCCTCTTGACCCTTTGCACGCGGTCTGCCCAGGTGCTGCGGTGGCCTGTGCTGCTGCGCGTGCTTTGCGTGCGTGCGTTGGGCTGCAAAACGCGCGGCGGGGCAGTCTCATCGCCGCTGTGGCCACCTCCTGCACACGCCGTATCCATCATCATCGCAGACGGTGATGATGACAATGACAATGACGATGCTGGCTTGTGCCTGGGCGATGCGATCTGAGATCACTCGTCGTTGGCGTCAGTCGTGGCCTTGGCGGGGGCCCTGGTCGGGCCGTCATCTGGTCCTGTTGATCCCTTTTGAAAGCGCATCAATCTAGCGTGATTTATTAACAGTCAAGTTGAGTGGCCGACCCCTGGGCGGTGCTGGTGTGATCGGGATCCCAGTCCGTCCCTTCTTTGCCGTCCGCCGCCGCCTTGATCTTTGGCCATGCCAACGCGTTCGCTGGCAGTTTGTCCGGCCTTTGATCTGGGCGAGTGCGCTCGCTTAGTTGAAGACCGTTTGCGAGGGCGTTCAAGGGGTTGGTGATTAGACAAGGGAAATAATAAGCGGCCCCGACAACGCGTCGCAAAGAAAGTGAAAGTGGCACGAGCATTCCATGGCAATTCAAAGACCAGACGGCCAGAATCATACAGACCCAGTCAGACCAGAAAACGGTTCCAAAGGCTTCCTCTTTGTCGGTGGAGACTCGAGCGCTTGCTTTGGCCAAATCCTTCTGCTGAGTGGGCCAGGCAGCCACGAGCCGAAATAATCACGGAAATAATCACGCCGAAACGGCCCTTCTTGCAAAGTTCCTTGCCAAACTCTCGAGTCGTATTCGATCAAAGTGGAATACGCGTAGAACAACCAAGGAACGACCCGGCCAGAGCGGTTTAAGCAGCTTATACGGCGAGTTCTTGGTGAAGCGAGAATACCCGGGGCTGGAAGGGATGAAAGAAGGTTTTTCTGCGCTAGAGCCAGTCCATGGAACACATTCGAGGGACTTGGCTCAGTCGCAATATGTAGACCTTCTTCTAGTTGCTGTTACACCCTCTTCTATTCCTTTTCAAGTTGTTTTCCAAGTGTTTTGAAGCCCTTTCACGTCGTTTGAGTCTCGCCAAACTCGCCAAACTCGCCAAACTCGCCGGAGAATCAAAACCTGTTCCAGCTGCTTAGTAATACTCAGTGCTTTTATTATCTCATCATAGCTTACTGTTATTGCTTTTGAGGCGTCCAATAGAGTTTTCATGCAAGGTGTGCATATGCATGCATGCCTTAATAATTGCTTTTTCCCAGGCTGCTATTTTAAACCGCAACATAGTACTGGCGGGTTGGGGCCATCGTGCCTGTAAATTTTATAGCGATAACCTGCGTACAATCATATCCGCGTATACCACTACAGCAGCCTAAAACATTGCTATTTGCGCCCTGCCGCACTCGGCGTGTGCCTCCTTGCGTACCGAATACCACTACAAGGCGCTGCATGTATTTTTTCACTATATTTTTTTTTTTAAAAAACTCCTTCTTTTCCTTGGCTTCTTCTTCTTTCTGCTCCTTCTGTGAACTCTTGTTTGAAGCTCCTTCTGTCTGGCTCTGAGTCCGCGCGTTAAATACTCGACCATATCCCGCTATTCCTCCAACTCGTAATACCCACGCATCTCAATAACTATGCGAGGTAAGGCACCTCCTCCTTTTTCACCCTCTCTTCGAGTTGCTAACCAATAACCACCAGACTACAAGATCGCGGTTCTAGGTGCTGGCGGCGTAGGCAAGTCTGCCATCACAGGTAAGCTAGCCATGTCCTCTCTAAAAAGACTCTCTGTTAACACTCTAGTCCAATTCTGCCAAAACATTTACATTGAATCATACGATCCCACGATTGAGGACTCGTATCGCAAGCAATGTGAGATTGACTACCGGCCGTGCACGCTCGAGATCCTCGACACGGCGGGCGTCGAGCAGTTCACCGCCATGCGCGAGCTCTACATCAAGAACGGCCAGGGGTTCATTCTCGTCTACTCGGTGACCAACGAAAACTCGCTCAAGGAGCTCGTTGAGCTGCGCGAACAGGTCATTCGCATTAAAGATAACGTCAACGTGCCCATGGTGCTTGTCGCCAACAAGGCCGACCTCCAGCACCAGCGACAGGTCTCGCCGGACTTGGGCGTTTACGTTGCCAACTCGTGGGGCCGTATCCCTTTTTACGAAACGTCGGCCAAGTACAGATCCAACATTGACGAGGTGTTTACCGACCTGGTGCGCCAAATCATGCGCCGCGACTCGGCCTTTGGCGGCTCGGCTAGCCCCTCGGCCAAGAGCCACTCGGCGCAAGGCTCCCTCGACGACGCCAACTACACGATCTCCTCGCATCACAGCAACAGCCACCACCACCACCACCACCAACACCAAAAGCGGACCTCAAACGGGTCCAACAACTCGCACAACTCTCATTCGTCGAGCAATAACAACTCACTTTTTAAGCTGAAACACCACCACCACCACAACCAGCAGCAACCGCCACCACCATCACAGCACCGCGGCCTAAAGACACGAGAAAGCCACGCGCACATGCCGCGGTACCAGCAACCCCTCCCGCCACAACAACAACACCAACTAAACAGTTCCTACGCCTACCTCAACTCTGACCCTGCCGCCGCGTCGTTTGAGCCTCCACAACAACTGCATACAAAGCGGTCGCGCGCGTTTAAATCTCCGCACCCGAGCAAGAGCATGCCCGCGTTGAGAAAGAAAAAAGTGGTCGAGGTCAAGGACAAGGACAAGGACTGCGTCATTTGCTAAAATCTACAAGAAGGACTTTGAACAACCATGAATGACAAACCAAAAAAAAAAAAAAAAAAAAAAAAAAAACTTTGCAAACGAAACTACTTTGTGTGTTTTGCAACTTAACGACCCGTGATGAAAGAAGACTTTACATTGGAAAAAAGGCGGCAAAATGCCCTTTTTTCCTTCAGGGAAAAGAGATTATGTGTATTGATGAACTCTTTTAAAAAGGACATATAACAAAAAGGTACCTAATTTATTTTTTCTCATAACTGTCTTGTGCTATTGTCAAAATACTGGACTTTTTTGTTTTGAAATAAGAACGGCCTCGAACTGTCTCAGACGTGGAGTATCAGCGCGCGGAAGTGTGTGTGTGTGTGTGTGTGTGTGTGTGTGAGGCATCCTGGGGCATCACGCCAAAAGAACTTTAGCCTTCAGGAAGAAAGAAAAAGCATATTGTCTCAGCCCGCATTTATCTGTCGCCTCTTGTTTGTTCGTCGTTGGTCGTGGTCGTGCTGTGGGTTTGGCATGAAGTTGGGTCAAAACGCACAAGTCAGACCAAAGTCTAGACCTGGAGTCTGGACGGTTCTGAATAGCTTGATTGATAGTTCGAACCAGTTTTATATTTGAAATACAAACACCATGATTGTAATAGTTAGAAAGCAGACGTCGTTTTAAAGTTCTCTGGACCGAGCTTGTCACTCGAGCGCTTGGTCTGGCTGGCCTTTGGGGGCACATTTGGCACGCGCGGCTTGAAGAATTTATCGCAGGGCTGGGATTTCGGATTCCGCCCCCTTTTCTTTTGGGGCTTTTTCTCTTTTTTTTTTTTTTTTTTGGTTTTCCTTTCCTTCCCACCAAACTGATAACTACCCACAGCATCATCGACAGAATGGCCACGACAGCGACAGCGACAGGCTCAGCGGCAGCGGCGTTCAGGCCGGCGCTGCTCATCATCGACCTCCAGGAAGACTTTCTGCCACCCGTAAGTAACTCTCACACTTTTGTTTTACAACCCCAAGTTCTTTTACCGTTTAAAACCAGTAACTGCTGACTTCCGGTCCTTTCTCTCAATCTTAAAATTATACTTTTTTTGTTTTTAATTTTTTTTTTTTTTTTTTCTTCTTCTTGTTTTTGGAATATAGACTGGTTCATTAGCAGTACCGAACGGCCGGGACGTGATCCCGGTCATCAACGAGTTGGCGTCGTTTGAAGGGTGGGCCGTGGTGGTTGCGTCGCAGGACTGGCACCCGGCCGGCCACTGCTCGTTTGCCAGCTCCCACGCCAGCAACACCAACCAACCAGCGGTCCAGCCCTTTGACACGCTCGAGTTTGCGCACCCCGAGGATCCCACCTCGGCGCAAAAAAAGACGCAGACGGTGTGGCCCGACCACTGTGTGCAGGGCACGCGCGGCACGGACTTCCCGCCCGAGTTTACGGGGCTCGACCGCATTGACCACACCGTGCGCAAGGGCATGCTCCCTGACCGCGAGTACTACTCGGCGTTTCAGGACGTCTGGGGCCTGCACCAGACCGAGCTGGCCAGCGTGCTGAGCAAAGCAGAGGTGACGGATGTGTTTGTGGTCGGGTTGGCGTTTGACTTTTGTGTGGCAGAAACGGCCCTGGACGCGGCAAGGTTTTTGCAGGCAGAGAGAAAGGACACGCAAGGACTGGGGTCAGCGCCGGCGCGGGTGCATGTGGTGGCGGAGGCGACCAAGCCCGTCGACCCCGGCGTGTGGGACTCCATGGCGCGGCGGCTCAAGGCCGGCGGTGTCGACATTATCGGCTTTGACAACCGCATCCTCGGCAAGATCAAAAAGCCCCAGGTCTAAGCTGTGGTCCCATCAAGGACTCTTGCTTTTTTGTTTGACATTTTTGCTTCCCATTGATTGTGCAATGTGTATTGCTAGTTGTGTAAGTTTTGGTTCCTTTTTAAGTCAATATATCTGATGATTGTAAGTCCAGACAAGGGCCCAAGACGTTCACGATGATCTGAGGAGAAGAGAAAAGGTGAAAATAGAAGAAAAAGTCAGCAAACAATGGGTTTGTAAGTGGCCTCGAAGAGTCGAAACCTCGAAACCTCCTGATTCAGATTGGGGTCTGTGCATGAGTTCCAACAGAAGAAGAAAAACAAAAAAAAGTTAGAAGCCAGCGGCAAAGCGCCTCCGAAAACAAGAATCAAACTAAAAATATAAAGAAAAACACCATCCAGGGCCAGCTTGTACAGTTGTATTGTTGTGAATCATGTGGCGTGAGTGATACTTGGGGGCCATTGTCATGTCATGTCTTGGATGGGAGAGACATTGACTAGAGCCAGAGCGTTTCAAGTTTGGAAGCCCATGAGTCCGGATAAAGATACAAGAGAAAAAAAAAGTTGTTAGAAAAAAAAGAGCATATAGGGCCGTGAGAAGAGCTAGTGGATACTTATTGTGGAATGGGCTTTAGTTATGACACAACACAAAGTTATCAAGGAAATAGAAATAGTGACTATAAAGTTATATTTTTTACTTGCGTCAGTCTCTCTTGCGAGGTTTAATTTTTGTGCAATTACGTGAATAAATCAGGTACTTTACTGAGCTCAGGGTTCCATGGCCCAATAGACAAATGCGTAAAAAGAAGTCGACCAGGTACAATCAACGAGCCCTAAAACAAGAACCCCAAATTATATTTGTTCAACCAGCTTTTGTATGGTATGAAACTACAAGTTCGAAGAAAATGACATAGCCATACGTTGGACAAGATCAATGATAGACATTCAGGAACAACAATTATTGTTTGGCATAACACGAATGAACCTGCGTGACAAGCGAGTAAAGAAAAAACATCATCAGTATGGGAAGCTTATTCATGAGGCCTCATTGAAAAAAAAATGTTTGTAACTATAAATTAAACAACAATTTGATAACCCATAATTGTGTGTATGATATACCTCTTTCAGTATCCCTTTTCTACGTTTTTATTTCTTTTTACTCACCTATTTTTGCATTTGTTTAGCCTCCGATATTTCTGTACCAAATGGCAGGTACTCAGAAAAAAATGTGGGCCTTTATTTTACCGAGTTTATCAAGTTGTAATTTTTTTTTTTTTTTTTCTTTTGCAAGTGGAGCGCTCGTGCGTTACAAAAACAAACGCCTACTCTCCACAAGCCGACGCCGAGCTAGAGCCAAAAAAAAAAAAAAAAAAAAAAAAAAAAAAAAAAAAAAAAAAAAAAAAAAAAAAAAAAAAAAAAAAAAACCTTAAACAAATATAATTATGGAGACTTGAGAATGAAAGGCAGAGAGTGCATTTTTGCAAGTGGCGTAGCCGGGTTTGATGAGTTCTCCACTTGTGAGAGTGAGCTACAGGCAGGGTTGGTTGGAAGAAGGGCAGGAAGGACTTGAATAAGCCGCAGTGTTGGAATGTACTGTAACAGGTACAAGTTGGTAAATAAAATTGTGAAAAGAAGTGGATAAGAAAGTAACATGAATTAGACGTGGCGATATGTGAGCCGGCTTGATATACGGGCCTTGTGATCCAAAAGTATGTACAGAGTATAACAGTTGCAGCTCAGAATTGTGTAAGCACATAGCAAACTCACTTTTGTACCATACTCTACATGGTTTATAAAAAAAAATGAGCACTTATTTGCTGTACAGGATAAATATAATGGGGACTTGAGAGCATGCACTTGTAGTTGTAGACTCGAGACTTGAGACTTGCGCCAACAAAGAAAGCAAAGAGCATCGACAACACGAAAACAAGCTTTTTTTTTTTTTGGAATTCCAGGCAGTCGTCAAATCATATAAACTTGTCCAAGTGAATCTAATTGCGGTTGGCCCTTTGTACTAGAGCTCACGGTTAAACTATCGAAAATCAACTTGCTGCTTCGTGGCCGCGTTGCAAAAACAGTTCATGGTATAGGACTGATACACAGTTGCTACTTTGACAAGCCTATATCTTACCTAGTACTTGCTGTTCAGCCTGCTCTCTCAATATTTTATTCGGCCTCGAAAGCATTGAGATCGATTGTCATGTCCAGTGCTTATTTAGTAATGACTAATTGTTTGCATATGTGCTTACGAGATAACACGACAAACGCGGGCAGTACTCTGGAGAAGTTGAATAAAATACTCTTGCGCTAGAGCTTAAAGTTACTCAGTATCAATGAGTAAACTACTCTGACGTTCAAGAGTAAGATGTTCTTAACTGGTGAGTGAACCACTCACGTCTAGAGAACCAAAGCTCTACAAGTAGTGAGCCGTTAACCCCGAGGCCTCAAGGCTCAACAGAAATTATCTCACGAACGAGTGAACAAGTAGAGCTAAGCAGCTGCTAGTTCTCTCATCTCGATCCATGAAGCATACCAGGCTGTCCATTACAAATTTAGAATAACCACCCAGTCAATCAAATTTACTAGTTCTAATTGCAGTCAAGATTTAATCCCAGGTCTAATGGAACTTCTTTGGCTACAGTCTCATAAGCCGTTGCTCAATCAAACAGCCCAACAGCTGACTGACATACCATATTAATCGGACCTGGGACTAGCACCATGATGGTAGTTGGAACGGGTTAAGCCCAACAAAGCTCCGATCCAGTTACAACTGATAACTAACTACCACCTGGCTTGCTTATTAAGTAGGTACACCTCCCTTAGTTAGCTGGTCATCCAGCTAGCTAGCGCTTCTTGCCTCGTTGCAAGCCCCATCAATTGAAAGCCCAAGCCGGCCCGGCCCGTCCGTCCGCTCTTCCCCAGACTTTTGTCAAAATCCATCTCATCACGTGATGTTTTTATTTTTTTTGGTTTTTTACAATTGGCCAATCAAGACTCTCGATTCGATTTTCTGGGGGATCGACTTGTTCGGAAAAACAACGGAAAAGAAATGGGACCAACTAAACCATCCAAGGAATAACGTCGGCGAACAAACCAGCTGCCGTTTTCTTTTTTTTTTTTGGTTTCTTGCCCCAGATAAAGTCCGTCCAATTGTCAACTGGACCAGTCAAATTATCAATCAATCCAACGGCCATCAATCAATTCCCCGGAATCTAGACTGATCAATCCCTTTTTTACAATACCTACCAATGATTTTTTTTTTTTTTTTTTGTAAATGCAGCTTTATTAGCAATCTTCGTTATGTTACAGAAAATAATATTTTTAGAGTAATTCGCGGCACTACTCTTACATGCGCCAGACACCAAAGTCGCCGCCCTGGGTCTTGTCAAACTCGCTGCCGGCCTTTCTGCCGCCGCGCGAGGCCTCGAGGGCAAGACCAAGGTAGCGGCGGGTATCCTGGGGACGAATGACACCGTCGTCCCAAATGCGGGCCGAGCCAAACTTGACCTCGGACTCGTGCTCAATGCGCTCACGCAAGGCGTTGGTCGAGCTGGGGTCAGAGCCGACGGTCTCCATGACGGAGGCAAGCTGCTCGGCGCCCATGACGGCGGTGCGCGAGTTGGGCCACGTCCAGAGGAAACGGGGCTCGTAGGCACGGCCGCACATGCCGTAGTTACCGGCACCGTAGGAACCGCCAATAACGACAGTGAACTTCTCGACGCCGGCGTTGACAACGGCGGTGACGAGCTTGGCTCCGTTCTTGGCGATACCGCCGCGCTCGGCCTCGGAACCGACCATGAAACCGGAAATGTTTTGCAAAAAGACAAGGGGAATGTCGCGCTTCTTGCAGAGCTGGATGAAGTGGGCACCCTTGAGCGAGGACTCGGAGAAGAGGGGACCGTTGTTGGCAAGGATTCCAATGTTGTGGCCGTAGACCTTGGCGAAACCAGTGACCAAGGTGGTACCGTAGTCCTTCTTGAACTCGGAGAAGCGGGAGCCGTCAACGATACGGGCAATGACCTCTCTGACGTCGTATCCGACACGCAGGTTGGTGCCTACGATACCGCCGAGCTCCTCGGGGTTGTAAAGGGGCTCGTCGGCCTCAGCGGCGGCGGGCAAGGCCGGGGTGGTGGGGTAGTTGAGGTTGCCGACGGAGCGACGGAGAATGGCAAGACCTTCCTCCTCAGTGTCGACGAGGTAGTCAACGACACCAGAGACGCTGGCGTGCATCTCACCACCACCAAGGTCTTCCTTGGAGACGACCTCACCGGTAGCGGCCTTGACAAGGGGAGGGCCAGCAAGGAAAATGTGGCCACCCTCCTTGACGATGATGGTCTCGTCAGACATGGCGGGCACGTAGGCACCACCGGCGGTACAGGGACCCAAGACGAGGGAGAGCTGGGGGATTCCCATGGAGGACATTTTGGATTGTTGGAAAAAGATGCGACCGAAATGGTTGTGCGAGGGGAAAACGTCGGCCTGGTGGGGCAAGTTGGCACCACCAGAGTCGACAAGGTAGAGACAGGGGAGTCTGTTCTCCATGGCAATCTCCTGGGCACGGAGATGCTTGCGGACGGTGATGGGGAAGTAGGTACCTCCCTTGACGGTGGAGTCGTTGGCGACAATGACGCACTTGACTCCGTTAACTACACCGATACCGGTAATGATACCGCCGGCGGGGACCTTGTCCTTGCCGTACATTTCGTGACCAGCGAGCATGGAGAACTCGACAAAGGCAGTGCCGGGGTCAATGAGCTGGGAAACACGGTCACGGGGCAAGAGCTTCTTGCGGCCGAGGTGCTTGGTCTTGATCTTTTCCGAAATGTAAACGTCGGGGTCGGAGACGCCTCTGTGGAGGTCTTCGAGGGAGGAGATGAGGGACTTCATGCCCTCAGCGCGCTCCTGGAACTCTGGGCTGGTGGTGTCGACTTGGGACTGGATGACCTGGAGGTCGTTTGTGCGACTGGCGGGAGCAAAGGCATAGGCTCTGGCGAGTCTGGGGGCGGTGGCCGCGGATCTGGCGCTGGCGGCGCCTCTGAGGAGGGCCCTGCTGAATTTTGACTGCAGCATGATGGGGTGGGTGGTGTGTGTGTGAGGAAGGATTAGGAGAGAGAGAGGGAGGAAACAAAAGAAGGGAAAAAAGAGCAGGGATCGGTGTAGTTTTATATAAACTCGTGGACTTGGGCAGGAAGGACGGCGGGCAGCGAGCGGGCTCCTGGATTTCTCCGTGGGCGATTGCGGGGGCAGCACGTGACGCGTTGTGGAGAGAAAAAGGCGTAGGAAAAATCGCATACAAAATATCACATACAAAATTAAGACATAGTAAATATTCGCATAGTAAATATCACATAGTAAATATGTGCAAAAGTCTTAGAAGGGCGCAATAGCAAGCAACGCGCGCATCGGCAGCAACCCAGGCACAGATCACATAATCAACTGGTAATCACCACAGTACAGACTTGTCCATAGTAAACTTCGTGCCATAGTAATTTTGTTCCGGTTCGTGCTCGGAGAATTCTGGCACTGGCCCTTGCCCTGGTTGTTCACGTGACTTTCTCGGTTCCTCCGCAATCCCTCCAGCGCCGCAATCCCAGCGCGCTGATTGGGCAGATCTCGGCTGCGCAGTTAGGCGGGTGCGGCTGACAAGTCCACTGAAAAAGTTCCTTGCCCAGATCTGCCCCGGCCTGGGCCCCCGCACCCGCGCCAAAAAGCGCTTCCGACGCATTTCCGCGCGCGCTCTCGTTGAGTGCCCCCAGCAGGGCCTCAGTTAAATACGTTTGCTTCTGCTCCTTCTTCTTCTTCTTCTTCTTTATCTTTTATTTTTTTTCTATTCCCTCCTCTTCATCTATATCACATATCTCACAATGGCCTCTTTGATCAAGTCCCTCTCTGTCGCCCGCCCCCTGGCCGCCCGCTCCCTCGCCAGATCCCTCGCCAGCAGACCCGCTGTCGCCGTCCCTCTCGCCAGAGGCTACGCCACGGCCACCGCTGAGGAGGTCGAGGACCTGCGCCAGGCCACCATTGAGTTCTGCAAGGCCGAAATCACCCCCGAGATTGCCGCCCGCACCGACTCTGAGAACGCTTTCCCCAACGATCTCTGGAAGAAGATGGGTGATGCTGGTTTGCTCGGTATCACTGCCCCCGAGGAGTACGGTGGTCTCAAGGCCGGCTACCTCGCCCACGTTGTCGTCATGGAGGAGCTCTCCCGTGCCTCTGGCTCCATTGCCCTCTCTTACTCTGCCCACTCACAGCTCTGCGTCAACCAGCTCAGTCTGCACGCCACCAAGGAGCAGGGTGAAAAGTACCTCCCTGACCTCATTGCCGGTAACAAGATTGGTGCCCTTGCCATGTCCGAGGCCGGCTCTGGCTCCGACGTTGTCTCCATGACCACCCGTGCCGACCCCACCGACGACGGCAAGGGATACATTCTCAACGGAACCAAGATGTGGATCACCAACGGCCCCGACGCCGACACCTTTGTCATTTACGCCAAGACCAACCCCTCTGGCGGCGCCAAGGGCATTACCGCTTTCATTGTCGAGAAGGGCACCCCCGGTTTCTCCTGCGCCCGCAAGCTCGACAAGTTCGGCATGCGCGGATCCAACACTGGTGAGCTCGTCCTCGAGGACGTCTACGTCCCCAAGGAGAACATTCTCGGTGACGTTGGCCGCGGTGTCTACGTCCTCATGAGCGGTCTCGACTACGAGCGTCTCGTCCTTTCTGCTGGCCCCATTGGTCTCATGCGCGCCGCCCTCGACGAGGTCCTCCCCTACACCCACCAGCGCAAGCAGTTTGGCCAGCCCATTGCCACCTTCCAGCTCATGCAGGGCAAGCTCGCCGACATGTACACCAAGATGGCCGTTTCCCGTGCCTACACCTACGAGACCGCCCGCGCCGCTGACGCCGGCACCCTCCGCAGCATGGACTCCTCTGGTGCTATCCTCTACGCCGCCGAGCGCGCCACCGAGGTCTGCCTCGACGCCATCCAGGCCATGGGCGGCATGGGCTACATGAACGAGACCAGCGTCGGCCGTCTCCTCAGAGACGCCAAGCTCTACGAGATTGGCGCCGGTACCTCTGAGATCCGCCGCATGGTCATTGGCCGTTCCTTCAACAAGGAGTACAAATAAATACTGTGCTCTTGAGAAAAGACTTATTTAATGTATGTAAATTAAAATGATTATGATTTAACTATTCAGTTACAAAACGTGGCGGGAGTGGCTTGACGGTTCTGGCACTAGCCACAGGTCAACGGTCAATGACGTAGACTACAAATCAACTGAGGACATAAATGTCAACCAGCAAGCCACTGAACTGACCTACATAAGTATCGATGATTCAATGAGTTGTTTGATTCAAAATTTTGGTCCAAAGACCCCCGTTGTATGAGTTGAGTGAATCGTTCGTGGGCATGCCATTTAGCTGCCACAGGCATATGAGACCCAACTGGAAGTTATACCAAATAAATTGCTAAAGCATCAATCATTAAATGCAACAAATCATATGATTACCAATATAGCGTTACTTAGTGAATAAGCAACACTGACAATACTTACTAAGCAGACATATATAATCAATATGAACAGGCCCCCAGACGGTTTGTCGGCTTCCAAGGGTTCGAGTTTCAAATGCAAAAAATGGGCGTTTCCTAAATTAACAAGTATCTAACTAGCTTGTCAACAAGTATATAAAGTCCACCTTGGTTTTGGTTTTGGTTTTGATTTGGAGAACGCCCGTGCGGCCTACCACTGGGAAAGCGGCCCTGCACCGGACCAACCAGGACCAGACGGCTGGCCAGGACCAGTATACACCACCCCCGGGGAGTTGCGGCTGATTGGCACCATAAACCTGCGACGGGCGGCACAGGAGGAGGAGGAGGAGGAGGAGGAGGAGGAGGAGGAGGCATTGCGGCCGCCCGCTCTGTCATGAGCGTCTTGTTCTCGTCTTGGAGCTGAATGTGGTCGGCCCTGGCCGTGACCAGTTTCTGAGCAGTTGCAACAAGCCATGATTTGGTTTGGCATGAGGAGCTAGACCACAGTCTTGGACCTTGTTGGTATTGATATGGAACAAAAAGACGTACTGTCTCAATGACTGCCGCCAAGTGCACCGTAAATATACAGCCTGCCGCGAAGAGCCTTGTTTATGGAGATCAAACCCATGAGAAACTCTCAAGCCCGTTTATATTCACGTTTCAACTATTTTTTAGTAATCACTGAAAGTATACCAAATATTCTAGCACTGTAAGTGCATAAATATTATGCTGATAAATGTATTACTAATCAAATACATACTTATATTCTAATGATCTAGTAATCAACTAGTTGTCAGTGTACTGTTAAAGCCCTTGGCAATTTCTGTTCAACGGATTATATTGATTACTTGCTAAAGTCCATATAAGCATGGAAAGAGTTGCGTTCTATCATGGCTCAATTGATTGAGATGATTGTGGGTCGCAATTCAGCTGATAAGGGTCAATTGAGCAAGGATGCAGGTTTCCTACAGGCAAGAGTTAATACATACTTTGCAGATTCTATGTACATTCATGGAATCGTTAAAATGTCTGGACTATATTATTTTTGCTTTCTGGCAGCGCGTTCACGCTCACGCTTGGCGTAGATCTCGCTGGTGAAGGGCTCTTCAAAGCGCAGGGCAATGGCGTACATGACGTAGACAAACGCCGTAATGACAACGCCGGCGGGCTTTTGGTACCACAGCGCAGTGCCCAGGAACGAAAAAGTCGAGCCGACGTACATGGGGTTGTTGCAAACGTTGAAAGGGAAGCCGGTGACAATGTCGTCCATGAGGATTCCAAAGTAGTCGCCGAGGTAAGTACCCGTCACACCCAGGGCCCACATGGACGAGAGCACAAGGACGTTGCCGACGCTAAACAGCACAACGGCAAATGGTGTAAAAATGGCAGCATTGTCGGCAAACAACGACCAGGTGGGCTGGTCTCTCAGTGCCTTTTCGTAGAGGTAGTCGCGGATGATTCCAAGCGAGAAAATGGTAATTGCCAAGCCGTAGCAACCCATGAGCGGGTTGCCACCGGCCATCTTGGTCAGCGTCTTGTTGTTGTACTCGAGGCGTGCCACAATGTTCCAAAACGTGGGGTTGAACGCAACAGAAAACAGCGAGACTAGAAGGAAAGAAGGTGTTAGAAACAATGCAATTGAGGCGAGTAAGTGCTATGCAAGAACGTACCAATCAAGCTGACTTGTTTGAAGTCGACGTGGGCCAAAAAGTCGTTGGCGAGCTCTACTGCTTTTTCACTCATTGTTGCTTGTGTGTACTGAATGTATTAAACTCCTCGGTTGTCAAGACTCGCAATTGAGTAGATTCGGGCAGTTTGTTGATGGGTAGAAAGTCTGGTTATTCAAATAGAAGAGAGAGAAGGAAAAAAGAAAAAAAGTTGAAAAGAAGGTCACGGCCCTGAGCTTTTATACAGTTTGTCCATCCTGGGGAAAGTTCGAGCTTGAAGGGAAATTTCAACCTGGCCCGCCTATTGAAGCCAGCTATGACCGCATAGTAAACCACCTGTCAGCTAGTTCCAACGGGATTTTGGCCCTAAACCTAGACCTTCCCAACAAAACGCTGGATTTGGCATGTGACAGTTGGACCTGACTGCAAAAAGCTGCGCCAGTGCACTTTGGACGGAGCTGGAATGGGCTCTGAAAAGCACGAGAAAGGTGCCAGCAACGCAAAAGTTGAAAAGTCAGTAAAGGCAAGACAAAGTGAAGCAAAAGGAAGCAAAAAGATATCTCCCGAGGGTGAGTCGAACACCCGATCTCAAGATTACAATATAACCATTACAGTCTCGCGCCTTAGCCAACTGGGCCATCGGGAGGAATTCTAAAAAGTTAAAAATATTAGCTTATAGAATCTGTTAATACAATAATATATGAATGCTTGTTGTGCATGGATATCGACCCAAAAGTGCTTTTTCTTGCTTGGAAAAAATCAAAATAGCTTAGATGTCATTACAGAAGCACCTCGTTTACCAAATGTTTTTTTTCAAATACAGTCGATAAAAAAGCGTAATATTCGCGCTATTGACGGTGTTGGAATGTATACCGTAGAAGCGTTCAATGGTCAGACCAGACTGTTCATCCTGTGGAAAGCAAGCATGTTGACGTAGTTGTCGTGCTAAGTGTATTTAGCATTGTGTGTTAAGCAAGTCTGAAGACCTGGCTTTCTCTAAATCAAAGTAATTGTATAGATTTGTTAACCTACCTCTTGACGAACTGAGAATATTTTTGAGGTGGTGCAGTTTTGTGGTGGCAGCGTTAATGCAAGAGCGCTAAAAGAAGGCTCAGATGAAAGAGCATAATGGAAAATATTGGGTAAGTAAAAATTTCCACTGGCAGGTTGAGTGGGTTGGATATTCATACAAATTCGACAAAAGATGGATAGTTTTGAGTCTCTCGTACGAAATCAGCCGAATTTTCGTTAAAGCAACGCCATACAAATAGGGACAAGATATGCCTTAACTTGAGTCACTTGTAGGCAAGAAGGAAAAAGGTGCTTAAGCGACCGGCACAACTATAAGACAAAACACACGAGATAAAACAGGTTATGACTAATTTCATCAATTTTTCAGTGATTATAAACTGTTTGGCAGACTTTATTGACGTCAGGACCGGATTGAAAACTGCGTTCAGTAGGACAAATAGGCAAACACAGCCCTGATCAACAGGCCTCATTAAGACACAACCGTTGCCAAAAAGGTGCATACAGACGGAATATTTAATGACCTCATAATAAACAATAGCATAGGGTTTGACTTTGCTTTACATTTCCAGAGTTCTTTTATTTCCAGTTCATTGGGCATGGCAAATAAGTAGTTGGCTGATTACTCCGTGCTGTCGGGCCAAAGGGGATTCACGCAAAGCCATGCACTGAATAGTTGAACTAGCTAAGTAGCAAACTACTGGTAATTCAGTGGTAATTACATAGTTGCCACCAGGCTACTTGGTTGCTTGCTTGCATGATGTACGTACCTTTCCACTCTTATTTCTGTTTCTTTCCCTGACTAGCTTAGTTCTTAGCTCCTAGTTCTTGGTTCCAAGGTTCAATGGAAGTATTAAATAAAATTTCAGTTCCTTGATTATTCCGGTTTAAGCTTTTTTCCTTTCTTTTATGCGCGGACTGAAAACGGATTAAATCGGAACCTTAAGTGCTGCAACAAAACTTGGTACTTGGAGCTAGTTATCTACGAGACCCAACGACGGACTGCATGAAACGTGGCTGCCTTGGAGTTGGTTCCAGGAACGAGGCATTTTGATGGATCCAGGTTTGGACTTGGACTTGGACTTGGACTTGTTCCTAAGTGCTCTGGCGTTGGTCTGAAGGTCAGATCGCTGTTTGCAAAGGGCCCTGGAAGAACTCCTGTAGAAGTACTGTATTGATAAGTACATGGTGGTCTGGGGTGCGTACATATGGGAACTAAGGGTCTACCGTGGTATAGCTGGGAGTTATTTGTTGGGTCTGGCGTGAGTTTGGCATGTGAAGAACCGGGCCGCTGAGGAAAACTCAATGGAACCACTGCGAGACCACTCCTGAGAGAGAAATCGCACTGGTTGTAGGCCATTGAGCAGTCTTTGAACAGTGCCAGTGTCTGGTTTGTAGTAGCAAGCACTGGCTGTAATCAATGCTCTCTGCTGAGAGTACGGGACAGACACGGCGCGCAAAACTAACCGAACACGCAGAACAGAGAGAAACATGGGCAGGTCGATTGGTTGGATTGGGCGTGGTGGAATGACGCGCCAGACCGGAACTGCTCACAAGATTGGATTGCACAATCAAAAAACCAAAAAGCGAAAAAAAAAGGCCTTTTTCAAAACCACAACATGGCGCTTGTGCTAAAGGACAAATCTGATATAAAAAGAAGGCAAATTCCCTTCTTCTTGTTCTTTTCCTTCTTCTCCCTCACCATCCCTCTTCTCGCTGCTATTTTGTTTTGCTTACTCCGACGCTGCCTATCTCGTTTGGAAGCGCCCGTTCTCATTTAGTAGTTAGCAGTTATCATCTGGAAATCAACCTCTTTCTTTATCAGTGAACATGACCGAAGAATTTGACTCCCACCCCACCACCAACGGCTCGGTCGCCGCTACCGCACCCGAAGACAACAAGACTGCTGCTCCTGCAGGCATTGCCGACTCGTTGATTGTCACGCACTTGTCCAGCTACCCCACCCTCAAGGCTGCCTACTCCTACGCTCTGTCCTTTTCTCTCGTTCAGGGAATTTCTACCCACACGGCTCCCTACTACGAAGCTGCAAAGGGCAGATCCAAGCCGGTAGTGGACCCTTTGCTCAAGCGCGCCTCGCCTCTCTTGAAGCGCGCCGACGAGCTCGGTGACGGCATTCTCTCTGCCGTCGACAAGAGAATCCCCCATCTCAAGACCACTAAACCCGATGACGTTGTTGATGTTGTTCGCCGCCCAATTGAGGCTGCCTACGACTTTTCTGGTTCCTACGTTAATGCCGCTCGTGATCGCTACAACACCCAAATCATCAAGCCTCTCCAAGACGCCACCGAGTCTCTCAAGACCCAGTACAATGCTGTCTATGACACCAGAGGCAAGCCCCTGATCAAGGCCCGCATTGACCCGTACCTGGGCCCCGTCAACAAGGAATTAGAAAAGTTCATTAACGCATATCTGCCCGAGGGAACTGAGATTGGAACCTCTGATACTGAAATTGCCCACACAATTCAAATTGCTCTTTCTGCATTGGGCCGCGTGCGCCCGGCAATTGGAAACCAGGCAACTGCGATTGCCGCGCTGCCAAAGGAGACCAGGGCCCATGTGCAAGAAGTCTATGAAGCCAAGCGGTCCGAGTACTCCAAGGGCAACTCGCCCGTGTCGTCCACAGTCTATGCGTCTCTTGCCACTTGGAAACAGCTCTCGAGTGAAGGTGCCACGTTTGCGGGCTCGGTGTTGCACGCCAAGAGCAGTGCCATCCAGGCCGATGGCATTGTCGTCAACTAGTTGTTGTTGTCTGTGTTTCCTTTTCTTCTCTTTCTTTATACTTTTAATACCAGATGTAGCGCGCATATAATCTAGGGACAGAACTTTTATCACCAATAAAAAATTAAAAAGTTGTGTTTACGATAATCTGGTTTTACGTGCATGTAGCATTGTATTCATCATACGACGCAGCAAAATACAAGTGGCTAGCTAACTAACCATCATCATCCTTTTCCAACTACAGAGTTCAAATCAAATACATTTGAAAAATAATAAACTAGTTCGTACACTCTTTTTTTTTTTTATCATCGTGGTGTGAGGCATTTGTTAAATGAGAACATTGATTGGGCCAGACACTTTGGGCCCGAGCACTGCATCATGGTCTTGCTCCTGCTCAACCTCCTCTAGCTCTTCCAAGCTCTGCTCCTGCTCTTGCTCCTGCTCTTGTTGCCACTCACGCTCCTCAATGGCCTTCAAGACCAGCCACAGCTGCTTCACAAACGCGTCCACAATGGTCGGCGCGCGGGACTCGACCTGGACCAGGGCATCGCGCAGCAGGCGCACCGTGAGGCGCGTGTCGGCCGTGCTTGCCGTCGTCTCGAGGGTGGCCAGGACCTGGGTTACCACAGAGGGCAAACGCGTTGTTGTTGCCAAAGATTGGCGAGACGAGGACGAGCTGGCGGAGGAGGCAGACGACGCGGCGGTGATGGCTGGTCGCAGTGCGACGGCAGGAGTGCTGGCGGGCCTCTCGTGTCGGTGCAGCGCCAGACGCCGTCTATGGCGGGTCTTGGAGTGGTGCTGGTGGTGCTGCAGCACTGAACCCGCTTCACTGGAAACCCCGGAAATGGCTGCAGTGGTGATAGCAACGGGAGGGGCCGCTGACACTGCCGGGAGCTCCTGGGGCTTGGTGCTGAGCCGGTGGTAGTTGAGCCGTTTCTTGCTCGCCGCCAGCAACCGCTGCTTGCGGCCGCCACCAACAACACCCGTAACACCGTCATGGCCCTTTTTGAGGTCTTTGGGTTTTGCAGCTGCAGATCCCCTTTTGTCTTCGCCGGATGTCGGTGTAGTGCTCGCGCTGGTGGCGCTGCTGCTGTTGACTTCGGCAGGGCTGCCGGACACTGGGTTGGGCGTGCCAACATCGTTTTCAGACACCTCACCGCTATTGCTGTTGCCATTGCTAGGAGAAGTACTAGAAGCGTCAACAACAGGCAGCACACTGCTTCTGTGCCAATGGCTAGCTTTCGCCCGCACGGGGGTCTTGATTCTGGTCTTAACCGTCCCGTTTTCCTCGCCCTCGTCGTCCTCGTCAGCCGCGCGGTAAGACAGATGTGGGGCTCTTTCCATTTTGGGTGGTGGGGCACAATTGATTTCTGCCAGTAGGTGCTTCGACTTTGGCTGGGCGGCCTTTTGCTGGTGTTTGCTGCTTCTGCTGCTGCTGGAGAAATTGTGGCTCCTTGATCTGAACGCGTTGCGAGCCGCAGCTGCCGCAGTTGAGACCGCGGTAGGCAAGTGACCTCTCCTCAAGCCCGGTGTGGCGTTGGCTTCAGAGCTAGAGCTAGAAAGAGGCAAAGGGGTGACTGTAGCTCTGCCCTCTGGAATATCGTTGCCGCTCACAGGTTGCGACGCAGTGGAGGGGCTGTACCTGGTTATCGCGTTTTCATGGTCAGAATCAGGAATTGTATCAAAGATCCAATCGTCTTGGGTCTCTTGCGCGTTTTCAGGGACGGCAGACAGGGACGAAGACCCCATTGACGACGATGCATCGGAATCAATTTCCTCGTCATTGTCTTGTCGCTGAGGCTTTTTGATTGTGCCACTTGATTGCGTTCTCTCACTGTTGCTTTCGCTATTGCCTGAGACTTCCTTTTGCATGACTTGACCTGGACCCCGTAGCGCGTTGGCTTCCTCAGCACCAGGCTTGCTCATCTTGGACCGGTTCTTGTAATTCTGCCACTCTTCTTTGACCCGGGCCTTGCGCGCCACAGCAGCGGCAACAACTCCGCCTGTCAAATGTCTGCGCGGGATTCTGGTAATAAAGCTCATTTCCAGGAGGTCGCGCGCGCTGGCCCGTGCAGAGACGTCCTTGACCAAGCAAGCATCAACAAACTGCCGAAAGGAGTCGCTGTAGACATGTCTTAGAGGTGTCTCCCCTGATCCAACACCTCCATCAACAGACATGCTAGTGGCTCTTGATCCTCCTCTTGCACCTTCACCGGCAATGCTCAGTCCAAATCCCAGCTTTCCTGAAGCCCAATTAGTGCCCGCCTCTTTGCTGCTGCAAAGAGGATTGTTTGCAGCAGTTTTTCCTTGTGCATTGCTGCTACTGCCAAAAAACCGAGATGAGTAGGGGAAGATCTGGTGCTGCTGTTGCAATTGCTGTTGCTTTTGCTGCCAACGAGCGTCAGCAGCTGCTATGATGGCGGCAAGCAACGGCTTGGGCTGCTTCTGCTCATGGGGTAATTGTGCGGGCCTTGCTTTCACGACATGCATGATGGCCTTTGTTGGAGGCATGTCTGCATGGGGCGGTTCCGCCTCCGCAAGCTCAAATGCCGTGATGCCCAGTGACCATATATCAGCTTTTGTGGCATACCCGTCCTCGCGGCGAATGACCTCGGGGGCCATCCAGAACGGGGTGCCGACAAACGTGCGGCGGTGAGGCAGTGTGTTTGTGAGCTGGCTCGACACGCCAAAGTCGCTGAGCTTGACCTGGCCCTGGCTCGTGAGCAGGATGTTGGCGGCCTTGACGTCGCGGTGGATGCGCATGTCGGCGTGCAGGTACTCGAGGCCGAGGAGCGAGCCGCGCATGATGCAAGCAATGACGTCTTCGCTGAGCGGGCCCAGGTACTTGAGCAGCTCGGCGCACGACCCGCCGTCGCACAGCTCCATGACCATCCACATCTCGGTGTGGCTTAGAAACACGCTGTAGCACTCTGTGATGTACTGCGACCGCATTTGGCAGAGCATGCTCACCTCAATGAGCACGTCGTCAATCTCTTCAGATGCGTCGTCGACGTCCACGACCTTGATAGCCACAACGCGACCCGTAGCCTTTTCCGTTCTAGACTCTTTTGTTAGCACATGAATCAATAAAAGCCTCATTACACACTCACCCTTGGTACACCGACCCAAAGCTTCCTCGCCCTATAATCTCCAAGTTCTCATAGTTGGCGGCACTCATGGTGCCAGCTTGATTCTTCTCTTGACGTGTCTACCTTGATACCAACGCTCGACAACGTTCAATTTGCTAGAGTAAACAAGTTAAAAGCAGTGAAAGTGAGTTTGATTTTGCAAGCTCCATTTTGTTTGTTTGGTCACACCATGATTGTCTGAGGTGAATTTGTCCCACAACATCCAACTCGATGCCCTTACGGAAAAAAAAAAAAAAAAACAATTACAAGTAATAACCGGTTTGGAAAAAATTCAAGGAGGATAGAGGTAATTTCATAAGTGAGCTTGAAAAGTTTTAAACATAAATAATTATAATAATGAGAAGCTGAGATTAAAAAAGAATGCACCTTCATGGCCCGGTCAACTAAGCTCGCGAGCTGTTTCCAAACGACAGGCGTTTTTGAAATTTGGACCCTTTCTTGTCATCCTTCAGTCCACCATTGGCCGACGCGTTCAAAGAAGAAGAAGCGGTCGTGTTAATGTTGGTAGACGACGTGAGTGGGTAGTTTGTAGGACCAGTCGAGGTTGACGTGGGTGAAGGCGTCACATGCGTGTTGCTTGGAGGAGCGACAGAAGAAGAAGTGGTGGGCTGTGGACTCATGCTGGTATTGGCAGCGGTATTGGCAATGGATGAACTGCCCTTTGGTGAGACCTTGTTCATGAGATACCGCTGGGCGGTAGGCTCCAAAGTGCTCAAACCGGCGGATTGGACTGGGACCGCTGAGTTGAGTTCTGCCGTATTCAAAATCAACAGCTCCGCGATGGGGAAACTGGTGCTTGACGGAGGAGCGGTTCGCAGCGCGTACATGATCATATTTTCCTCGTTACTGGACCCAGAAGCTTGAACCTCATCACTAACTGAAAAGCAGGTCGTCGTGTTGGCTCGAGAAGCCAAGGCCCTGAGGATTCCCACCACGTCTTTTTGCTGGACAGCATTGCGCAAGTATGCGTTGGGCCGGTCGACAATGTCCACAAACTTCTTTTCAATGTATTTCTCGCGGATAAACGCCGCCCTGTTCTCAGCAATCACGCTCGAGTTTTTGGATTGCAGCTTGGCCTCCCAGATGCTATTAATGAGGGCGTTGTTTACGCTCTTGATTAGCGTAAACAACTCAGGGGTGAAGGAGACGGTATCCAAAGTCAGTGACCGGACCTTGGAAATGTGAGACCCAAGCGATCGATGAACACCTGAACAGTCGATACAGAGAATGACAAGTAAATTGATGGACATCCATTCAACTTTGCTAGAAACTCCACAGTCAGCACAGACCCTGTTGCTAGGGTCCACTGAGTACACCGCTTCACTGACTCTTGTCGTGTTGCTACTGGTCGACTTCCTTTGTGGCGTAGGAGGTTCCTGGCCCGTTGACCCAGAGTTGGGTGTAGACTTCACAGCGGGTTTGTAGCCAGATACCTTTTCAATCACATTTTTCTGGGTGCTGGTTCTGCGGTGTAATGAAACTTTTCTAGAGTTGATTTTTGAAAACTCTTCCTTGAGGTTGTCGCCCAAGTTCTTGTCGCCGGATCCGCCCGAATTTGCCGAGTCGTCATGAAATTTCGGAAGGGTGTTTACAGGAGAAACACGAGAGTCGTAAGAGCTTCCCACAGTATGAACAGGCCGCAATGTCGCTTGGTCGGATCCATGCAAGTTGTAGTCCTTGATGGAATTGCCTTCCAAACTCGACGAGATACCATTGTTGATGGCCCGAATCCAGTTTTGCATGTCTTCCTCCGAGGTGGCCTGGTAAACACGCTTGTAATGAGGCGTCACTACTTCAAAACAAAATCGGCGTTCTGCGTTGCGAGCCTCGCGCACCAAAGCGACCTTGAGGTTGATGGGATCATTGTGCAAATCTAGACCTTGCTTCCAGTTGGTGTACTCGCAGAGCTTGCCTGCAGCCAAAACAACCCAAAACTTATGCCATCCACCTGCCTTGTTGAGGTTGATGGGGTCATTGAGGCCGCCTGGTCTACTCATGGCCCACAACAAACCCTCTTTCCGTCGACCTGATTCTTGCTTTTCAGCTTCTCTGTCTTCGTCAAAGGGAATACTGTAAACCTTTTCGGGGCTGCCAATAGGGAGGGCATGAATGGGGCTTTGCAGTCTCATGGGGTCTGCCGACTTTGAAGTAGCCGAGGAGGAAGACGACATGGAGATTGGTAGAGTTCCAGTAGCCGCCGACCCAGTAGACGCAGAAATCGGAATACTAGAAGATGCAGATTGGTTGGCAATAGGGGACATGATGGCGTTGTTGTGGTACTGATCATTGTAAGAGTCTTCAGCCCCAAACTTGAAGTTATCGGTCGAGGGCGAAACAACCATGCCAGACAAGTTTGAATCCTTTGTTGACCGCTCAATGGCACGTCGGTGCAACTCACGCTCAGTGCGTTGCCGGCTCCATTCGCGGTTGGCCTCCTTCACTTCAGACACAAACTCGAGCATGTCGTCCTTGTGAACAGAGTGGAGTCGTTCGCCGTAAGCAATGTACCGGTTCATTTCCAACTCTGCAAACAGACCCAAATTGTAAGTAACAAGCTGTTGCTTGCGTCCGCCGTGCAGGTCTTGAATGTAAGAGTAGTAGTCGAACCGTCGTAATTCAAACGCTTTGCGCTTTTCGGCGTACTTGGAGTCGCTCTCGGATTTTTTCTTTCCCTTGGCTTCTTGCTTGACAGACAAGTATCGCGACAACCAGGCGTAGTACTCGCGCGACTCGTCGTCAAAGTCCTTTTTGCGCTGATCAAAGGACTTGATTTCCTGTTCATACAGTTTCCGTAAAGGTTCCACGACGTGGTTGTGGAGGTCGATTGCTGACCGGCGCAACAAGTCAATGGCAATGTATGGCCCCTGGTTCCTGCTGTGGAAATAATTCTCCACCAAAGGCTGGAAGGACGGAATTTCCGAGTCGGCGATTTCTTGAATGCTTTGCAAGAAAAGACTGTGAGCTTCGACAAGACTCATTTGTCGTTCATGGACCATTATTGACCGTTTCAACAGTTTCTTGACCTTGATTTTCAATAGCCCCGTCTTCTTTTCTAATGCAGCTATCGTTGCACGGAACAATGGCCCGTCTTCTGGTTGAGATGTATTGTTTTCACTAGGGCGTGGTACTGACGATGTTGCCTTTTTATCGCGGTTGTCTCCGGCTTCCTGCTCTGTCGATGCAGCAGTAGTGGCAGTGGCACTAGTAGTGGGAGGTGCGGCGCTGGGCTCGGATATGATCATGCTGGAAAAAGATGGAATTTCAGGATTGCTACTGTCGGCTCTGATTGGCGAGCCCACGTCTAGCGGATGAAGGTCGGGAGACAAGACTGAATGAGTAGGCGCTGTCGGGGCGGGGAAATTAGGCGGTGGAGGGGTCGAATGCGAGCCAATCGAGTTGCGTTTTGCGACCGTTGGCGACCCAGACCGGGAAAGCGACAGCCGGTTGTTGAAAGCGTTTGGCGGGAAGTAGAATGAAGACGTGCCATTTGGTGAGGCCGTTTCACGAAGTAGAGGCGACGAAGATGTAGACACTAGCGGCGACTCAATGGCTTCTGGCAATGGTTCTAAAGAGGTATTGATTTTAGGAACAGAGTTGACGGCCGGCGACTCAATCCAAACGGCAAACCGAGCCAACTGTTTCAACGAGTGGTCCCGCTTGTCGTACTCGGCAAAACACAGGACAAGCTTCATGCCGCGGTCGTCTGCTTTGAACAAGGGCCCTGGCAACGGGGGGCTTGTCTTCCAAACAAACTCAAAGGACGACACTGAGTTTTGCTCCGAGGCGTAGTCGCCGAGCATGATGACGTTTTCTTCATTTTGAATGTTTGGGTTTTCCGTAAACTCGTCAATGAGCAGGTTGTCGAGACTCGCTGCGGACGGGGCCGCAATGAACGTCAGATTATTGATAGGCTGTGCGCTTGTTTGAATCGAGACCTTGAACTTGAGCACGGTGTTTGCTGGCAGCTTCAACAGCAGAGGCGGGTTGCCCTTGGGGTCCGGGTCCTGAATGTATTCGACCAGTCTTTTTGCATCCAGGGACTGTGTCGACACGGCTAGCGACGTGGGGTCAATTGTTGCTTGTAGCAGCGAGGCATGGTTCGGGAGCGCTAGCGAGGGTCCGCCAAGGGTGCCAATGATGTGGCGTTCCGAATGCGGCTGGAACGGCTGTGTAGTTGGCAGTGCGGCAGTGAGAGACGAAATGAAGAAGCGTGAGGGCAATTTGAGGAACAGGGGAGCGTTGTAGTCCGCCTGTGAAGAGGAAACACCTCCCATTGTTCTGCGTTGTTAGTTGAGTAAAGTGGAATACACAAAGGGTCACGTACATTTAGTAGTCGAGAGACGTAAATGCGAGGTAGTGTGTATCAGTAAAGCGGTTGGTTTGGCCATGCCATGGTGGTGGTGGAAGAAGCCGAGGATCAAGCAGGCAGGGCAGTTGGGAGGTTTGGAGAGGGCAAGGGCAAGGGCGCAAAAAAGGTTGGCTTCTTTTTTTCTTGTTACTGCAGGGTGACGGGTTCCGAACTAAGTAGGGATTACAAGAAAACAGCCACAACCGCGTATAAACGAGGTGACAACGTCCTGAGTTTATACGGAGTTTGGACAGCAAGTTTGGCGCTTTTGACCATACTTTTGCTTAGTGGTCAGTAGTGTCCCATAGTTTTGTGACCAACTTGTTTACTTTCTACATGACTCTGAGTCAACGAGCGCGTTTGATCAGCACACTTGCAAAAATACTGGAGCCCTTCAGGCTGAGTATTCAACGGCTTTTCTTACAAGTGTCCAAGGCCCATATCTCAATTACAAGCCCAGTGCTATAAATATCCAACACCTATAATTAACACACACGTCCGCAACTTTAAACGGCTTTGCAAATTTGTGACCCAAGCCGGGTTTTGCCTTTGTTGAGCCACCCGCGGTCCCACTCGCCAAACTCCAGTTAAGCCCACAACACCCCCAACGGCTTTGAAACACAAAGGGATTCAAAGCCAAGGTGGGTTGGTTTTGTGGTAGGTTTTTTTAAAAAGAGAGTCAGAGTGCGGGACCCCACGCAGGCTGTCTTGAACCAGGGAACGAACAGGTTCCCACGACAAGGCGCGCAATTATATTATACGCAAAAAAATTGAAAAATATGTGCACAGGCTCATTTTGCCAGAAACTTTTTTTTTTTTTTTTTACAAAAATCGTCAAAAGCGCGAATCAGTTTCCACTGGCTAAGACCGACCCTTCTTGGCCTTGGCTTGGGTAAGAGAGCTCCGCGGGAAGGCGGCTTTTTACAAGCAACGTGAGAGGTCCAGTGTGAGCTGGCTGCGACCAAGGTTGGAGACGTATTATAGACAAAAATTAATAATGTGTGCAACAGGTTTCTTGATCCAGTAATTACTTTTCAAAAAATCTTTAAAAGCCGTTTGCGAGTATAGATGAATTATCTAAATTTGTACCTGGCTCGCAAATTTTGTCTTGTGAAAGCCCAAGCCATCCATGTTAACCCTGTGGCCATTTGCAATACTCTAGGGCTTACAACAAGCGTTGTTAGTTTTTTTTTTTTTTTTTTTTTTTTTTTTTTTTTTTTTTTTTTTTTTTTTTTTTTTTTTTTTTTTTTTTTTTTTTTTTTTTTTTTTGAGCTTTGAATAGCTTTAAAAGATGTCGAATTATTCCATTGTTTGCCTTTTGGTTTGTCAAGTGCTTAACGCTCCATGCCAACTTCAGCTAGTAAACGAAAAAAATAAAACAACTACTCTTTCAATAACTCACCAGACCAATTAATCTATATTTACCACCAACGTCCTCTTTTTTTTTTTTTCTTTTTTTGCATGAACAACGCATGTCTTTCAGGTCCGACACTCTGAACTCTTTTTACTCCTCCATGGGGTTCCATCATTCATGCCATTGCCATTGCCACCATTGCCATTAAATCAAAATCTACAAACCCGGTCTGTGTTTGTTCCGTCTCTGATGCAAATGCCAACTAAAGCAGCTGAATCCTGCCGTTTACGTTTTATTTGTATTTTTTGGGTGGTTTCATGCAGATAAGAGCTGTTGAAAGAAGTAAACAACTAGGAATACAAACATTCAATGTCCATGAAACTCGGTTGCGGTTCTAGTAAACAGCTCAAGCTCAAGCTCAAGCAACAAGTTCACGGTCACGTTCAAAAATAGTAACAACGATGCCCGGGCTTTTTGCGCAAACTAGTCACTACTTGGTTCCTTTTGACAAGGAATCCGTGGGCATCTCGCTGTTGGCTTTTTTTTTTTTTTTTTTTTTTTTCGCCCTGTGATTTTTTTGTTCCTTTTTCACATGCTCGCAAACCAGTTCTCTGGGTTCCTCATGATAGTTGACTGTGCACTTGTTGTTCATGGTGGTTCTCGTAAACTACAAGAGCCTACCCGCCTTTTTCCTTTTGAGCAACCGGGATTTGTACTTGTATGCACAGTTTTCTCTAATTAGAACAAGAGGGTCCGTGTCTACTTTCATGCAGTGAGGTATCTCCCGTTTCAAAGGAACAAACATTAGGTTGTTCAACGGGCTTCCTGGCCCGGAAAAACCTCCTCTGCAAAGCTTTCTTTGCCACCGCCAAACCTAAATTTTTTTTCTAAGCTTGTTCAAAACTTGACTTGAGTCGATTAAAGCCTTGTTTCATGATCCATCCCGGTGAAAAAAAAAAAAAAAAAAAAAAAAAAAAAAAAAAAAAAAAAAAAAAAAAAAAAAAAAAAAAAAAAAAAAAAAAAAAAAAAAAAAAAAAACTAATCATGGCCTTAGCAAAGAAGAAACTGGATGATTGTTCCCGAAACGCACCAAAACTTTATTCCCGAGAAGAACAAGGAAACAAGAAGTGCTGGTTTATCAAGGTCCCAAGGTCCAAGGTCTCAGCCGTGCCGTTTCCCCTTGCTGCCCTTGTCCTGCTCATGAAAAAAAATCCCCGAATTCTCAAGTGAGCTTTTATCAATCGCCCATTTACTTACATCAATTCTCCTTTAATCAGTCTCGAAGTAATAAGTATGTCACTTCCTTCCTTTGTTGGACCAGTACAAGTACTGACTTGGCTAAGTGATATCGCGTTTTTGGCTTGAACAAGGCCTTGTATCAATTTTGCTTATCAAAGTTTTTTGTCCAACGCGTTTTGTTGCGTTTTGTTGCTTTGCCCCTGGGCATCTTGTATCCAGGTACCCACATTGCATCTCGCCCTAACTAACATGGCGTCCTTTCAGTCCAAGTATGTACTTAATTCATACTTGAGTTGGGCCATCACAGACCCCAGTCTTGCTCCTTGAACAACCTGTAATTTATCAATGTCAAGTCGTTGAAATGCTGGGTCCCACCAGCAGCCCACGGCGTATGCCTGTCCAACCACATACAAATCAATGCACGCCACTCACTGCCGCAACTGCAACAACCCGTTTCGTCTTTACCTTTGACCTTGTCCGCCCTGCCCTTCCTCCTCCAAGCGCGCGCGCGCAAGTTTACGGCAGGGAGGGGGCCTTGTTGTTTTCTCGTTCTGCTGCTCCCTTGCCCAGCCTTGCCCAACGTTGTCCCTGGGGGGTACGGTACCAATAAACTCGCCTCTAAGCCTTGAGGCAAAAGGCTTTTTAGCCTGCCCAAAAACCAAATTCTTGTGCCTGAGTTGTCTTACTTAAGTATTGTTACTTGCTTATCAATAATTCAATGATTGACTAATTATCGCTTCCACAGAACGTTTCCCTAGGCCATTTATATTGATCATTGATCCAGCGACCCGTTCATCAATAACAATCATGAACTCATGTTGGTGCTTGGTTGACTTGGCTGACTCGACTTTCATTCCGTTCCTTTAGCTAGTTGAGCCCTCTTTTGCGCGTTTTGCGCGTTTTGCAGTTTGCGGTTTGCGGTTTGTTATCGCAGGGCGCTGAGCGATCGCCGATTCCAAGTCCAAGGTCTAGCCCATCATCCATCACCTAATCCAGACCCTAGCCTTGGACTTAAGACTTGTCCGTCCAAACTGACCCAGTACTGCGTTGACTTGGTTGACTTGGTTGACTTGGTTGACTTGGTTGACTTGTTGTCACTTGCTTTACAGATGGTCTCATGCTGCTACAACCAGTACGTAAACCATTGCGCCTTTTTCCTTCAAGTTCTCCAGTTTTGTTTTGAGTGCAAGGCCAAACTCTAAATTAATTAATTGGTTTTCGCCCTTCTTTCTTGGCCCAATCCAGTAATTAGCCCTAGCCCTTGTGCCTACCCATGAAAAAATCCAATAAACCCAGTTCAAAACCCGTCTCCTGTCACAAATCATTGGAGAAATCAATGACTCCTCATCAAGACCTCAGACTTCAGTGCAAGTTTAGAAAAAAATTAGTTTGAAATTAAATTATAAAAAAAAGGAGGCTAGAGAAAAACAAAATAAAATAAAAGAAGCTCATCGTTGTTAAATAAAAAAAATGCCAAATGCTGGTAAAAAAACTGTTTTTTTGCAGATTTTTTTTTTTTTTAGTTTTTCATTACAAAGCAAAGTTTGCCACCCTCCCATACTTCTAGAAAAAAATGTTGGTTTGTAGAGAAAGGAGGCAAAAAATTCACTCTTGATAAATTAAAAAGGCAGGCTGGTGTTTTTTTTATTAAACAACTTAGAGGACGAGGGCCATACCACCGGCAACAACGGCACCGAGGACACCGGCGTTGGCAAAGTGGGCGGCAGCGTTGGCAGTCTCAGCGCCAGTGGAGGTGCCGGTGGAGGTGCTGTTGGAGGTACCGTTGGAGATGGTGCTATTAAAAAGTCAGTATACTGTTGCAAGAGAAGATGGTTGTTGATGGACCTACCTGTTCTGAGCGACAGCGGCGGCGGCAAAAGTAGCGACGAGGACCTTGAACTGCATTGTGAATGTGTGTATGTGTGGAAAGTCTTGAAGTAAAGCTGATAACAAGCGTTGAATAAGAGAACCTTGTAGAGAAGAAGAGAAGAGAAAAAAAAAGGAGAAGGAAAAGGAGAAATGTCGAGGTTCTTATATACTTTTGTTTTCTTAGGCCTTCTCCTGAAAAAAGGTGCTGCAAAAGAAAAATTTTTTTTTCTATTTGGCGGGTGGCCCTGAGTCTTGCCGCGGGTGCTGCTGCTCTATTTACGTTTGTTCCAACGCGGAAATATCAATTAATACGCACATCAGCACAGGAAAAAGAAAAAGCAAAGAAAGGAACAGGGAAGAAGAAAAAGTAAAAAAAAACAAAAAATTTTTTATCGGCTTCCGCATGTGGAAATGGGTCTGTGTCGTCGTTGCTTTTTTTGTGCAGGCTGTGTTTATTTTTACGTTGGAGGTTGGGCTTGGTGGTGGCTGTCAAACTGCTGCTTCTCTAGTTTCTTTAATCAAACTAGCATCAACACTAGTATTAGCTACTTGTTGAAGGACCTGGTCTTGGTGACTGTGGTGGCGTGGCTAGCAAGGGCAGAAAAAGGGGCAGCGTCCTTGTCCTACGACTTGTCCTTGGACTTGCCCTTGGACTTGCCCTTGGACTTGCCCTTGGACTCGAAGCCTTTCCTCCCAGTTGCAAGTTTCTCCCAGTTGCAGTTCCAGGCCGTGCAGAAACAATACACCGACTTGCTTGTGTGCTTAATACGGCAAGTCCCAAACACCCGCCATTTCTTTCTACCTGAACGCCTTCTTTCTTCCTTTTCTATTGATGATTCCATTCTGTTCTTGTTGGTTAATTGCGACTTATCGGTTGCTCTCTCTGGCATCATCATCATGATGCTCCAAGTATCAATTGTAGTTGTGTGTCTGGGTTTGGGCAATTTCTTCGGATAAACTGGCTACTTGCGCCTACAGTGTTTGGAAAGCCTTGGAAAGAAAAGAAAAGAAAAAAAAAAAAAAAAAGGCGCAAGTGGATTCTGACCCCTTGCCCTGTACATAAAACGCGAAAATCTTTTAATTAATTAAAATTCATCAAATAGGGAAGTGCACAGTCTTGCTCACAATTTACTGCTGATTGATTGATGATGAACTCTCGGTTCACAAGCCCGAGTGAGACCCGCAGGTTTGTTACCGAGTCCGACCGGCAAGCGACGAAACCCCGATGCTATATTTGGAACCACACTGGTGGCGAGTAAAACTGGTGATTCCAAGACAACAACAACAACAATTAGACAGAACGAGAGACAAGCGAAATAATCATACTAACTAGTGGGCTAAGTAGTACTGTGAAGCTGGCTCTTTGCCGTGAAGAACCTGCCTCCCTTGCAAAAAAAAAAAAAAAAAGAACGCGTACATAAAAACAATTAGGCGGGGATAATATAGCATGCCAGTGTAAATATAGGCACTAATGGTCTAGGTCTAGGTCTGTGGGTTCGCTTATCTACGCTAGGGATCACTAATACCTGCGCTGGTTGTGGCTGCCTTGTGCTGCTGGTATGTTTCAACAAAGGGCTGTAAGGCTTGTAACTTGGAATAAAAAAAGGGGGGGCTTGCCTGCGCGTCGCGATGGGATTGACAGGAGAAGAAAGAATAAAAGGGCCTCGTTTACGGGCTATCCATTCTACTAGTATTACTAGTTATCAGTAAGTTGTACATCAGATCAATCCATATCATATTCAAGTCCGCGCAAGACTGGAATGGAGCGTTTATCAGTAGCTTGAGAGTCCAATGCTGGTTGATGATTGAATAAATCAATCAATGCCCCTTATTTTCAGGCAGAAGCAACAGCACAGGCAAATGAATGCAAAAGGGGGGCCTGTTGATCCAAAGCACCTGCGCGCCCACCCCCCCTGCAAGTTGGAACTTTGGAAACAGATTTGAATGTGGCTTGTCACTCATCGCCGACCCCTTCAGGAGAACTAACTAGTACTTGAACTGTCAACTTAGCTACAACTCTGAACATAACGCAGAACGCTTGGATTGCTGAGAAACGCATAGCCAGCCACAACGGTTTGTAACCAAGATCAATGCCGGTATGTTTTGGAAAACAGTCAACTACCACTGAAGGATTGACTAGTTGAGTGATGCCTTGAAGCCTGGCTGGCTCGTGGTCAAGATATCAAACAAGGCAGCACGCATCAAGCAGGCGGCAACAACCCATTGACTTGATGGAACAAGCAAGTGATCTGTTGTGCGTGCGTTTTGCGACACGAAAGGGGACCCGGTCGGTCGGTCGGACTCGGGCCCGAAGGGTTTCGGTACTCGAGATACAGTACTTGGTACGGCCAGACATTGGTGCCTGGGTAAGTACTGCGGGAAATACAGTTACTTACTTACGACGGATTGATCAAGTAAGTACTTGGTTGGGCGACCAGAGGGATTTCTGGCCTGCCTGGCGGGGGAACAGCCAGGAGCTAGGCCCATCAAGTGGTAAGGCCCACCAAGTGGTTGACTTGTCTAGTGAGGACTTGGAAGCCAAAAGCCGTAATTACGTAGGAAGGCATACGTAACGGAAATGCTGCAACTAAAATGGGGTCTAAACATGAGCATCCATCAATGAATTACCTGGGGTAAGTAGGTAGGTAGCTGGTGGGATCGATCGCTTAGGCGGTTGGACTTTGCTCGCAAAACAAGCTTCATTAGCGCGAGTTCTGGAGTTTGGACCAAGGAGGTGGCAAGCGAGATGGACTGGCCTTATGGAGTAATCCGTCAATAAACAACAAAATCAATATGACAGCTGTAGTCAAGAGTAAACAGAACGGCTGGCGAGATGGCGAGGTTGACGGGGACCGCTGGTCTGGCAATCTTGTTGACAGTACTCAGTACTCAACTCGTTCAATCAGCATCGATTGATGCTCAATACTGCCCACTGTTTTTTGTTTGCGGATCAAATGGTTGTTCATGTTGACAGATTACTCCATCCAGTGCACAGCGCCATAGCTCGAACCCCAGTCAATCCGACCGGCCAGGGTTGCCAGCCTTGCTGGTTTGTACTAAGCAAATCATGGTGATGATTTGAATGATGATTGCCAAGTTTGAGTAGAGTTTGAACTAGACAACTGTATACAAAACTAGCGGTAGATTGGGGTTTTTTTTAATTAATTAGCAGGCCAGCTAATGATGAGATTGATGACGCTCGAAAGACAAACAAGAACTAGTACCTGCCAATCACTCATGCCCTCGTGCCCAGACGCACTTGCTGAAATCTTATTGTCAAATGGGGTTCAAACCCGTTCAGTGCCCAATATTCTTTGTGGAGAAGGTTGGGAATATTCCATGTAATAATTTGTAAACAAAACAAATACACATTGATGAATACAGAACAAGCTATCAACAAACCAAACAATAAACAAGCAACGGTAACAGTTTCTTGAACAGATGCACATCAATCTCCATATGTCTGACATGCGTTTGGCGTTTTGACAGGTGCTTGTCGAAACCTGTGAACAAAGGAAAAGAGAAAAAGAAGGGTCCTGGGCCAAACAACAAGAAAACCCGCCTTGTACACATGTCCAAACAAACGAATTAATTAATGGAAACTCTTGAGAAAACGCGGGTTACTGAACATGGCAGATAGTAAACAAAAATCAATTGAATTTGAATTTGAATCTATTGGATATTGGTCTATGGAACAAGGGATTGGACTTGGACTTTGTTCTGGTTTGCTTGATCGTCGGTGTGTGCGGCTGGATGGAAAAAGTAAAACGTAAACAAATGGATTTTCAATTGAATAAATTATTGATTTGGTCAACGAGAAAGTCGCTAATGCGCGACAAGTAAACAACAAAGCAATGCCAATAATCATGATGGTATTAAAGAAGATGAAGAAGCTGGGCAGGTGGGATGTATACAAAGAGCGTTGACTGCTGGCGATGGCGACGAAGGATGGCGAGGTTGTATGGGGTCTGGACCATGATGATGGCGGGTTGATTTCGCTCGCTAGGTTGTTTGTTTGGTCCTCGCGTGAGAAACTCCGGATCAAGCGCGTACAAGCGACGCACTACTAACCGCAGAAACTCACTTCATGGCTTGATAAAATAGCGCTTTCAAAAAACGTTCACTTCATTGAAATATCATCACTACTGACTATACTATATAACACTCGGTACCCTCCAGCGGTCAAAACCAAAACAGGTAGACCACGACCAGTACCGCCGCCAGCGCGGCCAGCACCGCCGCCCGGCCCTGCTGGCTCTCCGCCGCATACAGCGTCCACCCAATCACGCTATCCACCTGCTGCCCAGCGAGGTCGTAGTAAGGGTACCGCGCGTCCACCCCCAGCGCGACCTCGTGGCCCAGCGTCCGCTTCAGCCGCAGCTGGCCCGCCCGGTGGTGGTACTCGGCGGGCGTGGCGGGCGCGGGTTCAAAGACGCTCGCGGGCCCGCTGTGGGGGACGGTCACGGCGAGGAAAAGGGGTTTGTGGTCGGAGGTCGTGACCTGCTTGACGGGCTCGTAGGCAGTGACGTGGAAGCCGCTGGACGAAGGGTAGCGCAGGAAAAGAATGCGGTCGCACCAGGATGGCACGCGGTTGGGTTTGTACTCGTCCAGACTGCCAACGACGTACTTGTAGGTTGGTGGGAACGAGATGGGGGCCTCGTCAAATCCGTAAAGAACGCGCTGGTCGCGCAGCTCGTGCTGCAGCTCGTCCTTTTGCAACGCCGCTGCTGACACCTCGCCGGCCTCTGTCTCGGTCGCCTCGGCTGCCTCGGCGAGCAACCCACGCTTGGTGGCGCGGTAGTTGAGGTCGCCCATAAAAAACGTATGCGCGCCCGGCTTGTAAAGCCCATGGCCGTCCCCAAAATCCAGCCCCGTCGCAATCGTGTAAAAGTCGCGGTTGCGCGTCTCGGCGTACCCCTCGTTCGCCGCCAAGTGCGCATTGACAAAGGTAAACTCCTCCTCCTCGTTCACCAGCAGCCTTGCCCCCGCGCCACCCTTGAGCCCAGAAAGAAACATGCCGCAGCGGACTGTCGCCGTGCGCGCCTTGACACGGAGCCCGCGTAGCGCATACGTCAGTAAAACAACGGCACCGACAGCGGTCCGTGACGTTTGAACGTACCCGTCGCCCAGCGCGGCCTCGACGCCTTGCGTAATCGACTCGACGCGGTCGTCAATCGTGCCAAAGCTGGCATTGACAATGGAGTCGACCTCCTCGAGCCCCACGGCCACAAGCGCGGGGGCGGGGGTGCCGGCGCGAGCCAGTGCAGTCTCAAAGGCGTCCTGAACAACCCCCGCGGGCTGCTTGCTCTTGGCGCAGTTGAAGGTGAACAGCAGCAGCGGCGTGCTCGTCGTCGTCCCTGTTGCAGTTGACATTTGGTTTTATTCGATTAATGTGCGTGTCTAAGTCGTTGTGTGAGGTCAATTGGTCAAAAAAAACAACAAAAAAAACAAGTTGTCTGGTTGCAGTTGTTGGTGATGGTGGTGGTTCAAGGAAGGCGTAGGGTCTTGCAGGCGCCCAATATTTTTTTTATGCTCCCCACAAAGGTTTGGAACAAGGATCGCGCACCTGTAAAATAGCAGCCGTACAGGACCAAAAGCGTCAAGAAAGGCCCACGACGGACAAGCCAAACTACGTACTTGATTCGAACGGAGACCCAAGGTCTGTAAAGAAAAATAAAAATAAAAAGTTGCTTGGACAAGCAAAAAAGAAAGCTCCGATGCAGGGAATTGAACCCTGATTTGCCCGGTGAGAGCGGACCGTGCTAGCCATTACACTACATCGGATTTTTACAAAGTTGTAGGGATTCCACAGGAACTCCGTAACAGTTCCTAGATAGCGGGTAACCGCTATGACGTCAGATGACCAAATCTAGTCAAAGGTAAACAAACAAGATGACTGTAACCATTTGTTAGAAAAGTATATAAAGATGTTATATTCCAGATAATTGAAAGACAAGCCAACGTTGATCAAGAAAACCTTCTAAGCACTAAACTGAGAGATCGAGAGATACAGACAAGAGCTAGTCTGTGTATTTGAAGACAGTTATTGAG